>LPNX010513895.1:45141-95141 GCA_001517045.1 Pseudotsuga menziesii
ATTGTTGAACAAACAACTCACCTATTCTTTCAGAATGTTTGGGTACATTTTGGGCTACCCATGTCTATTATATCTGATCGGGACTCCTGGTTCTTGGGAGAATTCAGGTCAACTTTATGGGAGCTTATGGATACTAAACTGAAGAAAAGTACAACCTTTCATCCATAGACCGATGGGAAAACAGAGGTAGTGAACAGGATAGTGATTCAGCTGCTCAAAGGATATTGTAGTAAACATCCTAAACTTTGGGATGAGCAGTTGCAGTATATACAACATGCTTACAATCATGCAATTCATTCTTCCACGAAAAGATCTCCTTTTGAAACTTGTTTTGGTTATCTGCCAAAAACACCGATGGACTTCTCTTTCGGCAAGGATACAATGGATGGACATCATGATGCAGATAAAGCTCTGAGGTTCATTCAAAGAATCCAAGTGGTGCAGCAGGCAGTTCAGGAACAGTTGGAGAAGAGCCAAGCATGACAAGCATCGAGTTGATCATCAATTTCAGGTTGGTGACAGAGTTTGGTTACATATCACCAAATAAAGGATGAAAGGTGAAGGTAAAAATCTTAAACCTATCCGGTATGGTCCTTTTGAGATCTTGGAAAAGATCGGTACTAATGCTTTTCGCTTGAATTTACCTCCATACATGCAAATTTATTCAGTTGTCAATGTTGAGAATCTTAAATTGTATGAGCCTCCTATGATCATGGATGAGGAAATTATCATGCCAATTCCTTCAGTTGATGATATGGCACTTGAATATATGAATGAGTTGCAGGATGATGTTATTCTTGACAGAAATGTATGGACTTCATGAAGGGGGAATGCTGAGTACCTTCGAGTGGGGCTTAAAGGCATGCATCCTAGCAAAGCAAGATGGATGGAGATTGGAAAAGTGAGGGAGTTGTACCCTCACTTACTTACAGAATGATTTAGGCTTTTGGTGGTCCAAAAGCTCTTGGGGAGGAATGATCCGGTGGATTATTCATCTTCAAATTACACTGATCCAATATGGTACAATGGTATTTAATCTATGGTTCAAAGAACATAACATATGTTTTAACTCATATATAGTGTGACAGACATATCGCACTGCCGTGACAGACATATCGCACTTGATACTACATACGTCGCACTTGCTGCGACATACGTCGCACCTGCTGCGACAGACATATTGCACTGCTGTGACAGACATATCACACTTGCTGCGACATACATCGCACTTGCTGCGACGTTGTGAAGATAATGGTGACATCAAACGGTTACATTACGTGTGACACTATGGTATGGTGCAACATATGTGCATAACGATCATTGCAACGTGTTGTGAGTCAACATATGTGCGCGGAGTTGGTTGCAATGTTTCGGGAATATGGAACGTCGTGGTACCATAACGCTTGGGTAGCGATTTGGCCAAAATGCATGGTTCAGTTTTAGCATATGATTGTAACGTTGATAAAGAAGAGAACAGCTGTGGTCCGTTATGGCTCCTCTCGCTAAGTGCTTAAATAGAGGATGCAGGCCACCGTTGGAGGGGGGGAGAGACTCAGTTCATTCAGAGCGCAATACATCGTTTCTCTGTTATGCGAAGCTCGAAGAGTTTGCTGTAAAGTGTTTCGATGCTATTACTGTGGAATTCAACATTCTCTGTCATACTTTGGTTTTCTTTGCCTTACGAAGGCTGATTGTAATTTCCAGAGAAAGGTCTTAAAGACTTTGTACAGCATTCTATTTACAGTTGCTAAAGTTGTTTCCAGAACCATTTTGTACCATTTTTAAGAGATTAATTGGATCGGTACCCATTGGAGAGGGACCCGAAGACGTAGCCCAGTGAAGGGGGTGAAATCCGTTATCAACTTCTGTTTTGTGACTCTCTGATTCTATGTTTCTTTTATATCTGTTTATCAGTTTTGTTTTCCATCTGTTTTCAGTATTTAATTTTGGTCAATGCTATTCCATTAATTCACCTGCTGAACACATTCTTTTTAACACAAAATTTTAATGCACACAAGTTGAGGTCCGACGGATTAATGGAGATGAGTGTTAGGAGTTCCGTAGGCTAGGCGTAGTATGTCGAAGATGTTGAAATATTGTAACTTCGAAGAATATTCTATATGTATATTTTGTGGTCCTCGATGGTCCTACCGGGAGAATCACTTGTATTATCTTGTACCTCGGTGCTTCTAATTGGAAGAACTAATAAGAGTCATGAGGTTGTCCCCTCTATTTGTAAAGGTGGGTCATTAGCACCCTAGTGTGGTTACTTGAGCCTACATGTGTAACTCGAGCATACATGATTAACTCGAGCCTACATGTCGGATGAGTTAATTCAAGTGAACGGATGAATATAAATAGAGGTGTGGTGCTCCTCATTTGAGACACACACACTCTCACTTGTGTAGCGCATTAGTGGAGAAGAGAAGTAGCTGGAGAAGGAGGAGGATCAGGATTTGATCTCCTTGCTGGTTTTATCTTTTATCTTTTATCTTTTTGGGGCATCTATATTGAGGAATCTTTTGCTGGGTTTTTCCCCTTAGGGTTTTCCCAGGATAAATCCTTGTGTTCCTTTTGTATGGTTGTGCTTGTCTATCTTTTAGTGATCCTGTTTATATGCTTTTGTTATGAATATAAAATGAAATACTGATTTCTTAACTAAGCATATGAAAATTTAACAGAAGATCTCCCTAGGTTGGTCATTCCCTTGGGTGGCTTCTTAGAAGTGTCGCATGGTCCCGTGGAAGGAAAAAAATTCAGCATGTCCGTGAGGTCCATGACAATACCCTATTTCGTTAACACAACTCCCATACCTATGCATATTGCATCACATTCTAAGAAAAAAACTCCCATACCTATTCCTATTGCATCACATTCCAAGAAAAAAATCTTAGTGAAATTAGGCATGACTAATATTGATGTACTATACATGGCTTCCTTTAAAGTTGGAAAATCCTACTCAATGACATTTCATACAAATGCACTATTCTTGATCAACACAATTAAGGGGGTTGTAATTCACCCATGATCCTTTACAAACTTCATGCATTTTCTAGTAAGTCCTAAGAAACCATGCAAGCTTTTTAGGGACTTGGGGTGTGGCCAACCTAATATTGCCTCAATTTTATTGCATCCTCTTGTACCCTTTCTTGATTGATAATATGACCCAATTACTTGACCTTTTAAGTGATAAAAATAGATTTGGAATATTCAAGAAACAACTTTTTGGCCTTGAAGCGGGGATGATTTTAAGGAACCATACTTATTTAAAAGTGTATAAATGTTGGTGAATATTACCAATTCTTAAAAAACCAACTATAAAATGATAGGCGATATTTTTCAAAAAATATTTTAATTTCCAAGGATTTTATATCATTTATATAATAATTTGGTGATTTTTAGGGTGAAAATTTTTACCCCATGAAAATTGGGTGAAATAGGGCTTCAAAAAAAGCAAAATGGTGAATCTTTTTTGGGAGAAAAACATGGAAAAATAGCCCATTGGGCTAAAATTTGCCCCTAAAATTATCCCTGCCTTGAAGAGTTCTATAATTTTATCAACATGCTTGACATGTGTTTCCTAGGTTTTGTTTTACATCAAGATATCATCAAATTATACAAGAACACAATTGTGCAAGAGGTCAAAAAATGCTTGCTCATGAGGCTCTTAAGGGTGGGTGGAGCATTGTAAATCCAAAAGGTACCACTAAAAACTCATAATGCCCTTCATGTGTGTGGAATATTGTCTTAGGAATGTCTACCTCCTTCATCCTTATTTGGTGGTATTTCGAGTGAAGGTCCAGTTTACTGAGGAACTCAACACTGTAACACCCCGGTTTTGACCTCGTTTGCATTAAAAATGTATATGATGTATATATTGTAATTAATCGTGGTGTGCAGCTAAAGGCAAAATCCCCACCATCAATTTAATGTTTTATGTTTCGGCGTTTAAAATCGTTGCCGATGGTATATTGTGTTATCCGGCACATTAAAATTTTCGGCATCATGGAAATATGCATTTTAATTAAAATGCCCACAACCAGCTATGTCAATGCAACCATAATAAAAAGGGCATAAATTTCCTAAGGATAAGGAGGGGGACATGTCTAACCCTTGGGAGCCATTGGGGAAAATCCAAGTGTCAATTGATGAACCCATTTAGTTGTCACCTATCTTTTGTCTTACTCATCCTTTATCCATTGTCTCATTCAACGACCTTTTTGTCTTATTATTGTCTCAAATACCGAATTAAATCCTCTGATGTTAATTGGGGGCAGCTATTGCATGGACAATGGTGTGTGGCAGAACTGTCAGTCCTTGCCCACACGCACACTCCACCAGGGATCTCATTCACCCTCACATGGGCAGGAAGAGACGATGACCGCCATTCTTCATTGGGCACTCATGCAAAGAACTGGAAGAGCGGCCTTACCCTCATGATTTCTCTGTGTGTAGTTCTCTTCACATTGTGGGTCTGGGCATGCGAATTCACCTTCACACAGGTTGCATTTTCCTTCCTCACGCAGCTGAGAAATCGTTGCTAGTTTCCCCACGAATTTTTGGGTTGCTATGGGTTCTTGTTGATTCGTTTTGGCCACGATAGAGCCAAGAACGACTTAGGAATCGAATTGCTCAGTCGAAGTTGTGTATTACCCACAGCAGGAGCCCAGTTTTGTTCTGTGGTGTTTTCTTTTAAACCCTAGAGCTGTGAATGGTTGTTTTGTTGTGTGTGCACAGGATATTGGTATTTGGAATGTGTAGGAGTGGAAAGGAGTTATCTTGACAAACCTAGTGTTTCGCAGGAGCCTCATAGACAGAGCTAGAGGGATATCTCTCTTCTCTACACCCCCTGAATAGCACTGGAAGGGAAGTCATGGCATGAGGGACTATGCAGCAGAATAGGGAATGATTCCTTGTGTTGGGTGTGTGTGGATGTATTAGGAGTCAAGCTAGTTCTAGTGTAGGCATCCTTAGCTCTTCAGTGAGCCCACTAGCTTAGCAGAAAGTGCTTCCATTTCCTGATAACCTGACAAACCCAACTTGTTGGCTTGGTTATGTGTTGTTGTGTACTCTTAGCCTGATAAACCCAATTGTGTTGGCTTGGCTGAATTTTATGTTATCCTTGGCTATGTGTGAGCCTGCTTAGTTTCCTTATTCCTTGCGGGAATCATGCCGAACTCAGGGGTGGCAGTGTTGTTGAGAGATTAAGGAGCACACTGGCCTATGGTTGGGTGGAACATTGCAGCGACGTAGCTGGTTGCAGTGAATTCTTCATAAGATAACTATTCTTGTCCATTTAATCTCTACAATTGTATTTGATGTTTAATGAAAATGATGAACATGCTAAATGCTTGAATGGAATGTAGTTTGCTTCCGCTGTATGATGAATAATTATGCATCTATGCATGTTTTACTTCAATGCATTTCAATTTTTATCATTGTATGTTCATGGGGTTAGTTGCTTGAGTAGATAGCAGCATCGGTAGCATCCTCTTCATCGGTCGGAGGGTCGGGGACGTTACAAACACCATGAAGCTCATCTAAGAGATCATCAATATTTGGGATGACAAATTTGTCTTTGATGTTCAACTTATTGAGAGCACAAAAATAAAGACACATGCACATATTGCCTTTTTTCTTCAATGCCATCACTAAAGGTGATGAGTAAGGGTTGGTATGCATCCAATAGTGCCTAAATAATCTTTTTCAATCCCGTTCTTCTCTGCAAAATGGTTTCTATAAGAGCGCACATTATGTCTGGTTGACTTCTAGTATTCAATGGTCATACTCACCACATGAAGTGCTATACCATAAGGTGTTCCAAATACCTATTAATTTTTAGTCATGGTCAAATATAAATCAAGGTGAATTCTCTATGGGGGGTTGTCCATGGCTTGGATGGCAGGAAATTAGGAAATAATTCTTGAGTGCTCTTTCTTCAAGAGTTTATCCATACAATGAGAGGTGAAAATTCCAAGGAAGCTATACATGATCCCCTTGAGTGTATGTTTATAACTATCCTTAATGAATCTCATGTACAATTCTTTGAAATCCATAATAGGACCCAAAGTGTGTAACCATTATGAATCTAAAATTGCAACATAAACTACCAATTTCAATCACGAACATCTGAGATTTGAGATGATAATCACCCATTTGAAGTTTTCTATTCTTACACTTTCCACCACATTTCACCATACCTCCATTAGCTATCTTAATTTGAAAAGTAGGCATTGCATGGACATAACAATGGGTTTCTTCTGTAACTCTCCTACTTATAAGACTTTGGGTGTTGCCACTATTAATAAAAAAATGACCTTTCTATGCTTGTAGCCAACTAACCTTAGGGTTTGCAAAGCTGAAATTTTGGATAAAGCATGGATGAAAATTTGAGGTACCTCACAAGGAGGTTATATGATAGTTTCTTCCTTTTTGAGGGGAGTGGTTTTTGCTAAATCCATCCTTGGAGTGTCTTACATAGGAATGAATTCTAGTTGCTTTGCATGGGTGACATCAATTTGAAATAGTTTTGTTCTTTACATTTATTTTATTTGAAATATATCTCATAACAAGTATAGAAGATTTTGAGGCATTGACATTCTTTATCTTCTTCTTGGGTCGTTTTACAAAATCTAAAGGGTTTGGGGAAAGGAGTTGTTGTCAATGCCAAAGAGGGGTGAGGGAAAGGAATAAATGGGGTTTTTGGTTTGAGCGTTGGCCACCACTTGTGTCGTAAGCTTGTTCAAAAGCCTCCGACTAAGAACTTGAGTGAGCCATGAAGACCTATGCTCTAATTTCTCCTTTAAATCACCGATAAAACATTGTTTGAAAAAGAAACTGGTCATTCCCTTTGTGCATATTTTCAGTTGCTCAAATGCTTCTATAAATTCTTACACTGTGTCTGTTTAGCCTAACTTGGTAGAGCTTACCAAATAATGAATGTTTTTTTCAAAACAAGCATTGATGGCTTTAAAAAAATGGGCCCAAGCAATGTATCCCCCATATGATCTCTTAATCCATTGCCACAATTTTCACTATTCCCTATATAAGTATAACATCCACCATAAGTTTCATAAAGTCATCAGTAAAACCTGAAGGGAAAAGTATTATTGCATCCAAGTAACCAACCTTGTGGGTTAAGAACCATCAAACTTGTTTGTATTTACTTTAGATATTATTATCTTACTTGGGATCTTTGTATGGAATAATAACAAGTACAACAAGATGCATAAGATATAACAGATACACAAGACACAAAGATTTTCCTCGGGGATACCATAAAGGAGAAAACCCCACAAACTTCCTTAGAATAGTACAATCATAAAGACCGTGTCATAAGATGATCAAACACATTAATAAGAAGTATTCAACAACTATCTATTTCTCCTCCCTTGTCTTCCTATCTCTCTCATGCAAACTTGAGAGTGTGAGGTGTGTATAAATGAGGTAGAGTGCCTTCCTATTTATACCTTTCATTTGCCTGACCAAATACATGACTGGGGCTGACTTGCTCCATTAACAGGGTTGACTTCTCCTACAGAGAATCCAAATACACATTACATGATGTTACACTAGGGACTATTGCCACGATTTACAACGAATGTTGTACCTCAAGGTCTAGACACAATAAAGGCATCCCGCAATGAGGCAAACACATCTCCAATGGGGGTGCAACAACATACAATGATAATATACATCAGAATATCTTTTGAAGTTACAAATACATCAACACTCCCTCTTAAATTGGAAGGTATTCTCTCTCTTCCATAGTCATCAACACATATGGTCAAGTGTTCATCACAGAGTCATAGAGTCATCATCATAGATGTTGCCATCATCATTTTATTATCGATCATCAAATGGTACTATTTGTCATCGAAAGTTTCTACAGATCCAACTGTCTTTCAAGATGGGTGTAAGCCTAGTCCTCATCGAGGTATTCATCACATCTCGAGCAAGCCATCTCATAGGAACTATTCAGGACCTTCTTTACATTGCCATATAAATAAACTATGTCTCTTACCTTCATCTCATCGTATCCAAATCATCTATTTTGTCCTGCACAAAAAACAAAAAAAAACAAAGCACACAGAGTATCCACTGTCAGCCTGCATTCTACCAGTAAAGGAGGACCACCTAGGTGCACCTCAAGTGCTTCATGACCTAATCATCTCAACATGGGAACACACACATATATAGATATATATACATGTAAGGATGGATTACGAACAAACAACCTGCTGCATCAGGACTTTTATGTTCTAGGTCAACCTCAAGGACTTATTACATCCAAATAACCTGCATCTAGGATCTTTTCCGTTCATACAACCTTTGAGGCGTATTACATCCGAGTAACTTGCATACCACACCAGGTCTCCTTTTACACTCAGAAAACCCACAAGAATTATTACATTCCAGTAACATGCGCACAACGCCATGGTTCATATTTACACTCGAATAACTTGTCTCAGGATTGATTACGTCCAAGGATGACCTGCGAGCTTTGAAAGGACTAATCACAACTGAGGACAACCTACATGAATGATTACGTTTGAGCATCCTGCTTCACCAGGATTTTTCCCGTTTGGACAACTTGTCTCATTTCCCATGTGAGATATTATGCATCAATTATTTCTATCATAGAGTCATATCAAGACTGATTACATCCAAGGATAACCTAGGAGCTTAGCCAGGACTTATTACATCCAAGTATAACCTACAGAACTTATTACGTTTGAGCAACCTACGATCTTCGCCAGGATTTTATGCTCAGACAACCTATCTCTCTAGCTATGCTAGAACACATCACTCCCTCTTTCGATGGGTATTGATCTCGATCACACCAATTCTTTCTCTGAAGTACTCAAACTTCACTTTGTTTAGAGGATTGGTCAACACATCGGCTATCTGCTCGTCCATTGCCACATACTGAAGCTTCATTGCTCCTCTCTGCACCATATCCTTGATATAGTGGAACTTGATCTCAATGTGACTCAACTTGTTATGGAACACAGGATTTTCCAACAGATTCATGCAACTCCGATTGTCACAGAAGATATAAGTCACATCCAACTGGAGATCAAAGAAGTCAGATAGTAGCTTACACAACCACACTTCGTCGCAACTATTCGAGCAAGTAGAAACATACTCTGCCTCAGTTGTACTCAACACCACACATGATTGCTTCTTGCTGAACTAGGAGATCATGCCAGATCCCAAACTGAAACAACAACCTAAGGTGCTCTTCGTGTCACTAGCAGTGCCTGCCCAATCCAAATCAACATAACTGTGTAGGTTAATCTTTTGATTCACATCATATTTGATCCCATAATCCACTGTACCTTTTAGGTACCTCAGTAGATGATTTGAAGCTATCAGATGAACGTGTCTCATATCCGCCAGGAACTGGCTCATGGTGTTCACCGCAAATAATAAATTTGGCCTCGTATTCATCAGGTACATCAATGAGCCAATCATCTGACAATACACTGTGGCATCAACCAACTCAGATGAAGCATCGCTAAGAAGCTTCAAGTTAGATTCCATAGGTGTGGCTATTTCCTTGCACTCTAACATTCTGAATCTCTTCAGAATCTCCACTGTATAATTTCCTTGAAAAAGGAAGATCCCATATGCACTCTGCCACACCTCCATGCCTAAGAATTAGTGCATCATACCTAGGTATTTCATCTCAAAATCTGTAGCAGGTATCCTCCTTGCATATTTAATGAGTTCCTCTCCGCTTGTCAGAAACAAGTCATCAACATATAGCAAGAGAATCAATTGTCTTCCGTCTTCAACCTTGAAGTAAAGGTTGGAATATTTTTTACTCTTGGTAAATCCTAAGCTCATCAAGAAGTTATCTAGCCTAGCGTACCATGTCCTCGGTGCTTGTTTCAATCCATACAAGGCCTTCTTCAATTTGCACACATGGGTCTTACTGTCACATGTCTCAAATCCCAGTGATTGTTCCATGTACACTTCCTCCTTGAATACACCATTCAAGAAAGTTGTCTTGACATCCATTTGGTGTATTTTCCATTTCATAACTACTGCCAATGTAAGTACGGTCCTAATGGAAGTGTACCTCGCCACGGATGCAAATGTCTCTTTGTAGTCTATGCCTTATTTTTGCGAGAATCCTCGTGCTAAAAATATTGCTTTGTATTTCTCGATGCTACCATTTGCAACATGCTTGATCTTGTAGATCTAGTTTGAAGTCACGACAGACTTCTTTTTCAGTCTCAAAACTGTCTCCCAGCTATCATTCTTCACGATCAACTGATATTCCTTGATCATAACATCCTTTCATTATTTCTTTTGTACATCCTCTTCATAGGTGGAAGGTTCTCTGTCAATGATGTCACACAGAAGGGCCACATAGCTATTGTAGGTATTTTCCCTTTTTCTCTCTCTATTATTTCTTTTGGAGTGCCATACCTTTCAGCTTCTTGTATGAGCTCCCATTCCCATCCTGGTTTCCTCTTGTGGGAGTCCTTCTTGAGGATTGTCTCTACCATTTCTTGTGGTTCTGCCATGCCATGATTTTCACGGTCTTCTGGAATTTATTCTCCAATTTCCATATGTCAGACTCTCGTTTCTTCAGGTTCCTTGACCTCTTGAATAGGTGTCCCCCTGGATTTGAAGTATGTCGAGTTTTCACCAAAGGTTACATCTCTGTTGATGTTGATCTTCTTGAATCCTCAGAAGTTTATTCGGTAGGCCTTTGATGTATTACTGTATCCTACGAATATACCCTTCCTCCCAGAATGATCGATCTTGGTCATTTTCTCCTTTGGGATATGTATGTACATTGGGAAACCAAATATTCTCAAATGGTTGGATTCTTGTTTATTTCCTGAGAAAGCCTCTTCAGGAGTCTTGTTTTCAATTACTCGATGGGGAGTACAGTTCTGTACATACACAGTTGTTCTTGTTGCCTCCATGCAAAGGTGCATAGGAATATCGTGGTAATGCAACATTGCTCTTGCTGCTTCCATGATGGTTCAGTTATTTTGTTCCACAACCCCATTCTGTTGAGGATTGTATGCAGTGCTCAAATCCCTCTTAATCACAGACTCTATGCAGAGTTCCTTGAATTCTTCTGAGGTGAATTCTTATCCATTATCTGACTATAGAGTCTTGATGTTCCTATCAATATGGTTCTCAACCAAGGTTTTGTATTCCTTGAACTTACAAAAAAATTTACTTTTCCCTTTGAAGAAATATATCCAAGTCTTACATGAGAAATCATGTATAAAAGAAACATAGTAAACATACCCGCTTAATGAGCTAGAAGACATGGGTCCACATACATTCGAGTGTAATATCTCCAATATTCCTTTGGCCTTACTCTCACTGCTGGGAAATGTCTTCTTCGCATTCTTTCCTTGTGCACATCCTTTGCAAATGCCTTCATGATTTTCCTAGATCTCTGGTAGTTTAGAGTCTGCTTTGCTTGTCATTGGTAGTGCTCTGTAGTGCACATGTGCAAGCCTTCTGTGCCACATTTCGCTTGGTTCAATTAACTCATGAACCAATTCTTGTTCAAGTTGTCCCTTTAGATTGTACAAGCCTTTGTCTTCTTCTCCAATTACTGTTGCATCCTTTATTTTCTTTCCTCTATGCCACATCAAAACTTGGCCATCAACAAATGCAACCATAGTTCCCTTTGCATCTACTACAGAGATGGAGAGAAGATTTTTCTTCAATCTTGGAACATATAGCACATCCTTCATCTTTAAGGATTTCCTGGAGTCAATCTTGTATGAAGCTTCTCCACTCCCTTTTATGGGGTATTGATAATCATCCCCAAGTTTCACCTTGTGTAGTGACTCATGTTCAGACATATTTACGAATGATTCCTTGTATCCCGTCATGTGTTTAGAAGCTCTACTATCCACAAGCCAATCATTGCTTCCGTGTGAAATAGTGCTAGTAAGTGCTGATATTATAACATACTCTTCATCTGAATCATCCTTCTCTTGTCTGATTCTTTTTTTTGTTGGTGCAATCGTCTTCAACAATATGCTCATGGTGTCTCTTTTTCTTGATGGGACAATATCTTGCAAAGTGTCCCTTTTCATCACAAGTATAGCATCGAACATTGGAAGGGTCTCTTTTGGTCTTATTTTGTTTCTTTTCCTTCTTCTTGTTGTGATGATTTTTCTCCTTCTTTTCCTTCTTCTTGTTGTGATGAAAGTTCTCCTTCTTTTCCTTTTTCTCGAAGTTCTTCCTAGTGTGAACTATGAGAGATTGATCTTTAGTTGCTCCCATCTTCTCTTCTCTTGTCATGAGTCAAGCTTCTTCTTGTGCACATTCTTTTTAGAGTCTACTGAAAGAGATCATCCTCCTTCTTACACAAATTCCTTGAATGAATGAGTCCCATGATCTAGGGAGACCATTCAAGGTAGTTATTATTATTTATCCTTCTTCGACATTATCTTCAACTGCTTCAAGTTGCTCTTTGATTTGAGAAATCCTTGTGAAGTAAGACTGTATAGTATCGGAGTTCTATATCTTCACATTCTTCAACTGGTTCCTCAAAGTCATCTTCCGGTTGATTTTCTTCCCTTCGAACATCTTTGACAAAGCATCATATACTTCCTTCGGTGTCTTGAATGAAGAAATGTGGGGGATGAGGTGGTCCTTAATAGAATAAATAATGATTCTCTTGGCTTTAGCCATGCTTCTCTTATGAGCATCCTTAGCCTCATCTCCCTCTGCTTCTGAAACTTCTCCGGTGATGTACTGATCCAAATCATTCTCTTTAAGGATCAGGGATATTCTATACTTCCATGCCCGAGAGTTATCAACCCCTCCAAGCTTGTCCTCAAGCTGAGCATGGTGAGTCATATTTTCAAATAAGAACCTAAAATGGAAAAGCAAAGATTTATATATTATCAATTTGAGGCGTCCGACTTGGTTTAGGAGCTGGCTAACCTAGGGTTTGTCAAAGAAACCCTAATCTTCCAAACTTGGAGTTTAGGAATTCTGTTTGTATAGAAATATGCACCTCCTTGAGGTGCATTGCTTAGCAAGGTCACTTTTTGAAGACTGAGGTGGGAAGCCTTTGAAACTTGACGCCCCAGTTTCTCCCGACACCAGTGATAGGGTAAAAAATGAAACTTCTTCAAATCTGAAACTGATTCCACCAAAAGATGCCAACTACTAAGGCAAGTTGGCCTAACCCTCTTTTCTTAATGATCCATGGAGAGAACACCTTGAACTAGGAAGCCCTAGTTTCTGCTGCCGTATAGTTCCCTCTTTCAAAGAGGCTATGATACCATGTTAGTTTTTCTTCGATCTTATTAGCTTAATTAAGATCTCTATAATACCTCGGTTTTGACCCCAATTGCATTAAATTGTAAATGATGTAAATAGCGTTGTTAAATCATGGTGTGGAGCTCAAGGCCAAGGCCCCACCATGGATTTAGCGTTTTATGTTTGGCAATTAAAATCGATCCATATGGTTATTGTGCTAGCCAAGCACATTATATTTTGGACATAATGTAAACATGTAATTAATAAAATACCCACAACTAGCTATGTCAATGCAACATTAAAGAGATGGGGGCATGATTTCACAAGGAATAGGGAGGTAAATATTCAAACTCTTGATCCAATAGGGTAAATCCAAATCTCAATGGGAGAACCCATAAAGCCGTCAACTACATTTTTTGTCTTTTGTGCCCAATCATTTATTTCTTCCAAAAATTGGTTGAGGTAGTTAATGCCTTGGAATGGGAAGAGTGTGGCAATCAATTTTGAATTGGGGAAGCCACCCATTATTGGAAATCATGTTTTTGACTTATGGGGAAAATAATGCTCAGAAATGCATGCCCAAGCCATTATTCACCCACGTCCTCCATTTCCTTACGTAGTTGAAGCTTGTTGGGCTCTCTCCTTCACTTTTTTCTGCAATTACCTTGATTTTCTTGGCTGGGAAAAACCGTTTTTGTATTGCTGAGTGAATGTGCAGCAGAGATTCACGTTTTTGTGTTGTTTCCTCATTTTATCTATGCCTATAATTTTTTTTTGTGTTGCACAACGAAATGGAAAGGAGACTCACGATTTTGGGTGTTTGCTGAGGCCGTTTCGCTCCCATAATGCCCATAGACAATTTCTAAATTCATATTGCTCACCCATGGTCATTTTCCCCATTTACCATTTTTGTTTTTGGTTCCCTAGGTCGTTTTTGTTCACACCCAACACTTGTGTTTTGTGGTTCTGTAAATCCTTGGTTGATATGAACTGGTTAGGAGTGGAAGAGGCCCAGAATTGGCTTGATAAACCTAGTGAAGAGAGGAACCTCACAAATAGATCAAGAGGGCTAGGTATCTTTCCATGCACACCTTGAAGCACTGGAAGGGAAGGTATGGCCTGATGGACTATGTAGCAGTGAAATGTATGCTTCCTTGTTGTTATAACTAGATCTTGTTCTTAGTTTATCTGTTCTTTTTATCCTAATTTTCAACCATTGGTTTAAAATGATTTTACAATTTATGTTGATTTTAAGAACTTTTGACAATCAGTAATTTTTGTTGGATTTAATGCTTTTAATGGTTGAATTATTTCATTAATTTAGTTTTAAGGTTTGTTTTTTGGGATTATTAGTTAATATGTATATCTTTAAGCTTTCAAAAACTTATAATAAAAGTTTATTCCAAGTTTGTTTTATAATCTAACCCTCATTTTTGAGTCCTTTGTCAAATATTTTCATGAGGAGATTCCTATAGCAGCTTTGTTTTTCCTGTTTTTGTCATTATCATTGGGAGTAGATTACGAGGTGATGGAAACGGATTCTAGAAAATCAAAAAAGTTTTTGCACAGGTGTCCCGGATCGAGAGATATGAAGGCGTCTTTTAGACCCAAATTTCCAGAAATTCGCCAAATTTTCCCAAATCTGATTTGTTATTTTTGGGTTAATTGTCTTTAAAGATTTTAAGTTATTATGTAACTGTTTCAAATTTTGACCTAGAAGGTAGTTATGGAACTACTTTACCTTTGTAATGATAAAAAGAAGACAAACATATAGTTTTGGTGGTGGAATTTTTCACTCAAGGAGAGGCTTTGGAGCTTCGATTTCTCAAGCTAGAATTTATAACTCTTATGTAAGTGGATGACAGTTATTGATTATATATAAACTAATAAGCCCTTTTACCTGTCATGCTTTTTCATTTCTGATCTGGTTGATTGCTCAGTCTACAATTTAATTTCATGTTTAAATGTTTATTCATGTAAATGCTTGTAGCCTGTGGGTGGAATTAGTATTTCATGTGTAATGTTTATGGCTTATTGGGATGTGTTTGATCCCCAGTTTATCCAACTTGCATAATTCAGTTCTGTATTAGCTTGTGAATGTTTATTTCCTCCTTGCTGATGAAGTTTTTAAAACCAAAACCATAAACAAAAACCCTAAAACCTATTTTACTTAATTTTACTTTTGAGATTGTGTTGGCTTGTTCTTCTAGTAGTCTGAGAACAATTTCTGGAACTGACATCTTTGGCGCTGTTGCCGGGGATGAAGCTGAAGTATATCTTCCCTGGGATATCATTATTCATCTGATTTTGAGAGGTGAACAAAGTCAGCAAATATTTTAAACTACAATTTTTCACCGTCGACTCCACGATTAAAGATTCCACTACAAGGAGAATTTTGTTGACAGAAAAATGAAGAATCCAAATGGAAAGTCTGGGTATCAGCTTGTTACTTTCATCCATGAGGTTTTGTTCTTATTCATCAGTTCTTTCCTGTCTTTCCCATTGCATGTCAAAAGAATTATTTTTTGTTTTGTCTATTTCGATGATCATAAACCTTCAGGTACATATCCCTCTTTGGAAGAAGAAAGTTTGCATTCTTCTTGGTTTATTGATGTTGATCCTATTTCATCATTTGAAATACATGTGCAACATGATATACATATACCCATATCTCTTGAACCTGATTATTCTAGTCATCTTGTAGAGAATAATGCTGATCTATTACCTTCCACCATCACTGCTGAAACTTGCGAACAGCTTATTGAGCCTCATTTTCAACTCACAGATTTTCAGTCTAGACTCAGACAGAAGATGTTTAAACCTCTTAAGCTGCCATCTCTCTTACATCCTTACCCTTCCTACTTTGTTGAATACCTTCCCCATTTTACTGGAAAAGACCATATTATAGCAGAGAAGCATTTAGAATCTTTTCATAATTTCATTGATAATTTTGAAATCATGCATGAGGATGTTGTCATGAGGTTATTTTCGAAATCCTTTGCTGGAGATGCTGGGTTTTGGTTCTGAAATTTAAAAGCTGATTCAATTGGAACGTAAGAAGAGTTACATGATGTCTTTTGGAAGTATTGGGGAAAGAATAAATCTTATGATCAATTTATTTTTGAATTTTATAGTTTGAAAAGGGAAAATGATGAGCCAATTACTAAATTTAATTGGAGGTTTCAAAGTTTTTATATCAGTATGCCTATGGAGATCAGACCTTCGGAAAAATTTGCTATGGTATATTATGTTATGGCTCAACATTCATATCTTGTCTTTTTCCTGTTAGAAATGAAATCATCATCTTTAAGACAATTGTTTGAGGATGCAAAAGGAGTGGAGAAGAACATCCGAGCTTGCAAAATGCTTTGAGATTAGGCTCACGTTGAAGATATACAAGCTTATGAACAGGAAGAAGAACGTAGGTATCATTCAGATTTAAGACAATTTTTTTCATCGTTTTCAGATTTTCATATGAACAAGGATATAAATGATGCTTGTGTTGATTCTTCATATCAGTTTGTTGACTTTTCAGATGATAATATACTTTCAGTGGATTATAGTAGAAATTTCCTAGTTCCTGCTATGAGATTATCATGTTAAAGAAGAAGTTGTTGCTCTTCAACCTCTTACTATTGATATAAGAAATAAGCTGCCATTCTTGACTTATGGTCACTTTCAGAATTTTATTTGTTCATTTTTTTTATCAAGGGTTTTATTTAAAGGCCGAGAAGCAGTTTGAAGAACCCTTGGTTTCCATTCTTGAGCCAAAGTTTAAAAAGAATAGCAATGGAGAGGAAGAGAATGCTTCACTTTATGATGAATATAATGAAGACATTGAAGTTTTAAATTGGAAATTTCATGATCCCGTGGCTTCTTGGATGGAGTTTTATTTTTCAAAGGTTTCTAATGCTTCAGCTTTTGGCATACTTTCTATTTCCAGTGATAAGTATCAGCTGCCTACAGACTCTTTATTGCATTTATCACATCTTTTGTGGGTTTTCTCAAATAGTAGCATGCATGGAATTATGATTCTCAGTCAAATGGTTTCTTGGCTTCACTGGAAGTGTGATTACACTTGATTGGGTTGTTTCCTCTGATTAGAAGTAGGAGTAAATAGAATAATAAGCTCTCTATATGAGCATGTAGATGCTTTTCAGTATGATGGTTTATAGCAGTATTCTGTCATTTCAGAGGTATGTGTTTAGATTTTGAGAAAGTTGCAGAGATTTGGTAAATGAATCCATCACCCAATGAATAAGGCACAAGGTCTACAGGTTCTTGAATCCTCACGAGGAGGACTTCATCCTGCAGCAAGAGCCAGATGTTATAACTAGATCTTTTTCTTAGTTTATCTGTTCTTTTTATCCTAATTTTCAACCGTTGGTTTAAAATGATTTTACATTTTATGTTGATTTTAAGAACTTTTGACAATCAATAATTTTTGTTGGATTTAATGCTTTTAATGGTTGAATTATTTCATTAATTTAGTTTTAAGGTTTGTATTTTGGGCTTATTAGTTAATATGTATATCTTTAAGCTTTCAAAAACTTATAATAAAATTTTATTCCAAGTTTGCTCTATAATCTAACCCTCATTTTTTAGTCCTTTGTCAAATATTTTCATGAGGAGATTCTTAGAGCAGCTCTATTTTTCCTATTTTTGTCATTATCATTGGGAGCAGATTACGAGGTGATGGAAACGAATTCTGGAAAATCAAATTTTTTTTTGCACAGGTGTCCCGGATCGAGAGATATGAAGGTGTCTTTGAGACCCAAATTTCCAGAAATTCGCCAAATTTCCCCAAATCCGATTTGCTATTTTTGGGTTAATTATCTTTAAAGATTTTAAGTTATTATGTAACTAATTGATGTAACTATTTCAAATTCGTCCTAGAAGGTAGTTATGGAACTACTTTACCTTTGTAATGATAAAAGGAAGACAAACATACAATTTTGGTGGTGGGATTTTTCACTCAAGTAGAGGATTTGGAACTTTGATTTCTCAAGCTAGCATTTATAACTCTTATGTAAGTGGATTACTATTATTGATTATATATAAACTGATAAGCCCTTTTACCTGTCATGCTTTTTTGTTTCTGATCTAGTTGATTGCTCAGTATACAATTTCATTTCCTGTTCAAAGGTTTATTCATGTAAATGCTTGTATCATGTGGGTGGAATTAGTATTTCATGTGTAATGTTTATGGTTTATTGGGATGTGTTTGATTCCCAGTTTACCCAACTTGCATGATTCATTTCTGTATTAGCTTGTGGATGTTTATTTCCTCCTTGCTAATGAAGTTTTTAAAACCAAAACCATAAACAAAAACCCTAAAACCTATTTTACTTAATTTTACTTTTGAGATTGTGTTGGCTTGTTCTTCTAGTAGTATGAGAACAATTTCTGGAACTAACACTTGTGTTGGGTGTGTAGATATTGTGGAGACCATACCAAATCTTGTGTAGGTGTAATACTCGAAAATTTCATAAAATTGAAAACTTTTCTTGCGACAATTAATGTTTAAAAACATCGATGACGTGGGTAACTTAACCTCTAACAATTATCATTTTAAAGAGTCTAATCTAGAAACTAAAACCAATTCCTTTATTAATTTCTGTAATTGCATACTTCACTATCTGCTTTCATAATTAAGTATTAAAAGATTGATTTAGTAGGTGATGATCTGAAGTAATATGAGCTAAAACAACTTTTGTTTACTATGTACTAAAGTTTGTTTATTTGTTTAAAAATGAAGGAACTTCAGTTCATGTCCGAGGCTTACTTAACTTTTGAAGCTAATGCAGTGAAATGATACTTCTTGAACATGTCTTTTTACAGGTAAGACGTTTTGTAATTCAGTTTCAGGACCGAGATTAATTATCTCAACTAGCATAAGTAAAATGTTAGAATATTTGTTTAGTTTACAGCTTTGAGAAAAAGAAGGTATCGTCAAATCTGTATCTTTTCCAAATATTGAAATTGTTAAGCTGTTACACAACGTTTTTAGGTCTAAGTTATTAACCTTGTTATTCTTGTTTTTAAGGACATGTATATTTGCTTCGTATTTACTTATTTATATGCATAAGTACTTATAATTCCAAGAAAAACTAGATATAGATGCTTCTTTCCTAACTTTGAATATATCTTGTGCATCCTATGTTTATCCTTTTGTTGTTCTATTAAAACCAAACCCTACATGTAACTCTAGAGAATGATAAGTTCTGCAAACTAGATCTTACAATACCTTGTTACTTGTTACCAAGGTAATTTATATGAACTTGTATAGATGTATAATCATAAGCAATTATTACATTTGTTTAGGTATAAAAGAAATGACATTTATATACGAAATGAACGATTCATGCATAGTATAATTTTACTATCTGCCTAGGCTTTTACAAATGAATGTGCCAATGAAAACATTATATGGTTGTAGGTGAAGTATAAATGCTTTGTTTTTTAAAGGGGGGGAAAGTTCCTTACCTGAAGAACAAAAACAAAGCAAAGCCTTTGCATAACTTAATACTCACTAAAAGGTGTTTATGTAGTAATTATAACCCTATCTATGCAAAACTAGACTATAATACCCTTACCAAACCTTATGCTAAGAGCATCTCTATACTTGAAATATTATACTTATGTGCTTTTAACCAAAGTATTAACAAGGTTATGAATATCCTTTTTGCAGGATTCACCCAACTCTCGAACTATAGAGCAGCACCCACAAAATCAAGGTGAAAGTGGACTCCAGGTGGTCATCAGTTATTGGATAGGGTTTTGACATTGGTAAACCCTACTATAAAAAGATCAAAAACCCTAAAAAATCGCATTATTTACCCTCCCTTTGCTGCCGTGAAAAATGTCGCAGGCTCATGGCCTCATGGCCTTGATGCCATCGTTTTGTTTCTGAGAGTGATGGCCTTCGATTCCAATGGATAGCTCTATGAGTGGCCTTAACCCTCGTAATGACCAAGCTGAATCCTTTGGTTTCTAGTAGTTTGGTCTCTGGTTTTGTACTCACAGCTTTCTTGGTGGAATCCGTTGATCGTGAGTAGATTAGTTAGGTTTCATCGTGGCCTTTGCTGTTGGCTTTATCAATCTCGTCGAGGTGTTAGCTTGAGTTTTCTCCTACCCAGTTGCTAAGGTAAGAGGTTTTTACTTGGCTAGAATTGCTATGTAAACCAAACTACTGTGCGGTCGAGGGTAAATTATCCAGGTAAACTCATTAACTCTATCTGCAAAAGCTTTATCAATTCTTTACTATAACCAGGTTTTCTTTTGAATAAAGAACTTAATGTTTCTCCATTTTAATGTGCAGTCTTTCCTATAGGTGGAGTCTCACGACTGTGAGCTGGAAGACTTCGGGCAGAGGGGTTCCACATTTCTTCAACAACCGAGTAAGCCTCGGTTTCATGCCTGAGGTCCTTTCTATGGTGATGTGTGGGGTTTGGATGATGTTGTTTCATCGAGATTCGAACTTCTTCGCCGTGCCTATGTTGTGCATTGATTTGTTTGGAAAGGCCATGCGGCTATAACTTGTTTGAGTTACATTAATTCTTTTTGGACAGGCCGTAAGGCCGTAACTTCATTGTGAAGTGATACTATTTTTAAAATATGTTAGGGTTTTCATTTCGTAGGCTTGTGAACATTTTGTTTATTTTTAACTTGTACTGATTAGTAGTAAAAGGATGCGTCGACCTGTAAAGAAAGAGGTCTGGTTTAGACTTTGGCATCGTGGTTTATTCTTCTGTACTGGAACTTTAGTTTGTTAAGATTAATTAATGAATTCTAAAGAACTTTTTTGCTAAAAATTACCTGTGTTTCGAGAATGATTTGATAAAGGAAAAAGAAAAGGTTTCATTGCTGTAAATGTCCACGATTTTGATTTTTTTATTATAATGAGGGTATTTTGTGGAAATTTTAATATGAAAACTAGTTTTGAGCTTTTCCTATTAGTATAAAGATTGGTTTATGAAAATAATAATAAAAGGAAAAATGATTATTAATACTACCCAAGCTCGACTATGTAAAATTTTGTTTATGAATATTTAATTTATATTTTCTTATTTTATTTTAGTATCTAATTGATAAACAATCTAATGATGTTTCTGTGTAAATTTTTATTTAATATAGGGCATTTATAATATAGATATTATACTTGTAAAATGAAGAATTTGATTTATGAGAATATGGGTAAAACTGTAAAAGCCCTATTCTGGAAAGAGGAAGAAAAAGAAAGTCTTGGTTGACAATTTCCCTAATTTAGGGTTTGTATTTTCATTTTAATTTAAATCTCTGCATTATTGTTGTTTTTACTATTAGTTATTTTGCAGTTGTTATTTTATATTACAATATTATTGCAACTATGCATTTGTTATTTATAAAACTTAGATTATTTATGCAATTTCATTATGCTTTTATAATAATCTATGTTGTTCCTATTTATGTTAATTTTCTCTTTTTGTAATAGTTAATAATTATAGGTATCTATATTATGTTTTAGCTTTAAAGACAGTGTGTTTACTATGCTAACAAGAAACAAGAAACACAGTTACACATAATGTGTAGTTTCTTTTAATCAACATTCTTTTGTAGAAGTTTATATTTATAATTTTTTTACAGATATATTCTAGTTAAAGAAACTTCTGAAAATAGAGGGATTTCCTGCTAAACATTCCTTTAAATATTTTAATAGTTGAAAGTAAATAATTATATTCATACACTTCTTGAATTGATTTACTCATCATAATTATTTTCACCTACTGTACTAGAGTACTACCTTCTTGAAGGTGTGGAAAAATACAGTTAGGTATTTTTATCCATCAGTAAATTTACACTAACCCTAAATCATTTATTCTAATACATAACTGAAATAGAACTTATAAATCTTAGATCAATAAAATATTTATCTAACTAACAAAATAGTCATATAGATGCATCAAATCCTAAATTTATACATTTCAGATTTCTATACTTGCATAGATAAATTAGAGATAACATGTAGAACCTGATTGTATAGTAGAGGAGACAACAACTTAAGGATCCCGTTCCTCCCAAGCAACTCCTGAAGACAGTTGAGCTGCAAATCTTAGGACCCCCAAGCTTGTCTACTGGTCCACCTGGTTGAAAGCACTGGGTGAGAGAATAAGTTTAGAAACCTCTGCAACTCCACAGAGTAATCAACAGTAATAATTCTTCCTATAGCAGTAAGAACTCAGCTCAAAATAGCTGCACTAGTTCAGTAAATCAACACTTTTTACTCGAACACTTCTGCTTGTCCCCTCCATCGAATTTCTTGTGCATCAATTTCACTCAGAAATTTCACAAGTAAAAGAATGAGTAGCCTCAGCTGAATTCAATAGGTAGTTTTATCAGCATGTCTAGGTCTTTTGGGTTAGTTTTCACTTTATGAGCCACCTGTTGTTGTTCCACTTTCTTGGGGATCATGACCACAAAATTAGGGAAGTTTCCTCCTGCAACAGCTCGAAGTAGTTTGAGGATGCTGCCAAGTGTCAATCTGATCTCAACCCAGCCTATTCCACCAAGTGGCCAGGAAAACACTCATTTAACAGCCTCTGTAAGCTGTTGTCTCATTTTTCATTTATTAATCGATTAAATATTCAACAATTAAATGCAATTATTCTTGACCCCACTTGGTCATTAATTACAAACTTTATAAGAAAATTAAAACATAATGTCTCATAAAACATAAAATGCTTTTTGCAATTTGGGCTATGTGACATACACACCCCCTTAAATATAACATCATCCTTGATGTTATTTTATTCATCGTCCTCAGATTTGTCCTGGAATAGAATTGGCTATGCTACCCGCATATGACTCTCCAATTCCCAGGTGGCTTCTTCTGGACTAAGGTGCTTCCATTGCACCTTCACTTGCCCAATGATGTAATTCTGAAACAAGATCTCCCTCCTTTTTAGGATACAATCTGGTTCCACCAGAAAATCTTTTTCGGGTTCCACCTCCACATCATTCCAATTTATAACATGAGTAGCATCATGTACATATTTTTTAATAGATAAATATGAAAAATATTACGAACCTTTAAATTTTGCAGTAAATCCAATTGATATGCCACTTGTCCCATTCCGGACAGTATTTCAAAAGGCCCACAATATCAGGGTGCCAACTTAGCACAACTTCCTAACTTCAAAAAACTGTTTTTAGGCCTAACTTTTGTAAAAACATGTTCACAAACCTGGAACTCTTTCTAAGTTCGTTTAAGATATGCTTGACTTTTATGTCTATCTTGTGCAACCTTTAAGTTACCTTGCACCTGTTTTACAATTAGCTCCATCTCCTTCAATAATTCAGGTCCTAGTACTAACCTGTCAACTGGGTTACTCCATGAGATGGGGGTATTGCAATTTCTGCCATACAAAATTTTAAATGGGTTGTATCTTGCTGAAGCTTGGTAGTGATTGTTACAAGCAAACTCTGTCAAGTGTAAGTAATCTTCGCATTTACCTGGTTGTTCTCTAACATACATTCTTAGCATATCTTCCAATACGTGATTCACCCTTTCTGTTTGTCCATCTGTCTGGGGATGAAAATATGCACTGAAATTTAAAGTAGTGTTCAAGTCTTTAAATAAAGACTTCCAGAAATTGCCCGTAAACTTAGGGTCTCTGTCAGAAATTATAACTTTCGGTATCCCATGTAAACAAAATATTTGTTTCATGAATATATCAGCAATATTAATAGCCTTGTAGGTGGTCTTTACAGGTATAAAATGAGCCGCTTTACTGAGTTTATCAAGGACTACCATTATCGAATCATTCAGATTCTGATTTCTAGGTAGACCTGTAATAAAATCAAGACTAATTATTTCCCATATCCGGCTGTAGTAAACTGGTTGGATGCTGGTGTTCAGTCTTAACCTGTTGAAATTCAAAGCACCTGGAAATGTATTCTGCTAGTTCATTCTTCATGTTTGGCAAAAAATAATCCTTTTGTAACATGGTTATTGTCTTTTGATAACGAGGATGTCTTGAGTAAGGACTCTTATGAATTTTATTTAAAATAAGCAGCTTAATTTTAGATACATTAGGTATATACAACCTATTTTTATAAAGTATTAATCCATTTTCATTTATACTATACCCTATACTTAAAGTTTCAGTTAAAATTTTTGCCACTTTAGCTTGTAATTTCTGATAATTTTCATCCAATTTTACTCCTTCCTCTAGCTGTTCTTCTAAATTTGTTTTTTAAGTGTTGATTGCTGTTATAAAGTTCAGCCTTGCATTTCTACTTAGAGCATCAACGACCTTATTTTCTTTTCCCTTAATATGTTGGATCTCGAAATCGTACTCGCTAAGGAAAGCTAGCCACCTAGCTTTCCTTGCGTTTAAATTAGGTTGATCCAACAAATATTTTAATCCCTTATTATCTGTCATTAACATAAATTTTCTTTCGATTAAGTGATGGCACCACATCTTCAAAGCATGTATGATGACAGCCAACTCTAAATCGTAAGTAGCTTACTTTTTCTCATGAATTTTAAGCTTCCTAGACTCGTATGCAATTACGTGTCCTTCTTGAGTTAAGACCCCACCTGGACCATCGTTGCATGCATCAGTGCATACAACAAAGTCCTTATTATGATCATCAATTCTTAAGATTGGTGCAGTAGTTAATAATGTTTTTAACTTCTTAAAACTTTCTTCACACTTTTGATTCCACTCAAATTTCTTCTCTTTCTTCTGTAAAGAAGTTATGAGATTCGAGATTCTTGAGAACCCCTCAATGAATCTTCGATAGTAACCGGTAATCCCCATGAATGATCGCACATTAGTCACATCCCTTGGAACCGACCATTTTTCAATTGCTTTTATCTTTTTTGGATCGACTGAGATCCCTTCTTTTTTTACTACATGACCCAAGTATTGTATTTTATCTTTAAAGAAATTGCACTTACTAAATTTAGCATAAAGCTGATGTCCTCTCAACTCTTGTAAAACAATTTTTAAGTGCTCCTCGTGTTCTTCTTTAGACTTAGAATAAATTAGAATGCCATCAATGAAAACCACTACAAATTTGTCGAGGTACTTATGCAATACATTATTCATTAAACACATGAATACATCTGCGGCATTAGTGAGCCCAAATGGCATGACAAAGAAACTCATAGTGACCATAACTGGTTCTAAAAGATGTCTTTAAAATGTCTTCATCTTTGATTCAGACTTGGTGATAACCAGATCATAAATCAATCTTTGAAAATACAGTTGCTCCGCGTAGCTGATCACACAGATCATCTATCTGAGGCAACGGGTATCTATTTTTAATGGTTATTTTATTAAGTTGATGGTAGTCAATGCATAAGTGTAGAGTACCGTCCTTCTTTTTAATGAAAATGAAAGGTGCTCCCAAAGGAGACACGCTTGGTATTATATACTTTTTATCAATAATTTCCTTTAACTGTGATTTTAATTCATCCAGTTCCAATATATTCATCCGATAAGGGCTTTTGAGTTAGGCACTGCACCAGGTACCAACTCAATAGTGAATTCTAACTCCCTTTTCGGAGGTAGTCCCAAAATTTCTTCCGAAAATACATCCAAA
The DNA here is from genome assembly GCA_001517045.1 of Pseudotsuga menziesii. Lineage (NCBI taxonomy): Eukaryota > Viridiplantae > Streptophyta > Pinopsida > Pinales > Pinaceae > Pseudotsuga > Pseudotsuga menziesii. The sequence continues at coordinate 70,996 of LPNX010513895.1, forward strand.
TACCCCCTCAAGATTGGAACATCTTCCAGTTTTAGTTTATCTTCATTATTAGTATGTTCTTCATCAATTACAGCTACAACAAAGACTTTACAACCCTTCTGAACAACTCTCTTTAATTGCAAGGAAAAGATTTGTCTGATAGTTGTTTTTCTAGGAATTCATGTTACGGTTACTATTTCTCCTTCATTATTTACACAAGTAAAAGTTTTATCGAAACAGTTCAAAAATACTCTATGTTGTTCTAACCAGTCCATACCAATTAACATATCATAAGAGCCTAAAGAAAGTACATTTAGTTTCACAGAAGTTTCAAACTGATTCATAATTACAGTACAATCTTTTACAAAACTAATCACTTTTCTTTTTGCTCCTGTAGCCAATTGAACTAACCATGACTTTGCAAACTTTTCTACTGATAAATTGCATTTTTCTACTAAATTAGGAGAAACATAACTCAGGCTAGCCCCTAGGTCAATTAAGATAGAAATGGGTGTTTGATTTAGTTTACCTTATACTTCCACCATGGAAGTTTGATAATCAACCTACCTGTTTTCCAGCGTCGCCTTGATCCTTAGCATCCCCCTTGCTAATTCACCAACAGTCATCTCCTTTTGCACTATATGAATGTTGCTGACAGTCTTCTTTCTGTTAGGGCAGACTGATGCATAATGAGGCCCATTACAATCCCAACATTTTACTGGTTCTTTACGTTCATTATCTTAATGTAGTTGTAGTGATTATTAGCAGGTTCTTTGTTTCTAGGGTCATTAGGGGTTGACTGTGAGTTGCCTTTATTTCCTTGAAAATTCTTATTAGGAAAGTTATGTGTGTTATTATTTCTAAAACTACGATTAAATATGAAACCTTTCTTCTTTTGTTCAAAATTATTAGATTTCTTAGCCTTCCAGTTTGGCATACTTTCCCTTTTTTCAATTCTGCTCATAACAAAAATTTACCTTTCGCATAGCCTCCTCAAGGGTTTTTGGATTATCGTATTCAATTCTATCTTTAATGTGAAAATGTAACCAGCTTAGAAACCGCTGCACCTTAGGCTTCTCATCCACAATGTAAGGCATGTAACAAATTAAACTTAAAAATTTACTGTTTAATTCCTTCATGTTCATAGTTCCCAACTTCAGTTCATAGAATTCTTTAGCTCGTTCTTCATAATACTGTTCTGACAGAAACTTCTTTTTAAAGTATTTTTTAAAGGTGCTCCGGTTAATGTTCTTTTATTTAATACATTTTACTCATTTTAAATCCTGCCACCAGATATCTGCTTTTCCAGTTAAGTGGTAAATGACCATTCTTGCTTTTAGCTGGTTGGAATAATTATAGATTTGGAAATACTTCTTCATTCCAGACAACCATGCTTCAGCTTCCTCTCCTTTCTCAGTTTCACCGTTGAAAGTTGGTGGTTTTATCTTCTTAAATTCTCCTGTTTTTTCCTCATAAGGCTTAAATTTTCTTTTTCTAGAATGGTCATTATCCTCTCTGCTATCACTAGAGTACTGACGATTCTTCCGGTGTGAGTCACCATAAATTTCATAGGACGAACTACTTTCAATTTTAGACTGTTTGAACTTTTTACTTTTATGTTGGTAGGATGTCTTTTTGGATCCTATCGGTTTATCTTTTTCTTCACTTTGAAAATTTTCCATCAGTATCTGGTTCAACTCCTCTTGAGCCCTTAAAATTCTTTTATTCTCTTTTTTAACTGTTTCCATTTCAGTTCTTAATTATTTAACATTTTGTAATAATTCTGAAAAATTATTAGTTATTTCTTCCTTAATTGGTTCTCTTCTAGAATTACTTTCTTCATTTAACGGAGACTCTTCATCTGCATATTCCTCGAGTATTTCCATACCTGCAATTCTAGCTCAGAAATTTTTTCTGGTAATAACATTTCAAAAAGAAAATAATAATTAGTATGCATGCATTTTATCTGTTGTTTGTCTATGCAAGTTGAGCCGCATTCAGGCCTAGTTTCTGAACGTGTGCTTTGATACCACATGTAATACTCCAAAATTTCATAAAAAATTAAAACTTTTCTCGCGACAATTAATGTTTAAAAACATCGATGGCCTGAGTAACTTAATTGCTAACAGTTATCATTTTAAAGAGTCTAATCTAGAAACTAAAACCAATTCCTTTATTAATTTTTGTAACTGCATACCTCACTATCTGCTTTCATAATTAAGTATTAAAATATTGATTTAGTAGGTGATGATATGAAGTAATATGAGCTGAAACAACTGTTTGTTTACTATGTACTAAAGTTTGTTTATCTGTTTAAAAATGAAGGAACTTCAGTTCATGCCCGATGCTTAGTTTTTGAAGCTAATGCAGTGAAATGATGCTTCTTGAACATGTCTTTTTACAGGTAAGGCATTTTGTAATCCAGTTTTAGGATTGAGATTAATTTTCTCAACTAGCATAAGTAAAATACTAGAATATTTGTTTAGTTTACAGCTTTGAAAAAAAGAAGGCATCGTCAAATCTATATCTTTTCCAAATATTGAAATTGTTAAGCTGTTACACAACGTTTTCAGGTCTAAGTTATTAACCTTCTTATTCTTGTTTTTAAGGACAAGCATATTTGCTTCCTATTTACTTATTTATACGCATAAATACTTATAATTCCAAGCAAAACTAGATATAGATGCTTCTTTCCTAACTTTGAATATATCTTGCGCATCCTATGTTTATCCTTTTGTTGTTCTCTTAAAACCAAACCCTACATGAAACTCTAGAGAATGATAAGTTCTGCAAACTAGATCTTACAATACCTTGTTACTTGTTACCAAGGTAATTTATATGAACTTGTATCAATGTATAATCATAAGCAATTATTACATATGTTTAGGTATAAAGAAATGACATTTATATACTAAACAAACGATTCATGCATAGTATAATTTTACTAACTACTTAGGTTTTTACCAAATGAATGTGCCAATGAAAACATTATATGGTTGTAGGTGAAGTATAAATGCTTTGTTTTTTTAAAGGGGGGAAAGTTCCTTACCTAAAGAACAAAAACAAAGCAAAGCCTTTGCATAACTTAATACTCACTAAAAGGTTTTTATGTAATAATTATAACCCTATCTATGCAAAACTAGACTATAATACCCTTACCAAGCTTTATGCTAAGAGCATCTCTATACTTAAAATATTATACTTATGTGCTTTTAACCAAAGTATTAACAAGGTTATGAATAGCCTTTTTGCAGGCTTCACCCAACTCTTGAACTATAGAGCAGCACCCACAAAATCAAGGTGAAAGTGGAATCCATGTGGTCATCGGTTATTGGATAGGGTTTTTACATTGGTAAACCCTACTACAAAAAGATCAAAAACCCTAAAAAATCCCATTGTTTACCCTCCCTTCGCTACTGTGAGAAATGCCACATGCTCATGGACTCATGGCCTTAATGCCATCGTTTTGTTTCTAAGAGTGATGTCCTTCGATTCTAATGGCTATCTCTGTGAGTAGCCTTAACCCTCATAATGACCATGCTGAATCCTTTGGTTTCTAGTAGTTTGGTCTCTGGTTTTGTACTCACATCTTTCCTAGTGGAATTCGTTAAGCGTGAGTAGATTGGGTTTCATCGTGGCCTTTGCTGTTGGCTTTATCAATCTCGTCGAGGTGTTAGCTTGAGTTTTCTCCTACCCAGTTGCTAAGGTAAGAGGTTTTTACTTGGCCAGAATTGCTATGTAAACCAAACTACTATGCGGCCGAGGATAAATTATCCAAGTAAACTCATTAACTCTGTCTACAAAAGCTTTATCAATTCTTTAATGTAACCAGGTTTTCTTTTGAATAAAGAACTTAATGTTTCTCCATTTTAATGTGCAGGATTTTCTACAGGTGAGTCTCATGACTGTGAGCTGGAAGACTTCGGGCAGAGGGGTTCCATGTTTCTTCAGCAATCAGGTAAGCCTCAGTTTCATGCATGAGGTCCTTTCTAAGGTGATGTGTGGGGTTTGGATGATGTTGTTTCACTGAGATTTGAACTTCTTTGTCGTGCCTATGTTGTACATTTATTTGTTTGGAAAGGTCGTGTGGCCGTAACTTGTTTGAGTTGCAATAATTCTTTTTGGACATGTCGTAAGGCCGCAACTTCATTTTGAAGTGCTGTGATTTTTAAAATATGTTAGCATTTTCATTTCGTAGGCTTGTAAACATTTTGTTTATTTTTAACTTGTACTAATTAGCAGTAAAAGAATGCGTCGGCCTGTAAAGAAAAAGGTATGGTTTAGACTTGGGCATCGTGGTTTATTCTTCTATACTAGAACTTCAGTTTGTTAAGCTTAATTAATGAATTCTAAAGAACTTTATTGCTAAAAATTACTTGTGTCTAGAGAATGATTTGATAAAGAATAAGGAAAAGGTTTTGTTGCTATAAATGTCCACGATTTTGAATTTTTTATTATAATGAAGGTATTCTGTGGAAATTTTAATATGAAAACTAGTTTTGAGTTTTTCATGTTAGTATAAAGATTGGTTTATGAAAATAATAATAAAAGGAAAAGGGATTATTAATACTACCCAAGCTCGACTGTGTAAAATTTGATTTATGAATATTTAATTTATCTTTTCTTATTTTATTTTAGTATCTAATTGATAAACAGTCTAATGTTGTTTCTGTGTAAATTTTTATTTAATATACGGCATTTATAATATAAATATTATAATTGTAAAATGAAGAATTTGATTTATGAGAAAATGGGTAAAACTGTAAAATCCCTATTCTGGAAAGAGCAAGAAAAATAAAGCCTTGGTTGATAGTTTCCCTAATCTAGGGGTTTGTATTTTTATTTTAATTTAAATCTCTGCATTATTATTGTTTTTACTATTAGTTATTTTGTAGTTGTTATTTTATATTACAATATTACTACAACTATGCATTTGTTATTTATAAAACTTAGATTATTTCTACAATTTCATTACACTGTTATAATAATCTATGTTGTTCCTATTTATGTTAATTTTCTCTTTCTGTAATAGTTAATAATTATAGGTATCTATATTAGGTTTAAGTTTTAAAGACAATGTGTTTACTGTGCTAACAAGAAACACAGTTACACATACTGTGTAGTTTCTATTAATCAACATTCTTTCATAGAAGTTTGTATTAAATTTTTTTACAGATATATTCTAGTTAAAGAAACTTCTGAAAATAGAGGGATTTCCTGCTAAACATTCCTATAAAGATTTTAACAGTTGAAAGTAAATAATTATATTCCTACAATTCTTGAATTGATTTAACCATCATAATTATTTTCACCTACTGTATTAAAGTACTACATTCTTGAAGGTGTGGAAAAATACAGTCAGGTATTTTTATCCATCAGTAAATTTACACTCACCTTAAATCATTTATTCTAATACATAACTGAAACAGAACTTATAAATCTTAGATCAATAAAAGATTTATCTAACTAACAAAATAGTCATATAGATGCATCAAATCCTAAATTTATACATTCCAGATTTCTATAATTGCATAGAGAAATTAGAAATAACATGTAGAACCTGGTTGTATAGCAGAGGAAACAACAACTTAAGGAGCTCGTTCCTCCCAACCAACTCCTGAAGATAGTTGAGCTGCAAATCTTAGGACCCTCGAGACTGTCTACTGCTCCACCTAGTTGAAATCACTGGGTGAGAGAATAGGTTTAGAAACCTCTGCAACTCCACAGAGTAATCGACAGTAATAATTCTTCCTGTAGCAGTAAGAACTCGGCTCAAAATAGTTGCACTAGTTCAGTAAATCAACACTTTTTACTCAAACACTTCTACATATCCCCTCCATCGAATTTCTTGTGCACCAATTTCACTCAGAAATTTCACAAGTAAAAGAATGAGCAGCCTTAGCTGAATTCAATGGGTAGTTTTATCAGCATGCTTAGGTCTTTTGGGTTAGTTTTCATTTTATGAGCCACCTGTTCTTGTTCCACTTTCTTGGGGAACATGACCACAAATATAGGTAAGGTGCCTCCTGCAACAGCTAAAAGTAGTTTGGGGATGTTGCCAAGTGTTAATCTACTCTCAACCCAGCCTATTCCACCAAGTGGCCAGTAAAACACTCATTTAATAGCCTCCTTAAGCTGTTGTCTCATCTTTCATTTATTAATTAATAAAATATTCAGCAATTAAATGCAATTATCCTTGACCCCACTTGGTCATTAATTACAAACTTTATAATAAAATTAAAACATAATGTCACCTAAAACATAAAATGTTTTTGCAATTTGGGGTATGTGATAGTAGGTGTCCATAGCTCAGTGGTTGAGCTCACTAGCTTAGCAATTCTACCTTTCCATTGCCTTAGCATCATGATAAACCCATTTGTAGAATGGCTTGACTGCCTTTGATGTGTATTTGGTTATGTGTGAGCATGTTGTTCCCTAGTTCCTTGTGGAAATGATGCCCATCTCGGGGGTGGCAGTGGTGCTGAGAGATTGATGAGCACACTAGCCTATGTTTGGGTGGAACGTTGCAACGACATAGTTAGTTGCGGGGATGCTTCTTCTCAAGATAAGTATTTTCTTGTGTTTAATCTATGCAATGTATTTGTTTTATAAATTATTATGAACATGATGAATGCTTGAATGAATGATTTACTTCCACTGTATATTTCATGTATAATGCATCTCTACATGTATTTTACTTCAATGCATTTTATTATTATGTTCATGGGGCTAGATTTCCCATTTTGACAGTAACAACAGTGCAGTCATGTCCTCTCCATCGTCGAGATGAGGGGAGGGGACGTGACAATCTTTGTCTGAAAGAATAACAAGTACAACAAGATGCATAAGATATAACAAATACACAAGACAAAAATATTTTCACCGAGGAAACCATAAAGGAGAAAACCCCGCAAACTTCCTCAAAATAGTACAGTTACAAAGACTGTGTCATAAGATGATCAAACCCATTAATAAGAAGTATTCAACAACTATCTATCTCTCCTACCTTGTCTCTTTTTCTCTCTCATGCAAACTTGAGAGTGTGAGGTGTGTATAAATGAGGGAGAGCGCCTCCCTATTATACCTTTCATGTGACTGAGCAAATACATAACTGGGGCCAACTTGTGCCACTAACAGGGTTGACTTCTCCTAGAGAGACTCCAAATACACATTATATGATGTTACACTGGGGACTATTGCCCGGACTTACAACTGAAGTTGTACCTCAAGGTCTAGACACAATAAAGACATCTCGCAAGGAGGCAAACACATCTCCAATGGGGGTACAACAACATACAATGACAATATACATCAGAATATCTTCTAAGTTCTGAAGTTACAAATACATCAACACCAAGTAGTCAAGCTACTTTACCTAATCTTTTGGTTGGGTGACTTTGTTTCCCATAATCATTCTTTGGGTGTTTGGCATGTGGTATGTGCGGTCACCAAGAGGGATACCATGGATTTATACCAATGCAGTAAACTTCGCACTATGAGGATTTTGAGATAAGTCACCCACAATAGTAGGATCGAGTCCACAAATAATATTATTTGAAATATATACCAATGCAATCAACACAACACAAAGAATCTATTGAATATTACTTCTCTAATTACGGGAAAATTTCGCCTATGGGAGAAAAAATAGGGTTTTAAATTTTGAAGGGGCAAATTTTTATATGAAAATATTTTTAAATGTTTTATAATAATTCACCCTAAAATTAAATACTAGAATCCTTTATTTTCACGCCATTGAATTGGAACCAATGTTTTTAGGAGTAGTTCATCCAAGATTTTATCTAAGGGTTATACATGTTAGTTTAATGTTGACTTAGGTTAAAAAACTATTAAATATAACTTTTATTCCTTTAATAATGGGATTACTATTGGTGGTTTAGAAACCCATGGTTTTGAGTGTCCCATGGTATTGACATCTCTTTAAGGATGAAAATCTTATGGCTGGCTTATTTGGCGGATTGGCTTAGAAAGGGGGAGAAAATGGTTACAAAAACTACTTTCTTCCAGAATGGATTTATTCAGGTCTTCGACTAGATTAGCAAGGTCCTTAGTTGGAAAGTAGGTGATGGGAGGTCGGTTAGGGTTGGAATCGACCCTACTATTGGTTTGGAGAAATCTTTTTGCCTCTCCCAGTCACTTGTCATCTATCTCTAGGACTATGGAATTGTAAAACTTAATCAGGTTAGGAACGTGCGTGATTGGCTATCTTCTAGTACTTATTGGTTAACTATTGCGAATTTGGATCTCTCTAGAGATTGGAAGCTTGAATGGGATCACTACATTTTTTTGCTGGCACAAATGGGAATGAGGCTCATAGACTGTGATGACATCCTAGTTTGGTCCTTTAATGTTGCTTCAGAGAGGGTAAGTGCTAAACTTGCTTATAATTTTATTGTTGACTCTCTTTTGACACCATTATAAGGTTGGTGGTATAAGAATCTGTGGAAGTGGAGGATCCCACTTAAGATTAAATGCTTTAGCTAACTCTGTGCTCTTGATAGAGTCAAGATATGGGACAATTTGCTTAAGAAAGGGTGGGTATGACCCAATATTTGTCAAGTATGCTATTCTAAAGCCGAATCAATCACGAGCATCTATTTGTGGGTTGTTATTTTAGGAAGACAGTCAAGAGGACTGCCACTGCATAATTGGGTTTAACTTATCGCTGGGAGGACTACACTTTGCAAGGTAATATGTTACATTGGATGAAGTTAGGCTTTGGGCCAGTTTAGCTCCCTGTATTCTACTGTTGACGAATCTGGAAGGCCAGAAATGATGTTATTTTCAAATATTTGAAACCGAATGTTCATAGAGTTAAGAATAGTATCATTAGTCTTTTATCTGATTATCCAGAGGTTACAAAGGTTAAGCCTCTCTAAAAGATAGGTAGTGGCCCTGTGTTTTCCTCAACAACCGTTTTTTTTTATGGGGAAACTGCAAATGGAAATGGTGGAGCAGGTGTTGTATTGTATATTAGTAAGACTCATTACATTCACCTGAAAATTGGTTGTGGTAGGAGCATGAACACCAAAGCGGAGCTGTTGGCATTGTGGGGCCTTCTATATGTGGTTAATGGGATTGGACTACCAGAATTGAATGTCTTTGGGGACTCATATATTATAATTGATTGGATCAATGACGAGTCTATTTTGAGGGTCTTAGAACTTGAGACCTGGTGTTCTAGAACTAGATATCTAAAGGACTCCTTTACATCATATGTTGCCAACACATTTACAGGGAACATAATTATACTGCGGATGGTTTCTCCAAGGAAGCATTGCTTCTCACTAGTGGACATATCATGTTGATGGAGTTCTTTGAGGGAGAACTTTTTGAGAAATGCTGCAAGCATCTGTAGTTTTTTGTGCTACCTGTCTTAGTTTGCAACTTTTTTAGAAATGGATAGCTTTTTAATATTGTATTGATTGAATGTTACTAGCTATATTTTTTATGATGAAGACTTGATTGGTTTTTTTTTTTCATAAGAAAATATCCTGTCCTTGGTATTCAAATTGAATCAAAATGCATAATACATAACTGGTGTGAGACCAATACAGACATCAACAAGAGATGTAGTGATGTTTCGAGCCTACAAGAAGAATGGTCAGACCATAAAGGTCTATACTCAGCATACAATGAGGGAGAACATAAAGATCTCCATAAAGACAATCAAACATCTATTCATAGAGCATGAAGAGAATCCATAAGACTCTTCCAAGAGGACCATCATCATAGATCGTAGACAGATCAAAAAAAGTTCCAGTATACTGGTTGTGTGATGAGCTGAGCGTTATTCCCGTATTACTAAACTTGATACTACTTCAGAATGTAACTAGTTCCTTTGATTTTATAAATAACCAGAAATGGACTTTTTCTTCTTTAAAAAAACTTCTATTTCCAAAGCAATTCAGGACACTTTTCTTTAAAAAAAATCAGCCCTCTTCTTTTTCATAAGAAAATAATTATCCCACTTCATTCTTGTAATAACAATATGGTCATTCATATATTTTATATACAAGAAATTAAATTGTACAATTAACTTACATGCATCAGTCTTGAGTGTCTCAGTCTTGATGTGACACTCTTCTTTTAGTAACAATCTCATGTTTAAGTACCATTTCCAAAAGGAGTAAGCTATCTACCCGATGTTTTGCACTGGGTCCACTTGACGCCGTCTAGCAAATAGCTTACTCTGTTACCTAGTGAGGCTGAAACTTAAAACATTTTCAATAGCTTCCAGGTTGAACCTCCTTGCAAGTTAGAGAGAACAACCAATTCAAGAACCGTGCATCCTGAGGCAAAATGAAGCTGCTCACAACAAATCTCCAATCCCTTCCACGCAGAGCCTTGCAAATTACAGGCAACTACCAATTCATTCATTTGCTCTATCATTCTTTCAGCTCACCGAAATGCCATGAAGGGACTCCAGCTTGTTTGGGAAATGAAAATGAAGGATATTTATCAAGATGGCTGCCACAATATGAGATTTTGATGGAGAGGAGTACCGGAGTGTTGAATCCATTCTAATAGTTCATAGCTTTTGCTAATAGCGTGAATTGATAAAAGACCAATACAGTAAATTGAACAAGCGGTTGCCAAGAATTCATGGATAGAATTAAACTCATTAATATTTAAATTTTATTGCTTCAAAGAAGTGCATTTTACAGTGCAGTAGATTCTTTTTTGTTTTTGATCTATTTTTAAAAATTGATTTCTCTACCATAATAGCTGCCTTTTAAAATGGATATATATTGGTTAATAACAATGATAATTAAAAATAAAAAACACCAATCATATAGAAAGTTGCTAAGTATATTTCATAGTTCACAACATAACCAAAGTTATAGAAAAATTGCCATGCAATGAGGCATATTAGCCTTTTGAGCATTTACTGTGTAGAAATTGGATTTACTAATTTCACAACATAACCAAAACTACAGGAAAATTGCCATGTAAGTAGGCATATTAGCCTTTTCAGCATTTTCTGTGTAGAAATTCGATGATCACCATATAATTACCAGGAAACGAATGAATGAATTGGTAGTTTCCTGCAATTTGCAAGGCTTGGCGTGGAAGAGATTGGAGATTTGTTGTGAGCAGCTTCATTTTGTCCTAGAAAGCATGGCTCTTGAATGGTTGTTACCTGTAACTTGCAAGGAGATTGGACGTAGAAATTATTGAAAATGTTTCTAAGTCTTGGTTTTACTGAGTAACGGAGTAAACTATCGGCCTCGTGTAAACCCAATGCAATCTACATGATGCAAATCATTGGATAGATAGCTTACTCCTTTCCAAAAATCACATTTTATCACGTTTTCAAATATCATTTTCTTTTAGAACTTCGGAAACACTGACCACTGCACGGAAATCACTCTATCTTGACAACCAGGTGCCGGGCCCAACCTTTATTTGGATGAGAAAAGTTTCATCATCCATGTGCGTAGGCTTTTGAGTCTAACTACCAACAGTTTGAAGAAAGACAAACTAGTTATAGTTATAGTTATTCCCAGATGTCATTTACATTTATTTATTCCGAATTGGATCCAGAAGCAGAACCATATCCACACAGAACCAGAACCTGTCTGACGTGGTGAACAGGTGGAAGTCGAAGTTTCGCCGAAAGGGTTTTAAAAAATTAGTTAAACGAGCGTCCAACTGTATAGTTCCGTTTGGGCTTTAATGGACAATGTATGGAATCTCAGAGAGCGACTCCATGGAAATAGGAAGAGGCACGCCAGTCTGTTACAGCGCGTATGTGTATCTGTAATTCCACAACATGATTTAATCGGACTTGTCAGAGCAAATATATGCTACCTATTTCACTGAGCTTCCCAACCTGCAATCGAAACCTCTGTAGTCCAGCTGTTATGGATGTCACACACGCACATTCAATTTCTTTGTCTGCGCGCCACATTCAGGCCGCCACTGCAGAAGCAGCTGCTGCGTTCTATTCTGCAAGTGCGGCGAATTCTGGATGGCCAAGGGACACCAATAAACGAACAAGAAGAAACCCAAGAAACCCTCCAGTAAGTAATAAGCCTTCCTCCTCCTCCTCCTCATATCAACTATGTACAGGATCAGTTAGCTCAGACTTCGAGACAGCAAGTGCCGAGCTATCAGGGCAAACGGATTCGAGTGTGTCGTCCTCAGTTTGTACACCAACAGAATGTGTTGGGGAGATTCGAGTGTGTCGTCCTCAGTTTGTACACCAACAGAATGTGTTGGGGAGTCTGAGTGTGTAGTGGTGGAGGAAGACTTGTTCGAGTCCTTTAACTTATTTACGAATTTGGCAGAAGCTCTTCTGCTTTCTTCCGTTCCTCTGTTCAGTATTCATGAAGAGGAGCACAATTTGGAGGAAATATTTCTTTGGTTTGATTTCTGAAACAGATAGTTTATACATGTGTAATCCTGTACTAATTATTGGTTGTCTACATGCCATTGCCATTTCCAGTCATGTTCCTCTGTCTATAAAATTTTTAGAGATATTCACACAAACTATGAAGAAATATTTGCAGATGCATGCACAAACTATGAAGAAATATGTAGAGTTATGCACACAAATCTTCATAATATATTGGAAGAATTACTTTGCTCTGCTTTGCACCCTTATTAGTTTTCATTTAATTCTGTATGTATTTTAAATATCAACCCCATTTGATAAAGGCCATGTTTGGCTCTGCATTCAAATACCGAGCTTCTAAAAGGTAGAGAATTCCAACTACTTGTCTAACAACCAAACACCCAAACACCCTGGAACTGGAACAAATAACTAGAATCCTAGAGGTACAATCAGTAAAGCTTTAAAACAACCAAACACCCTGGAACTGGAACAAATAACTAGAATCCTAAAGGTAGAATCAGTAAAGCTTTATTAATTAACTAGGAGATTCCTCAATAACAGTCCAACCATTGATTCTAGCATAGCTTGATTGAATCTCACACTCCTTAAGTAGTCACTTTATTCTTTGCGAGACCTATCAATGTTTTGTGCATCTCAAACTTAGACTTGGTCAAAGGTTCAGTGAAGACATCAACTAGATTTTAGTTAGTCACAAGACATCAAATCGATTTCCTTTCATTGGACCTCCACTTTGGCAAAATGATAATGTTTTGATCTAGCATGGCATACATAGTTTCTTGAGTTTCTTGTTAGTTTTATAGTGCTTGGGTTGACCCAATTAATAAATGCAGGTCCTTAATTTTCTCTTGTGTTTTTCAAGATGAAGTTCAGCTAGATAGCCTCAGAATTAGCACTACATAATGCTTTGTTTTCAACTTCAAGATGAGGTTCAGCTAAATAGGCTCAGAATTTGCACTGCATAATGCTTTGTTTTCAACTTCAATGTAAGACCAATCATACTAAGTTGCTTCTTAATGCTCCAAGCAACAACTCTTATCCAAATGTGAATTCATATCCTGTAGTGAATTTTCTATCAATTGACAACTAGCCCAATCAAAATTTAAGTAACTTGCCATCTCAATAATAGAATAATTAGTAGACTTAATACCAAAATCTAGAATTCCTTTTATGTAACTAAGAAACCTGTTTTACATTGACTTGTATATGGCTTATCCAATATCAATTAGCCCAATCAAAATTTAAGTAACTTGCCATCTCAATAATAGAATGATTAGCAGACTTAATACCAAAATCTATAATTCCTTTTATGTAACTAAGAAACCTGTTTTACATTGACTTGCATATAGCTTAGCCATTAATTGGCTCATTACAGTGACTCAATATGATATGTCTTATCTTGTTGTGGTAGCTATTCCAACTACCCACCATCTATCTATACAAAGTGGCATTGGCATTCACCTGCTTTGTAACATTAGCAATGCCAAACTTTTAATTTTGTTCTAATGGTGTAGAGATTGATATCATTAATGCATGTGAAACCTTTCACTTGCATATTTTCTATGAGTAATCATGGTTTTTCCTTCATCCCTCCAAACTCTAGGAGTTTGTTTAAACCTATATAATGTTTTCTTTCACTTGCATAGTAGATGTTTTTACCTTTTCTCTACAAAACCTTTAAGTTGCTCGGCATTGACTTCTTCATTTAATTTCTCATTGTTTTAACAAGTATTTGCATGCATTTTGAATTCATAGGTAGATGCGGAAGCATGAGAAGATTCTCCAGTTTTAATGTTAAGGTATGCGCATGTCTAATTTGCCTTAAAAGGCATGCATTTTTTGACTTGTTAAAATAAGTGCAATTTTGTTTCCAAATGGATTCATGGATTAAGATGAAAATTGTTCACAGAACTGAATATATGACTTTAAGAAATTTACAGAACTTGTTTTAGATCCCTGACATGGCCTCAGCATGACTTTTTGTGATAATGGCATGCATGTTTTAGAAATGTCAAAAACAGTGGCAGATAAATCAAGAAAGTCCAAAACATGGGTTTTGTGCCCAACATGACAATTTATCAACTATTTCTGACTTTTTCACTAAGATCATGCACGAGGAAGACTTCGCATGCACTTTTTGTAAGGCCTTTTGGACTTTTTCGAACAGTGTGAATTTGGAAGTGTAAAAGGGTGGGAAATATACGTTGTCTAACTTGAATCATTCAACTTGGAGTTGATATAATAATAAATCGTAACCTTACGTTTTAGTGAAATGAATTTCAAACATGCATTTTAGTGAAGCAAAGCAGTTTTGAGTTAATTTAAAAAAAAAATGCACACATTGTTAATTTGTTAATTTTGCAGATTGGACAGATAGAGACTAATTTCAAAATTCTGCCATAAGTTTTGAGTTATTTAAAAAAAAAAATTCACAAATTGTTAACTTTGCAGATTGGACAGATGGAGACTAATTTCAAAATTCTGCCATATAGTTTTTGTTGACCAGATGGAAATTTTAGAAATCAATTTTCATTATTTTAAAGTACTTTAAAGTACACTTGTACGAAATTTGGAATCATGGTATACATTTTTCATGCAGTTTTGTACACTTTTTTTTTAACAACGGGCTTGGAATTTTGAATGATTAATGTAAATTTGACCTTATTATGTACATTATGAGCATGAGGGATGACATGAAGACTATGCTGGAGTATTTTATGGAGCCTCATTTAATGGGGCATTTTGCCTAGAATTTTGATAATTTGTAATGTAGTGAAATGTTTTTAGCTAATTTATAAAACCCTTTATAATATGAATTGAATTAGAATAGTAAGATGGTTAAAAGGTTAAAAAGACAGCGACTTCAAGTATAAATACGAGGGTATAAATATGAGGTTTGTAAATAACAATTTTTTTTTGGCTTTCATAGAATATCTTTCTTGGGTTGAGTCTCTCTAAAATCTAGAGACTATTATGGTTTTGTGAATGTAATAAAACTGAGAGATGAATCATTGCCATTGAATCAAAGATTGCAAAATGTTAGGTTCATGAGTTCTTTGTTTAAATTTTTATTACTATATTGTTTTTTATTTAAAACATATTTTTGTGTTTGATAATTTTCATTTTGTTACTCTAATTATAGCCCTACGTTGCATCACATCCATGTCCCAACCATTTGTTGTTTCTAGAGCAATCACGAGTCTAATTGAGTTCATCTTTTCTAGGTGCAAATGTGTTTTCATAATCCACTCTGTACTTATGTGAGTAGCCCTTGGCAAATAATATTTCCTCATATTTCATTATGTTAGCATTTGAGTCAAACTTAATTTTATAGATCCACTTGTTTCTAAGTACTTTTTTCTTAGGAAAATTTATAACTTCCCAATGATTCTTTACTATGGAATTATTATTCTTTCACATAATGGATGTATCCATCGTATCCATTAGCTTCTTCAATGTTTTGAAGTTTATTACAATTAAAACTTGAGACATTAAGGCATAATCATTTTACTTGTTTCTTGTTGTCTTCTATCTTATTGATCTTCTTGGGGTAATTCCACCATTGCTTTGAGCTTCAACATTAGCTTGTCAAATGCCTTGGAACCCTTCAATTGTTTCTTGTTGACTCCCCTCAATGCTTTCTTCAAAGGGATTCCAAGTTTGTTAATTTTCTTTGCCATAATAAATGTGATTATCTTGATTGTGAACCTCCTCTATGTAAAATTATCAAAGCCATAGTATCATCAGGCTGGATAGAACCTCTCAGTGAAAGAAGAATGGATGAGGAAGAGTTTTAGTGCTAGAATTGTCAAACAATAATGGTGAAATTATTTAGACAAGAGGCAAAAATTTGACAACATAACCATAACTCAATAATCATTAACCTGTATGTAATACATCCATGATACAATAGAGAGAATTCGAATCCTCTAAGAGTGATTCGAATTCCATAACTTGGATTGACTGGAGAGATCACTAACTGTGGAAAAATCGCCACTGGAGGCTCACTAGTACAACTCTCGAAAACTAAAACACCTCACAATTAGTTAACTAACCAAGGTAGGTAAGCAAAGGCGTCCATTCTCCTTAAATATGCAAAGGTGGAGCTAAACTAACTAAAGATGAATTGACTATGGCCCATTGCAACATAACTCAACACAAACTAGGGTGAACTGATGGTGGAACTCCCATGACTCAGTGTGGGTTCCTAAAATATAGGGATTGGCTTATGGAGCTCCTAAACTCATGCATGAGGGGTGCATCAAGTGGTAGGTGGGCCCCATATAACTTCTCCATGGCACTAATGAAGTGGCAACAAACTCCTAAGCTAGGAAACTGGCATTTAGACTATGGTGGACAAAGGAGGATTACAATAATCCTAACATCTCCCCTCAATCCAAACTTGGAAAACCTAGGCCCTGGAAACTAAGCCCAAAGGTAATCCATACAATCTAATGCAGAAAAGTAAATGCTCAATAAGCTAAGGAAATGGGGAAAACCTCATGGAACCCCCCCCCCCCACCGTAAAAATGTATTTTTAGTGCAATATTTTGTGAATATGTCTACAACCTTCTCCTTTGTAGGGAAGTAATGCAAAATAATAGCGTTATTATGCATTAGTTCCCGGATGTAGTGCATATGGACTTCTATGTGTTTGGTCCGTTGCATTTGTACTGAATCACCGGAAATTTTAATTGCACTTTGATTATCAAAGAAAGTGAATGCTGAAGGAGAAGTGTGAATGCCAAACTTTGTCAGAATCCCATGTAGCCAAACTGAACGAATAACTACATTTACAACCACTTGATACTCTGCTTCAATTGAAGAGAGGGAAAGATTTGCTTGCTTCTTGCTTAACCAACAGATTTGTCCATATCCCAACATGAACACAAATCCCAAAGTAGATTTTTTGTTAGTATTGTCTCATTCCCAATTTGAATCAATAAAACAAACTAGATCTAGATGATCACCAACAAGATAGTGAATCTCAAATTCTCTAGTACCCTACACATAATGCAAGATGTGCTTTGTTTCCTTCCAATGCAGCTCATGTGGCTCCTACATGAACCTAGCAACAACACTCATACCAAATGAGAAGTTTGGTATCTAATGAGTGAGGTACAATAAGCTACCAATCAACTGTCGGTAGAGAGTTCTATCAACCAAGGGTGTAGAACCACCTTCTTCAAATCTGATGCCAGATAAGAAGGGGAAGGAAGCTGCATTACAATTAGTCATATTGAACCACTTGAGAAAATCACCTACGTATATAGATTGGGTAGTCATGATCCCTGAAGATTTTTTATTCACTTCAAGGCCAATAAACTGCCTTAGCATCCCTAAATATGTCATGGAGAATGCCTTAATCAAGGCTGACTTGATGTCCCTCAATCAAGCAGTTGAACCATCGGTAATGAGAAAGTCATTCACATATAATACAATCAGTAGTAAGCAATCTCCCTTCCGCTACATGCAACAATTGTAGTCATAATTTCACCTTTCGAACTTTTGTGACAGTAAGAAGGAATCCATTTAGGCATACCATGCCCTTGGGGCTTGCTTGAGCCCATATAGAGATTTTCTTAGTTTGAAAACTAAGGAGGAATATTTAGTGTACCCCTCAAGTTGTCTCATGTAGACCTCTTCTTCCAAGTCACCATGGAGGAAGGCACTTTACACATCCATGTGATGTACCTACAATTTATTCGAAGCTACAATGGCCAAAACCAACCTTATGGAATCGATTCTTGCAACAAGGGAAAATGTTTCAGTGTAGTCCAACCCATGAAATTGTGAATACCCCTTTGCAATTAACTAAGCCTTGTACTTGGTAGTATATCCATCTCCTGCTAGTTTGGTTTTGTAGATCCATTAGCACTGGACAAGATTACTCCCTGGAGGTAAGGAGACAATCTCCTAGGTCTTGTTGTTCTGTAGTGAATTATATTCATCATCCATGGTTTCCTGTCACCTTGGATCACGTTGGATTCGATTCCACTAACCCAAGTTCAGATTTCCTTATTTATCTAACAAAGCCCAAGATATCGTCCCAACAGAGTGTAAATCCGTCGACAACACCTGCGACGCAAGTGAGGTTTCACCAGAGATATTTATGGGGACTACTAGAACCAGGTTTCTACAGTTATGGAAAGGGATTGATTCATCTCAACAGTAAAAAGTCATTTGACCAAAATAGAGGGATGGATTACCATCGTCACAACAATAAAGAAGGTCAATCCTTCGACACATTTACATCATATAAAATTATATAGAACCATCGACACATGTAGGATATATAAATCATACACATCCAAAACCATAGTTATTGTCGACATTTCACAATATAAGTGTGACAAACTAATAAAGATTCAAACACAAGACATTCATACATCAAAGACATAGGTATTTAATGTGGAAACCCATACGGGAAAAAACACAAAATTACTCTTCATCTGGCATGCGTAATATTTGGAACGCTTTTGGTATGCACACACAGCTTGCAGACTTGTCTAAGAATATTCTTTACAATGGATGAGTTTTCTCTGTGTTTCTCATGCTCTCATGCTTTCTTTCTTCTTTTTGTTGACCTCTTTGTCGAGCTCTCAAGTTGGGAAGGTTGTCCACACATAGCCCATGGATATAAGACCATACCACTTTCTCTCTTTTCTGACTAAATCGATGAATACCAGCATATCACGCTCATACGGATTTAGCAATCATCCACACACAGCTTGGATCGATCCTATATACATCTTAAAATTCATGTTCCAACCATCGACTAGTTCTCAACTGATAGTCAGTCGGTTGTTCTAACTACCCCAATAAATCTCGTTACATTAATAAAAGTGATAACGACCCAGCTTGCAATC
This sequence comes from Pseudotsuga menziesii, assembly GCA_001517045.1. Taxonomy (NCBI): domain Eukaryota; kingdom Viridiplantae; phylum Streptophyta; class Pinopsida; order Pinales; family Pinaceae; genus Pseudotsuga; species Pseudotsuga menziesii. Next base: position 90,223 of record LPNX010513895.1, read on the forward strand.
ATGCCCATTCCCAAAATAGACTATTTAGTCTAACTTAACTCACTGTTATATTTGTTGTTTCCTCAAAACATGTTGAATTCTTGGGTCCGACTTACTCTTCTCCTTTTCCCATAGTGGCATTTCTCTCTTTGCGACTGAATTATTCACAATTCTGACCAAAACTTGTATGCATTTTTCTAGGGCCAACAAACCCCCAACACTCACTCGTAGATTTTCCCAAGCCACTTCAACCAGATATTTCTGTCACGTCAAGTTTAATCTCAAAATCCTTATAGATCTTCATCACCTTTTCTCTTTCTCTTTGCACATCTTCTTTTACTTTCTAGATTTGATCGACAAGTTCAGAACTAATATGTTCCAAAGTTGCAACTCCTATCGCTCCTAACACTTGTCACACCCACTCATGGACCGGGTGTATGGTTCTTGTAACTTGCTCTGCTTCGGCCTGGATCTCTGCAACAAATTTTGTTTGTCTTTGTTGTTGTGTCCACAGTTTGGCAACCTCATGATGTAATATTTTGAGGTCAACATCCTTAATCATCTTCACAACCAATGACAATTTATTCAATTCATTTCTTAGCCCTATCAGATTTGCTTCCGTGGTATGAAGTTGCTATGGAACTTTCTCTAACTCCGCATCATCCATCAAGGACGCCCATGACTGAGAAACGTGTCCATATGCTTTGGCACAAAGTTCCTCTTCCTCTTGAATCTTTTGCACATTTTTAGTTACTGTCGTTTTTCACTCTTCTAGTACTCGAGGGGGTGTACTGGGAGTCATATTCACTTCTAACTCTGTAATTCATTGGCGGAGGTCGACAACTACCTCCCCAATTCGAATAACTTGGGCCTCCAAGAGCATTTCAGTCGTAACTCCCTCTTTGGAGAAATAATGGTATGCGATCACGACAACTTACTCCAATCTTGTTAGCAATGGGATGAGATGCACAAGGTGCGACAAGGAATACATTGAAAGGTGAAATATTCAACTGTGCGGAAGAAGATACCGACAAGTGTGGTCACTTTGGTCACATTAGTTAAAAGTTTTGGTCCAAAGTAATTAGAAAGTCATCCTATGTGGACCATTTTGTAACAAATCAAGCCTATAAGTAGAAGTAGGAGTAGATTCATTAGATAATCGACGAATGAATATATTAATTCATTAGAGGGATTGTTCGATCTGTGGAAGAATGTATTTTCTGGTCTGAGTCTATTCAACCAAGGAGTACTTGTCTTTTGTAAGATGGTTTTGAAGCTAATCTAAGGAGGATGTTGATGATGGAATTCTTGTCTTTTATGCATATCTGTTGAATTCGTAATGGTTCGATCTATGATTTTTCATGTCTGAATCTGAATGATGCGAAGTCTTGTTGTGTCTATCAAGTTAATATATGTCAATGTCTTTGTTAAGTTGATCTGGATTATGTTGTTGTGATTACTGTGAATGACGATAAGTAGATGTCATGAACGATGTGTTTAAACCCCTGGATATCTGAATAACACTGCGGTAGAGTAAGACATAGTTCGCAAGTCCTCCTCCTTCTGTGGAAACGTGGTTCCTACAGCCTTCCTCAGACATCTCAAGTGAGACTGCATATGTTTCGCAAGTGTTGCTGGATAGGGTAAAACCTATCTGGGCCAATGTTTAGGGAGATTGCGTTGATGGGTGTCGACATATATGTGTAGTGGACCCCTGTCGACTAAACTGTGTCAGCAAATGGTTTTGTTGTCAAGACCATAGTGCAAAGAATAAGAGGACATGTTGTGGCATCTGACGAAACTGGAGATCCAGGACTGGTTCAATCAAAAGGCCCGAGAGTTTGCAGCACAAGAAAACCATAACTCCAGATTTTCGGAAGAATAATGGTTGGGGAGATATATCTACTCTGATATTCACAAAATATTCTTCGTTGAGTTTCCAATAATACTGTACGAGTGGTTGGCACATCTTACTTTCCAGAAAAGGAACTTCCAAGAAGGAGAACCTAATCAGTGGACCCCTGATTTGATCCAACAGCTGCGAAGGGTAAACAACAAATCTTCAAGAGTTGTCGAGGTGTGGATAGACAACATTTTGGAAGGATATATCACTGAGTTTGTTGTCGACATAGCTAAGTCCTACAATGACGCAAAGAGGGAATTCTGTAAAGCTAGACTGAGGGGAATATTTATATTGTATTTACAACTGTGTATTAAGATGCTCGTCTGTGAAAAATGAATATTCAAGATGAACTTCGACGAGTAGATCTATAGTGTGTGTAGGTTGTAGGTAGCGTGAAGGAAAGGGTTGGACGGAATGATACAGGGTATATGGATGGAATTTACGATGATACCATGAGGGAAGTCGAGGAAGAGTGTGGTCTCCAACAAAGTGGGGTGAGGTTCCCGCAAGAGAAGAGGCAGAGGATTGAGGAGAGTCCTTGTGCGGCAGGAACAAGAAACTATGAGAAGAGACCAGAAGGGACTAAGAGACCCTAAATTGACAAAGAATATGACCAAGATACACTCAAGTCCGAGGAAGGACCGAACAAAAGTGACAATGTTCCTACACCTTCGTGCACTGTTCCAAATTCCAGAGGAAGAAACACATGATCATCGCATGACTGTCTTGGGTGTCAACACAAACGTAATAGGAGTGGATCAACGAATACCGGAAGAAGAACTAGAATGGCGAGCGAGGACGTAAAACTACCCTTGTTCCAGGGTAATGGGAATGAAGATCCAGAGCAATATTGGTTCCTCTGCGAAGCAACATGGATTGTAAAACAAGTACAAGATGAAAATATCAGGAAGGGGCAACTAGCGACAACCTTTCAAGGATGAGCATTGGATTGGTAAATGAAATTGTACAAGTACTGACATGGAATCCAGAGAATACCTTGGTGCATATCCATACCAGACTAATAGAGGAGTTTAAAAAGCCAAAATACGAGTCGCAATACATTATAGAGTTGAAGGAAAGTAATATCTGAATGAGACTGTATGGGATTTTGATCAGCGGTTGAAGACGCTGATGACTAATGTCAGCTTTGGAATGAGCGATGTACAACACAAAGAATGGTTTATCACAAATTTGGTACCACACATCTATATGCCATTAATGCAATAGAATATTGCATCCCAGACAGAAGCTCTAGATATTGTGATGAAGTTGGAAGCTTCATTAGTTGGTGAAACAAGGGTTGGTATGCACAAGATCCAGTTACAATTGGAGAACCTTACTATTCAGTTGCAAGATATCAATAAGGAAAAAGAATTCCATGAATAAGTATGGTGCAGTCAATGTTGAATAGAAGGGAATTATAAGGATCAATCCCCATACTTCCGCTAATACTTACTCGTTGGAGCCCCTAATCCACTAAGCCAAGGAGGACTACCATGGTGTCAAATTTGTCAGACTAAAGGAGCCAACAAATATGTTTTGTAACTTTTTTCGATTGGTTGGCCATGAAGAAAAGGATTGCATAGGATATGAATTTCTCCAAGAAAGAACCATGGATACGTATTTTATGAAAGGAGAAGAACACGGGCCAACGAAACGACCGCAACTGCCATTGTAGTTCACTCAGAAACAACCACAGTTCACTTAGCGGAAACCACAATAAAACCATATGGAGTATAACCAGAAACAACCGTAGTATGCTCAACCACAGCCTGATCAACAACATTAGTTCAACCAACCACAATATTAGCCACAAGGAGGATTCTGCAGAGGCTACAATGGAGGCTTTGTTCATGGAGGTTCTATGGAATGAGGTCGTAGACCAGTAACATGTTATCACTACGGAGTTTTGGGAAATTACCAGAGAGACTGCTTGAATCTATAGTCTCAATGTACTTATTGTAGTGCTATAGACCACACTATCGAAGAATGCCTGCAGTTGATTGCGAAGTGGCAAGACAAGATCCAACCACAACCACAACTGAACCAAAATGCAAACCAAACTTATAATCAAAATCAGGGACCAACTGTAGGAAAGATATCGTCGAAACCAAAAACGTAGCCAAAAGATGTCAGAATGATAACTCGAGGAGGAGTAACGACAAGAACTGATGGACCGCTACCAAATATTTGGCCGTTGTATCAAAATAATGTACAATTCGATGTCAACATTAAGAAAGAAACCTTCTTTGACACAAGATACATACTGAACAAAAACACGGGTAAGTTTCATGTCTATGAAATACCACCAACTTTTGATTTGACAACTATGCTGAAATCATCACGGAAGATTAGAACATTGCAAAATTTTCTAGAAATTTGTATGTCTCTAGCAAAAGATCCTAATGCATTAGCAGAAATAGCAAGCTTGTTGTACCGACAGGAGAAAGGGAGACGAGATCACGCAATAAATTATTTTCATAAGAAGAAAATGAGAATGGAAATGAGGATGAATGTCCAGATCGATGATTATGATGTGGATTCAGTCATATTGGATCTAGGATCAGATGTAAACATCCTAAAAAATAAAACATGGGAAATGATGGGGAAAATGCTGTTGGTTTGGTATCCAGTACAACTATGACTAGCAAATCGGACCAGGGTGTTTCCAATTGGTAGAGTACCACACCTACTTGTCAAAGTGGAGGGACTAAAGACCTATGAAGACTTCAACGTTATTTATATAGTCGACAAAAGTAGCTCATATCCCGCGTTGTTGGGTATTAGCTAGGCAAACGAAAATCTGGTGGTTATCAACTGCAAGAAAAGAGTAATGAATTTTAAGAATTGCGACTTGCATGTCATTTCCCCATTGGATCCTAGTGAATGCCGAAGATAGGTTGAACCAATGAAAGAGAAAGTTGTGGTAGGATGGGATAATGCCTATATCTCTGAAGACTACATCAATCTCACTGCAGATGGATATCTAGGATGGTGAAGTACTAGCTTCGCATCATCAGACTCTAACGATGCACTG
>LPNX010513895.1:97641-157916 GCA_001517045.1 Pseudotsuga menziesii
ATAAGTATGATCATTAGACATGCATTATACAATATGGTTGGGTAGGGAATTGGACAATGTCAACTTGTATGATACAATATGGTTGGGTAGGGAAAATGGCAATGTCTACTTAGGTATTCAAGTGTTAGTATTATAAGATATGGAGTAATTACTAGTGGTTCATTAGTGGAATCCCACATTAACATCAAAAGAATACAAAGTTTTGTTTAGTGGTTCATTGGCGGAAGCACACATGGGCCTCAAAGGAAAACAAAGTTTTCTACAAACTAATTTTTAGAACTCAATAATGGGTTGTAGGAATACAAGGATGTTTTGTAGAAAATTTGTTTAGAACTCAACAATAAGTTTTTGGAATAGAAAGAATGGTGTCCACTAACATGAATAACATCATATATGCATGGTGTGATTTGACGCAATTGAGGTGATGTGATTTGATGCCATTGACAAGATCATTTTTTACCACACTTACAAATCAAATACAATTAATTGTGCCACCAATCAAGATGTATTCAAATTCCTTCTTATGCCTAACTACTCCACCAACGTACCGTTTGGCACCATCCACTTGAACTTGTAGAAAATACCTTGGATCACTCTTCCATATCAGTCACCATTAATTTATCCACCATGAGGTATGTTGTTGAACAATATGACTTTGGAAATATCTTCAATTCCTCTTATCTAGCACTACATCTTGCACCTGTAGAGGATACATTGGACCACATCTCCATATCTGGTCTTGGTGTTGCTATTTATGCCCAAATCAAATCATTAGGAAACCCTATGATCTCTTTCTTCATTAGTAGCACTACTTGAGGAAGACCATTATTGAAATTGTAGCTTGGGTAGGGTTTGTATGCTGTAATTGTACCTTAGTTATGAAGGGTTCCCTGGGATATGAGAGTTTTGACAAAAGATTGGTCAAGCTACTATGCAACATTGGTATGGGGCAATTATTATACACTGGGTGAGTCAGAATGGGTGGTTCTACATGAATGCACACCGTTTTTTTAACATTGGGACTCATTAGTACTTTCTAAGATCAAATTAGGTCATGGGGAACTACTTTTGTATTGTATCTATGTGAGGCAAAAGGACCATGCACAATAAGTTGGATACAACAATCCAAAACCCAAAAGTTTTAAGGAGGAAGAAAATAATGTGAACCTTTGGGGAATAAGAGGTAACACCCCTCCAAATTTGTCAACTATACAAAACTCTTATAAACCCACTTTACATGGAACTCTTATACAATAAAAATTAGGAGGTGAAGTGGAACTCTTATAAACTTTATATGAATATACTTTTCATCTATATTATGGAACTCTTATAAACTTTAGATGAATATTCAACTACATGGAACTCTTATAGTACAATACAAATTTGGAGGTGAAGTGAAGTGGAACTTGTCAACCATATGGAACTCTTATAAAATTTAGATGAATATCCTTTATCATCACCACCATCATCATCATCATCATTAGCATCATCATCATCATCACCATCATCATCGTCATCATCATCATCATGTCCATCATCATCACCATCATCCTCATCATGATCATCATCCTCATCGTCATCATCATTAGCATCATCGTCATCACCATTGACATGTGATCATTATCACCATCATCCTCAACATCATCATCATCATCATAATTAGCACCATCATCATCATCACTATCATCATCATCATCATTGACATCATCATCACCACCACCACCATCATCATGACCATCATCATCATCGCCATCATCATCATGATCATCACCATCACCATCGTCATCATCCTCAATTCCTCCTCATCATAATCATTAAGGTGAATTCATTGAAGTTCCTATATCTATATGCGACCATCTCTTCATCCTCGTCATCCTCATCATCATCATCATCACCATCATCATCATCGTGTCCATCATCATCACCATCATCCACATCATCATCATCATCCTCATCGTCATCATCATTAGCATCATCATCATCATCATCACCATCATCATCATCATCATCATTATTATGATCGACATCATCATCATCTTCACCACCACCATTATCATCATCATATGGCTCAATTTTAAATGTGTCAAGACGCAAAGAGTAAGAAACGAGTATAAGTAAGTCTAATATTAAATTTACCATATAACTCTTTAATTAACACTGTCAACTAACATTTGACACATTGGATTGTTGTGATCTTCTTATCACTCCTTACCAATGTGATTGCAAGGCATTCTTTGAAGGTGAAGTCCATAATTTTAGGTCTTCTTCCTCATTATCATGCCTTTTGGTAAGACAAAAAGAGGGTAGTGGCCTACATCGACATGGAAAACGGTTTCGAAATACGCATTAGATGTTTTCATTAAATAATTCAAATTACTACATGTGACTGTCGATTCACTAAATCGTGGACTGGTACAAAACACAACAAATTTTAGAGTCCCGAGCCCTTAATTACTCACACTTAGAACTTTCTCAAATCTAGCCATTAATAAACTTTGTTTGGTATTTTTGTTCAATTTAAAAGGCAGATTGTTGAGACTCGGACATGCAGTGAGTCGCATGGATTCAATTGACTTAGGATTGATTCCATTTCCCCTCCATCCCATACATGTATGCTTTCACAACAAGTGTTGAACAAAAATATTTAATGCCCTCCCTGGTTATGCTAGCTTTGCTAACTTGCTTGGTATGTAGGATGTTTTTTAATGTTTTCTAAGTTGTATATTATTTTCTCTTAGGTGCCCATTCCTTATCATTCTTAGATCTCTCAAGCTTGGATAGCACTTGGATGCCCCAATATGGTTCGGACTTAGTTTAAGTAGTTTTTTTGTATAATGAAGTGTGCTCCAACTTAAAAAAATACAATAGAATAGTCATTATGTTACTGAACTGTAAAAATTAATGATACACATATGACAACTTAATGTGTTCAAAATAAGTTTTATTGAAAATATATCATTTTTTCATGTAAATATTAAGAGATGCTCAATTATTAAAAATTGTAATAAATTGAAAGCATTTTTTTCTTTTCTGCATTTTTTTAATGAAAGGATTAGTTAATTTATATTCGTCAATTAAAGTATAATTAATTATATTACCCTTCATCTTAGAAGGGCTCCAAGAATAAATTCCCTTCCATTTCAAATACCCACCCATCAAATTTGATCAGTGGTCGCAATAAGTTGAAGAGTCACAAAAGAATTTATAGGATAATTAGAAAAAGATTTCGCAAAATATATTTAGCAAAATTGATTTTGGAGAGCTCGCGGCTTTGGGGTTTTTGGACTGAAACCCTTGATGAGAATAGTTTCGGTCCCAACCAGCTATAGGGAGTAAAAGTCACTCAGATTTATCATCTGCATTCATTGACGAAGTAATTTCTAGCTGTGGGTAAATCGTTGTGGAGATTCATTGGATTTTTTGGCACATTTCCAGTAGTTGGTTGAAGAAGAAAAAAGCTGTGAGTTGATTTGTCTTTTGGAACCATTGTAGAAGGGTGCATTCTTCTCTAAGAAGGCCGAGTGCCATTCCTTGGAATTCCAGACAGTGTAAAAGCAGCGTGGACATCTATTGAAGGGAGAGTTCATCCTTAGGAGGCTAAGTTTCTTCTCTGGGAATTGTATTAACTGTTGGTGAGGTCAATTCTAGTGTGGGGCCGAGTTATACCATCAAAGAGATGATTGTTTCCTTGAGAGTCTACTTTCTTCCTTGATGGAGCTGAATATTCATAAAAAGGGGGTGTTGGACTATGTAGAGGTCATTTTTAAGGAGCTGGGACTTCTATCTTGTAGCTGGGTGCAATCTAGGAGGTCCACACTGTCGCTAGGTATGAAATAAATCAGCTTCATCAAATATGAAATATTTGAAGAGCTTCTACAGGAAGACTCCTCATTTCCATATCTGGGCAAGACTGGGCATCATCAATGGCTGCCATACTTGAATGTTAATTCTCAGGTGTGAGTTTAATTTGCAAATTTGAACTTGTATATTAATTAAATATGGCATTTATTTGTGCTCCAAATCCACTAGTTTCAACTTGCATATCAGCATCTGTTTCATTGGGTTTTCCCACCAAGAAAATCCCAAAAGCAGGGGACAAATCTGCCATCTTCCCATCTCCACCACTTCTGTATTCAGCCTGCAGAACAAATCACTAACAGGCAGAAGAAGAGGAAGAGCCATGGTTATCTGCAAAGTGGCCTTAGAGGAGACATGCCAATCCATTGAAGACATATAGCTCAAGGATAAAGTTGGAGACAGAGTCAAAGTGAGAGGACCCTTGAAGGTCTATCATGTACCCAAAACGCCAGAGTTCGATATTGGGCACATGTTGGACACGAGATCGCCTAAAGTGACCTAAAGAGTTGTTGTGGTGACAAAATACAACCCTATTAAGTTCCTCTAGGGTTGTTTTTTTCCAGGGATTTGATATATTTGAGTACAGGTATGGATGGTAAAAGGATCCTTAATACTTAAATTTTTTTCCCACCAACAGTCTTGAATCTGGATTGAATTGCATGTCTTGAGCGAAGAGAGAAGCGTAGCCCAGTTTTACAGTTTAGTTTCCATCCAAAGGGATTTTAGATGATACTATATTGTATCTAACTAGCCTCAGTTTAATAGTGATTAGTGTCAGTTCCTTGGTATACGCCTTCAATTTTTCTTCCAAATCTTGTCTAATACAAAGTTCTTCAGGAATCCCAAAATCATCCCTGCATACATATATCTGGATGGTAGTTGAAAATTCATTTAGAAGACATCGGTTTAGGTCACACAAGTGATCCTTTAGGGACTCAGAAAACTTGAAGCTCCATATGTAATGTAGACAAGGGTTAACCCCAAGTCTAAGATGAGTTATCTACCATATTCCATGCCAACCAAGATCCAATGAAAGGGAAAGAAAGAACTAGTGTCTTCCAAGAACTTGAGGAATTTTTATATGTTTTATTTTGACTTCTTATGAAATCCTCCACTAACATTTGCTCCATATATTTATGTCTCATCACTCTATGTCGAATTCCATTTCCATTTTATATTCTCCATAGTTTTTTGGCTACAAGTGCTTTTTGAAATATTTTGAAAATTTTGGGCTAGCAAGCCCCAAAATATTAGGGTTTTGAAATGTGTTGGCTGTTTAACAATGGGGGAGAATCCTTTTCTTTCTTTCCATTCCAGATAATATAATTTTATTAATCTCTAGTGAATTACCACAAATGTAGGTCAATGTGACTGAAACATAGATCTAGTGTGGATTTAATGTTGGAGTGTGAAGGAAACTCCATAGAAATTTAAAACAAACTTTTCAAATATTCTTTTGAATGCCAATGGAAATATAGGTAAGAGAGTGCCATAAAATTGTTGTAGCCTCTGAAATGTATTTTACTAAAGTAACTATACCATGTAAATATAGCCACCTATTACTCCATGAGTTCACAGATCAAGATTAATGTTCTCTATCTTTGTGTACATCCAAAGAAAATCATAGAAATTCTAACCACTCGGATTCAAGGAGAAGCCCGTGTACTTTATTCCATGGTTTACATCTACCTATGAGAAAGGTAGAATCATGTCTATAATTATTTTTTGAGGCCTTAAGATACCATTGAAATAGATGGGGACTTCAGTGTATTTACTTCCATTCCAATTACATGGATGTACAAATAAAAAATGTACTGGTAGGACCCATTCCTAACAAAAGAACATCATCAAAATGTTTGTGCAAGGAAGCATTTCCTATAATTTTATATAGCTTTAATATTCCATTCACCCACATTGAATAAACAAGCTTCTTAAGTCCTCTTGCTTCCAACAAAAAATGTAAGGGAGAAAATGGGCATCACTACCTAAGCCTTCTTGATGATGTGAAGAAAACAAAGGTAGATCCATTTACTAAAAAAACACATGAGGCTGAATTTAGGAATCCTTTTATCCACGTAACCATAGGAAGACATCCTTTTATCCACGTAACCATAGGAAGACAAAAAATTACATGGGTTGTCTTAAAAAGTCCAATTAGCATGATCATAAGCCTTTGATAAATCCACACTAACAATCAAAGCCTACATTTTCTTTGACTTGATTAAGTTAGGACCTTACTACCTACTGCATAATGGATTTTCCTTTTTCTTAAAACTCCAAACAGTTGAAATAAAATCATGCCAGAAATAATTGGATTCAATCTTCTTGCTATAAGTTTATAACCTTGTTTATAATTTTGTAGATAGTGTTACACAAGGAATAAATATATAGTCTTCAAAATTAATAGGGGAATCATTTTTAGGAATAAGGGTTAATATTCAAGAATTTAGTGTTCATAACCCCAATTACCGTCTCTAATATTCTTGATTCCTCCACAATACTCAGCAGATCTTCAATCCTATCATAGAACCTAGGTAAAACTTTACTAGCCATCCATCATGATCAGGGATGTTGTCCTTCTCGAATGAAGGTATTTTCTCCTTGATCTCCTCCTTCGATACAAACTATATTAATTTCCGACTTTTATCTTCATAAAAAATCTAACGAATTTAGAAGCACTATTTACAATCTCTACTATACTAACATAGATTGGGTCTTTCAAGATATTTTTGAAATGGATTACCCCTTCCCTTGCAATTTATGGAAATCAAACCTTAGTCCCATCATCCCCATAGATGTCCCAAATCTTACATGTTTTCTTAGTGATGAAAGAATTTGGTTTTTTCTCCTCTCGGTGACAACTAAATAGCCTTCAATTTATACTCTAATTGGCCTACTCCCAAGCAAGTAAATAATTTTGTCCGTCCTCTAGTTTCTTAATATTTAGTATCCCATATTCAGATAATAGGCCATTGGTATTGTTTTAATAAACATAATGGCTATGGTATTACATAGCCACCAAGTACTGTTGAGAATGATCAAACTTATCATTTTCCCAATGCACAGTAGTTTGTTTGACCTCTCTTAAATTGACTTCGAATTTAATTATAACATACTTCTCTTTCCTAGAATAAAAAATTAACCATTCTTTCTTGACATTATCCCTAGAATATTCATCAAGGATATAATGTGTATTAAATTTAAAATGTCAAGGGGGATTTGTGTTATTACCTTCAATCCAAAAGAAGTGACCAGAAAATCCACCATTCCTAGTCCATGATCTACCAATATAGTTTTGTGCAAGGAAATATGTCTCTTAGAAACCCTAATCATAGTCTCTTATTGTGCTAATTGGAAGAGGAAGAAAAATCGAGAAGTAAAAGTGAGAGTCAGAAAGAAAAGTGATATTTTCAAAAGATTCATGTTTGGAAGTGTTTTAGAAGTGTTATAAATGTGTGTGTGTGTGTCAACAAATGCATGTATAAGGTTTAATTAGTTATAGGAAGCATTCAAACATGAAATAAACCATAATACCATATAACATCATTCATCATTAATCAATCATCAATCATCTAGTAGTGAATTCATCAACCATAGGTCCAATATCCGTGATTCCATAACGCCAACATTTTTTCATCACCAATACTTGTAACCAAACTATAGTCTATAGAACTGTTGCAGCTGCAATGATTCCCAAATTTCTAAAAAACTTTTGAACCCTCCTTGTTGATTTTGTTGAAGACCATTTGTTTCCACTCTGTTATACGTTTGGATTGTTTGAGGCCAGCTTTTTCTTGCTTTTCGGGAATTTGTTTGGGCCTGCAAATGATTTGGACTATAGAACTTAGTAGGTTTCATGCTGTTCTATCGTTGTTGAAGTTTGGCCGAGGTTTAAAATGGGATTTTAGTTGTCGCTTTTTTTTGGACGACAATCATAGATTGCACCGATGATTAAAATATTTCGTCAATCATGTATTTTATTGTTTAAAAATATTGCTTTGCGATGTTATGGAAGGTGTTGTGACTCTGATCGGAGGCCAAGGGCTGATTGTGTTCCACCGTTGCGGCCCTAGAGTAGACTAACTGTCCGTCGGACTGCTTTTCCTTTCGTCGATGTCTTATTCTATTTTTCTCCGATGTTGACTAGTCTGCGGAATTCTTGACCGTATAACTTCTGCCGTTGCGTCTATGTAGTGCACAAACCATTCGATGCTTTAGTAGATCTGACCTCCGATGTTTTATTGCGCCGAATTTTGGTTTGTGCTTTGAAACCCCTAGACTATGGGTCACCCGCCGTTGCGGCGTTCCAGTGAACTAAACGACCGATGTCAAGTGTTCTGATTCATCGATGGGGATTTTTATATGCCCGTTTCTTGATCATTTTCCTGCCGTTGTTATGAGCTTGTAACTGGTTTCATGACTGACAGGTGTGCTTTGTTTTTATCAAGTTGAGATTTTCATGTGAAAATGCAGTCCCTCTTTTTCTTTTCTTTCAATACTCATTTTATTGGTATTATGGTTTATGTTTATTGAAAATAGTCTGGATAAATGATGAGTTTTTGTTTGATCACAGGCGGACATAGGAAAGTTTCTCAGATCCATTTGAAGACCATTGCGGCGAAGGAGATGTAGCTGGAGGACAAATCATGCTAAAGCATAGAGAAGCAAAGTTGTTTCTCGAGGAAAATAAAATAACGGAGGTCTGAGACCAACAAGGTCTCAGAGGGACCAAGGAATTGTAGAGCGTAATCATTAAAGAGAAAAGGCTTAAGCTTGGGCAGTTCGTCAGTTACCAAGCTGGCCCCGTTTTATAAAAGTTTTTATCTGAAATGTAACGTTTGAATCATGGGCATTCGCAAAATAACAAAACTATGAGATTAAAACGGTTGGTGGAAAACCCAAAGGTTTTGAGCTGGTTCTTGTATAAATATATGAAAGTTAGTGGGAAGAAGGGGCTTTTTCCCAGTGAAACTTGTGAAAAAACTTGTTGTAAGAGGAACTATTTAGTTTTGCAATAATAAAATTCAATTTTTTCCTGTTGGAGAAAGTGTTGTGTGGAATGTTCGAATGTGGTGAAATGAACAATGTTGAAGGGGAACTATTTCGTTTTCAGCTGTGTTTCATTAACTGTGAGATCGTTCTAACTTTCTGAACCTATTTCTTGTATGAATGTTCTCTGGTTTATTTTAGGATAATTTCCACTATGAGTAATGAATGTTTTAATAGATGACGAGCTATCTTGTTGTGCATATCTCTATTCAGGTTTATGTGTTTTGATTCTAAGAACAACTATCTGTGATTTATCTTAACATATGAGCAGTAATACATTACTCATTAATTGATAATCTTGCTCCCTAGGGACGGCTTAGTTAGTCTTGTTTTCTTTTTTATGTGTGATTTAGATGCGAGAGAGTTTAAGACGAGAGGTAAGAACTTGCACATCACATTGTGACTGCTCCTCGTACTCTTTATTAATCTACATGTTAGATAGGCACTTGCATATCATACTTAAAGTTAAAAATACAAAAATATACATGGTGGACCGGGTTGCAACCAGTAAAACCCTTTATTTTTGTTACTTGACCTACGGTAGTCGGACCGCAAACCGGACGGATTCCCCATACCAAACAGTCACGGGCTAGTTGGGAACATTGATTGGGGAGAATTCCTTGCTGCTATTGCCTGCGAATTTCTAGGCCTCAACAGTTTCTGGCACTAGAAGGAGGGCCACCAATGCATGGCTGGCCAGGGAAATCCATTTCCTCAAAATTACTCCACCAGTTATAGTTTTGAAAGTAGTTTATTTCCTGATCCGAATACTGAAGAGAATAGAGAACATTTGTATTCTGTAGACAATGAATTTGTTAATAATCTGAGGAGACACGCTAGAGCATATGTGAAGAGTATTGGTGGATTACCCACTATCACTGATTTACCCCGAAGAGAATACAAGAAGAAAGACCGTCCCATCTTGGAAGATTCAGTGTTGGTTGGAGATTTGGAAGAATGAGTAGAAGTAGCATTACAGGAAGTTGTTCAGCCTTTGAATCAAGTAGGCCCAAACACACCTTACTGTTCTCCTGTGCATACTCCTATTCTCTCACCTCCTTACTCCCCACCCATATTAATGGCAGGCGTAAATGTAAGTTAGCCACCTAACCCACCAAATCCACCACCTTCTTGGAAATCCAGATCACCCCTGAACTTAACACCTCCGTTGCATGACTTACCTCAAGCTTTTGAGAAGATGCTGCCCAAATTTGATCCAAATGAGAAGATTTTAGTAGATGACCATTTGCAAAGTTCCTACTTGGCTATAGAAGGATTAAGGGCTGGGGAACATGAGGATGTAGTCTGTAGACTTTTTCTGCATACCCTTAAAGGAGTAGCAGCATCATGGTATTTTGGTTTGCCTACGAACTCTATCCCAGATTGGGACACCTTCGAAAGAATATTTAGAAGCAAATATGCAACCCAAAAAACTCATGCGGCTCTCATGAAAGGACTGTGTGCTTTAAATAAAGAAAGAAAAGAAAAGGTACATAATTTTACCCAAATATTTACAGCTTATCTTAAATTTTTTTTTGAAATTGATAAGCCCTCAGATAAAGTTCTGATTGAGTATTATACTTCAGCTCTAGGGCCCGATTTGGCCATGTTTGCCAAAATGAAAGCCAAACCTACGCTAGCAGATACTTATGAAGAAATGGAGAGAGTAGAGGCTGAAAAGGAAAGCATCGAATATTATCCTAAGCAGTCAGGAGAAAAAATTGTTGGGAGGAAAGCTTTGGTATTTACTAAGCCTAAAGAGGAACAATCACATGACTTCAAAGGAATGGAAGAGATGATGCAGAATCTCTCTAACAAAATAATAGACGTGGAAAAGGAAAAGGAAGCGCAAAAGTTCTATAAGCCTTATTACAAGAAAAAAGAGGACAACAATCAATCCCAGCCCCCTCCACACAGTCATGCATCGATGAACTTAACAGAGGTAGGGATGGATAACTTTTGAACTTTCCACCAACAACCCCATTCTGAAAAGAATTGTCCTCAATGGATAAATTCAATGACATTGGTAATGAATCAGCTGTTGGATTCCAAATTAACTGAGGATAATGATGAAGTGGGAAAAGATAACAATAAATTAACAGAAAAACAAGAGGATGATGCCATGGTTTTATGGGACTGTGTATCGTTGTTGGACACCGAAGAAGAAAAGAATCTGAGACATGAAGATATCTCGGAAATGAATGTGACAATGAGAAGCCAAGGTTTGATTAAAGAAAACAGTCTTCTGCTCCCAAAGATTAAGAGACTTCAAAAGAATGTAAAGAAATTTCAAAAAAACACCTCAGCTAATAAAATTCCGGAGTTTACCGTTACTAGTCAAAATATGAAACAGATCAACATGCCTACTAAGCCCATTGAAGAAAAGATCAATAATGTGAAAACAAATCTCATAGAACATAAGATGGATTATGAGATCGTGGAGGATATCAAGAAGGTAAAGGCAAATATCTCGTTATTTGAGATGTGTAATATGCCACAACAGAAAGAAAAATTATTGAAAGCACTTGAAATATCAGAGGAGAAGCTTCCCACCGACAATCGGCCCCAAGAATAAGAAATTGGTGAAGCAAGTGTGGGAGGTAAGCCTAAATACAAGACTCCACATTTTCTCCTTACCTTTGAAATTTTCAACCATAACGTGCACAATTGTCTAGTAGACTCAGGGGCATTAGTGAATGTTATGCCGCTGTCAGTCTGCAAAAAGATAAATGGACAACCTAAACCATCTACCTGGAAGGTAATTCAGTTGGACATAACAAATGTGAAGGTAATTGGGGAAATGGAGGATGTTCTCATTCACTTATCTTCAAATGATAAGGTATGTCAATTCATTGATATTGTAGTAGCAGACATACTTGAGGCTTATGGACTTGTTTTGAGTAGAGATTGGTAGGAAAAGCTGAATGGGTATTTTGCTTCAGACTGGTCACATATGTGGCTACCTTATAAAGGAATCCCAAATCAAATTAAAGTTTTAAGAGAGCCTCACATGAAACACAATGTCACTCAGTTAGAAGGTAAGAATGAACCAATGAATTTTGTTTTGGGAAATTACTTCATTGAGCTAGAACTGGGAAAATATCAAGCAGAAGAAGCCAGTGGTACATCAGATACTCAGCTTGATCTCCTTCGGTTTTCACAGGATGATGAAATTGATTGTAAAATAGTAGACTTAGCTGTAGATGTAAATGTAGATTCATGTACAGTAGTGATAGGCAATTTTTGGACGCTTTTCTTTGACGGGTCCAAAACTTTGGAAGGATCAGGAGCTGGCTGTGTCCTGATTGATCCTAAGAAAAATAAAGATTTTCTTTCATGTAGGTTAGAGTTTGAATGCACCAATAACACAGATGAGTATGAAGCATTAGTTCAGGGACTAAGAAAAGCAATTGAATTAAAGGTAGAAAATCTGAAAGTGTACGGGGATTTTGAAATAATTGTAAAACAGATTTGAAATCAAATACATTGCATTTCCCCTCATTTAAAAGCTTATCAAAATGAAGTATGGGATTTGCTTAAATGTTTTCATGCATTTAATATTGTATCGATTCCTAGACTTAAGAATGCAGCAGCTGACTTGTTAGCCACCTCAGTTGCGAGGCTTGTGCCCTCTAATAACTGGTGTTCTATTGAATTGATTTTCAGGCCTTTGGTTTCAGATATGATTACAAATTTACGAGTTTTTGATGATGATCAACAAATTCTAGAATGTTTGACAAATGATGAGTCCTTCAAAGGGGCAATCATTGACGATGAAGAACATCAAGCCGAGCTAAAATTTGATAATTTTATTCCTAAAGGAGTTAGGAATTTAGAGTGGATGTTTGATCTAAACGATAAATTCAGAAGGCCAGTAAATGTGAAGACTCATAGCTCGTCTCTACAGTTCGAGTTGATTAATTTAGGGACTGAAATTGAGCCTAAATATGTGAATTTGGGACAGTGTTGCTCTCTAGGTGAAAAAAATAAGTTCATCAGTCTGTTCAAACAATACAAAGATGTTTTTTCCTGGACATATGAAGATCTGAAGACATATGACACCGATATTATTCAGCATGTTATCCCCATCAGACCTGGGGTCAAGCCCTATCAACAACCTTTAAGGAAAATGCATCCAAAACTAGAGCCTCTAATTCAGAATGAAGTAAAGAAGTTGTTGGATGCTAAAATTATCTTCAAAGTTAGACACTCGGAATGGGTTTCAAATATGGTACCAGTAAGAAAGAAATATGGAGAAATTAGACTATGTGTGGATTTCAGAAACCTAAATCGCACTTCGAATAAAGACAATTATCATGTCCCACCCATGGAATAGATATTGCAAATGGTTTCGGGTTCTGAGTTATTTTCTTTATTAGATGGATTCTATGGCTACAATCAAGTGTTAGTAGCTAAAGAAGATAGACTTAAAACTACATTCAGAACAAGATGGGGGACTTTTGCTTATAGAAGGATGCCCTTTGGACTCATAAATGCTGGAGCTACTTTCCAGAGGGCTATGGACATAGCTTTCCGCGGTTTGATTGGCTGAAGTGTTGTAGTATACCTCGATGACATCACAATATTCTCAAAGAAAAGAGAAGAACACACATTCCATCTAAAACAGATTTTCGAACGCTGCTGAAAATATGGTATCTCATTAAACCCCAAGAAGTGTGTGTTTGTTGTTACCGAAGGAAGGCTACTGGGTCACATGGTTTCTAAGAAGGGGATCTCCATAGACCCAGAAAGGATCAAAGCTATCGAACAGGTTCCCTTACCCCATAATAAAAAGGGCATGCAATCATTTATGGGGACAATAAATTTCGTGCGAAGGTTTGTGCTGGATTTCGCTCAAATTGTTAAACCTTTGCAACAAATGGTGAAACAAAGTGTACAATTCAAGTGGACTGATGTAGAGAAGAATGCATTTAGTAAAATAAAGACATCTGTTGCGCATGCACCCTCCCTCAAAATTCTAGATTTTGAGAAAGATTTTATTTTGTACACTTTCGCATTTGACGATTCACTAGCGGCGGTTCTTACCCAAAAGGAAGATGGGGGAGAGGATTTCCCCATATCATTTATGAGCACTAGTTTGCAGGGGGGTGAATTGAATTACCTAGCTGTGGATAAACAAGCTTACGCGGTCTTCAAAGCGGTAAAACAATTCAGGTCGTATATACTTAAGAACCGGACAAAGGTAATAGTTCCACACCCAGTTGTGAGGTCTCTCTTCGTACAAAAAGAATTAGGAGAAAGAAGAGGCAACCGGGTAACAACTTTACAGGAGTATGACCTCAAATTCAAGCCAGCCTCCATAGTTAAAGGGCAAGGATTGTGCAAACTAATGACTGAGAGTAAAGACAATGAAGAAAATAACTAGGAAAATGAAGTTGAGTTACACTTGATGGATGTATGTCCTCTTTTCACAGCTCCAGATTCCTGGTATCGAGATCTTGTGCATTACCTTCAGGAGGGATTGCTACCAGAACAATGGAGTTCTAAGCAAAGAAGAGCACTGCATCTTAAATCAACTTCATATCAGATTGTTGAAGGAATATTATTCAGGAAGAACTATGATGGAGTTCTTCTTAGATGCTTAGAGAAAGAAGACGCAAGGAAGGTCATGATAGAGTTACATGATGGACCTGCTGGAGGACATTTTTCCGAAGATGCAATAGCCCATAAAATTCTCAGAGCTGAATACTACTGGCCCACACTGTTCAAGGATGCACATGCCCATGTCAGAAAGTGCGACATCTGCCAGAGGTGCGGTGGAAGACAAGCTAAAGCAGTAGGACCATTAAATCCTGTGATGATAACAGAACCATTTGAGCAATGGGAAATTGATATCATTGGAGAGATAAAACCAAATTATTCCTTGCAACACAAGTATATTTTGACAGCAACCGATTACTTCACGCGATGGGTCGAAGCCATTCCGTTGCATAAAGTGAATGAAGACGCAGTCATGGACTTCTTGCAAGATCATATTATGACTAGGTTTGGGGTTCCAATGTCTCTAGTTTTCAATAATGCTACTTATTTTTCCTCTATTATATTAACTTCATTTGCTCATGAAAAAGGGATTAAGTTGCATTATTCTGCAAATTATTATCCATAAGGAAATGGTTTGGGAGAATCTACAGATAAGAATCTGATTACAATATTAAAAAAGACTGTGATAGAAAACCAGAGAAGTTGGCATTCAGCATTACCAAATGCTCTTTGGACTGATAGAGTCACACCCAAGACTTCCTTAGGTGTGTCACCGTATACCCTTGTTTATGGAAAAGAGGCCATTCTACCCCCCAATATCATGCTATTCTCGTCCATAATAGCTCACGAGTCAAGAGGATCAGATAATGAAGTATTGCAGATAAGAATCCATAATCTTTTGAAGGCGGAGGAATCTAGATCCAAATCCAGAGAACGTTTTAAGCAACAACAGGAGGTAGTAAAGAGGTGGTTTGATAAGCACAAAGCTGGAAAAAAGAACTTGAATTGGGAGATTTGGTTCTTAAGTGGGATCACCCACATGATAATAAGGGAAAGCACACGAAGTTTTAACAGTTATGGGTATGCCCTTTCTAGATTGCAGCAAAACTTGGCCCCTCAACCTATAAATTGCAATATTTACAGGGATGGGAGGAGAACTTGGTTTAGTTCTTAAACCTTATTTTTCTTGATTTTTTGTTTTCATTTTTGTTTTGTACATAAATAAATTGATTCGTTTTTCCACTTTGTTTTGTTCCTTTCCGTCTTTGTTTAGTTTAGTTTTCTTTTGATTTCAATAAAAGAGGCAAAATTTTGGTTGCATGGAAAGAATCAGAGCCCTGGGTAAATTGAGACTTTTGGGTATTAGACTGTATCTTATTTCTTGAATCTGATGGAATTTTTCTAGTAAGTATTTTTCTTAAATGGCTATGAACACATTGAAGTCTGGTGTAATCCTTGAAAATAACTCAGAATCAAAAGTTCTGGAATACTATTTCGAGGCTCCATCCATTTCACATCTAAAATGTCCTAGGGGGTGACAGCGAAAGACCCGCGGAAAGGAAGCAAGGTAAACATTTTATTATATATAAATGATCCCATGCCAATATTTAAAAGCCTAAAGGCTGATAAGAGTCAAAACTCCTAAAAGAAGCAATACATATCAAAGTAAAGTATCGAAACATATGAATACAAATTTGACAAAAGTTCTTCTCCGTCTGTGAGCTGAAAAGTAAATACATCTCTCACACAAAAGGACACCATGGATAGAACAGCCTGAATAAAATTAAGAAAGAAAGGCATAAGGAGGACTCAAAAGAACAAAAGGTTCAAAAGGCACAAAATTGTAAAATGGCATGGGAATGGGGAACAAATGAATATTTTTGTTTACCATGTGTTACAATCCTGTGGTGTCTAAGATGGAAGCTACCCAAAGACAGAGGTAAAATGAAATTTATCTACTTAGCCTCAAAAGAGTTATCTTGACTTTGAGATTTTGGGTTCCATTTCCTAAAATTGGACTATCATCAATGATTAAAAGTACATATATTTTCCATTATGGGAATCCAGACATCTAGAAGATTTCAACATGTCGGTTTTACTGCTAAACAGTCTGTTACTTAAGGAATAGTTTGTTTAGAGATCTGGGTTCACTAGTTAGCCGCCAATTGTTGCAACTGCAATGATTCCCAAATTTCTAAAAAAAAATTGGACCCTCCTTGTTGATTTTGTTGAAGACCGTTTGTTTCCACTCTGCTACACGTTTGGATTGTTTGAGGCCATATTTTTCTTGCTTTTCAGGAATTTGTTTGGGCCTACAAATGCTTTGGACTATAGAAATTAGCAGGTTTCATGTTGTTTTATCATTGTTGAAGTTTGGCAAAGGTTTAAAAGGGGATTTAAGTTGCCGCTTTTTTTTGGAGGACAATTAGAGATTGTGCCAATGATTAAAATATTTCGCCGATCACGTGTTTTATTGTTTAAAAATCTTGCTTTGCGATGTTCCGGAAGGTGTTGTGACACTGATTGGAGGTCGAGGGATGTTTGTGTTCCGCCGTTGCAGCCCCAGAGTAGACTAACTATTCGTCGGACTGCTTTTCCTTTCGCTGATGTCTTATTCTATTTTTCTCCGATGTTGACTAGTCTGCGGAATTCTTGACCGTATAACTTCCACCATTGCGGCTATGTAGTGCACTAACCATACGATTCTTTAGTAGATCTGACCTTTGACATTTTATCGCGCCGAATTTTGGTTTGTGCTTCGGAACCCCTAGACTATGGGTCACCCGCCGTTGCGGCGTTCTAGTGAACTAACCGACCAATGTCAAGTGTTCCGATTCACCGATGGGGATTTTTATATGCCCGTTTCTTGATCATTTTCCCGCCGTTGTTATGAGCTTGTAACTGGTTTCATGAATGACAGGTGTGCTTTGTTTTTATCAAGTTGAGATTTTCACATGAAAATGTAGTCCCGATTTTTCTTTTCTTTCAATACTCATTTTATTGGTATGATGGTTTATGTTTATTGAAAATAGTCTGGATAAATGATGAGTTTTCGTTTGATCACAGATGGACATAGGAAATTTTCTCAGATCCATTTGAAGACCATTACGGAAAAGGAGATGTAGATGGAGGACAAAGCATGCTAAAGCATAGAGAAGCAGAGCTATTTCTCGAGGAAAAGAAAATAATGGAGTTCTGAGATCAATAAGGTCTCAGAGGGACCAAGAAATTGTAGAGTGTAATCATTAAAGATCAAAGGCTCAGGCTTGGGCAGTTTGTCAGTTACCAAGTCGGCCCCTTTTTATAAAAAAATTTATCTGAAACGTAACGTTTGAATCATGAGCATTCGCAAAATGAGAAAACTATGAGATTAAAACGGTTGGTGGGAAACCCAAAGGTTTTGAGCTAGTTCTTGTATAAATATACGAAAGTTAGTGGGAAAAAGGGGCTTTTTTTCCCAGTGAAACTTGTGAAAAAACTTATTGTAAGAGGAACTATTTCGTTTTGCAATAATAAAATTACAATTTTCCTTGTTGGAGAAAGTGTTGTGTGGAATGTTCGAATGTGGTGAAATGAAAGATGTTGAAGGGGAACTATTTTGTTTTCAACTGTGTTTCATTAACTGTGAGATCGTTCTAACTTTTTGAACCTATGTTCTTGTATGAATGTTCTCTAGTTTATTTTATGACAATTTTCGCTATGAGTAATGAATGTTTTAACAGACGACGAGCTATCTTGTTGTGCATATCTCTATTCAGGTTTATGTGTTTTGATTCTAACAACAACTATCTGTGATTTATCTTAACATATGAGCAGTAATACATTACTCATTAATTGAAAATCTTTCTCCCTAGGGACGGATTAGTTAGTCTTGTTTTTTTTGTTTTATGTGTGATTTAGATGTGAGAGAGTTTAAGATGAGAGGTAAGAACCTGCGCATCACATTGTGACCGCTCCTCATACTTTTTATCAATCTGCATGTTAGATAGGCACTTGCATATCATACTTAAAGTTAAAAATACGAAAATATACACGGTGGTCCAGGCCGCAACCGGTAAAACCCTTTATTTTTTTACTTGACCTACGGTAGCCAGACCTCAAACCGGCTGGATTCCCCATACCAAACAGTCATGGGCTAGTTGGGAACGTTGACTAGGGAGAATTCCTTGCTGTTGTTGCCTACGAATTTCCAGGCCTCAACAAGAACATAAACATTTCAACCATAAAACGAAAGTTGAAAGTTGAAACAATTCATGAAGCATCATATTCATTACCAAAGTGTTATAATATGGTTTTATGCAGTCAACTTTCTATGACTCAATCATGTAGAGTTGCAAATAGTGAACTTGAAAGGTAGGTTTAACTTCAAAATTCAAACTTTAAACTATGATTTTCTTATGTGGATGATATAGTGACCCTTGGATGCCTCTCCTTATGGAGCATTATTGTTCACGTTGTATTATTTATGCTCATGGATATTTTATAGGGCATACTCCTTAATGTGCTCTGTGCGTTGCATGATTGATGAAATATGGAACTATCCTTTTTGTAAAATGATGTGGACGTATTATGGTGCCATTCATGGAGGTGACATCCCCACCCCATAAATATACAATGTGTATTATAGTATTCCTCACATTTCAGGTGAATTTTCCAAATTTATAAGGTTTCCACATGGTGATTAAATGTAACCTTCTTTGAGAAATTTGGAGGGAAGAAGAATGAAAGAATTCCTTAAATATTTGTTGTGTCTTTTATCTATAAAAATTGTGAAATTATGGTCAATGGGGTTATTAAACAATCATACTTGGCTATTGCCATTGCATTTTGAGGAAAAAATTGCATGCCTTTGGTGGATACAATTATACATTTAGAGGTTTTTTCCTTTGTTGGAACCAATTTTGGAGTATCCTTGTCCCAGAACATGAATAATATTTAGACAAATTAGATGTGGAAAACCAATTACAAAATCATTTAACATTAGATCTACAAATTACATCCCTTGCAGTAAATATCTTAAAAAGAGTGAGTATTGTATATAGGCTTCTTAAAGGTGGCACCTTATATGAGAAAGGATCGAAATATAAAGAACAACTTTTTGAAAAAAAATTGATAGCCCTCTATCTCCACTAATAGATTCTTGATAGAAAAACACTAACTATTTATGGTCTTGTCATTAATGGGTACCTGCTTCTTTCCTAGCACCACCCTTATGATATGTTTTTTGCAAATGTGAAGCGACTTATGTGGATGAAATAATGTTGAATAAATGTTAATGATATTGGATGAATGTCGAGATTATATCAAAGCTGAAACTTTATTAATGATGCAATTTAGGTGTGAAAGTTTCTCTCTCTCTCTCTCTATATTGTTTAATTGTATGAATAATTCATGCATGATAGAACAAATATAGTCTTCTTGCTTTGTGAGTTTATAAATGCAAACAACCATCTCTAATCCTAGATATAATTTGATTTCTATGCGACTTTTTCTTTCACATAACCCTAAGCATTATATCAATGATTTGGGTTATATTTGTATGGTACTTGCTGCCATCTATACCCCAAAACCAGATTTGAAATCCCTCTTAAAGGGACTTTTGGACTCCATTTTCCCAAGATTGAAACTAGGCACTAGTGTTTCCCTTTCAACCACAATAAAACCTATAAAAAAACCACTTATTTTTTGCTCTAAATAAATATGGAAATTAACCTCATTAAATCAAACTTTGAGATCGACTATGCTAGGCCTTTAAACCCTCATTTTATGTCCATAAAAGACATTTTTTTTAGTCATCTGAAATTTGCTTATGACGAAAATAGTAAATCTTAGAACAAAATATGTTGGAATAGATATGGAAGTTTGTTTTGTAGCCGCTAATAATGATAATGATATACAACCAAATTCAACAAAAATACTGGCATGCACTTAGTATTAAGAAGAAGTCACTCATCACACCACCCCAACCACTTCAAGTGAGTTGTGTTATAGAAAATACTACTAAACTTATGATAGATTATCAATCTTACAAGACCGTCTTACCTTTTGGAACCACTTACAAATTATCCAAATTATGTGTTGTACTCAGCACTTTATGATTTATTCAATATTGTTAGCGAAGGTTTAGTTTCTAAAAATACTCCAAAATAGTCTTCAGAGGGTCATGGATGTGCTTACTTTATGTAGCATGCATCAGGGAATAGGTATTTTAGTGTCTTTCAATGAGTTGATGAGGAACCTATGGATGTATTTTAGTGTCTTTGACTCTTTGTCCATAATTGAGGTTGAGGTTGCTGGTGCTAAAATTGAGGTAGTCTTGTAACATTACACCTTTTGTTGTTCTCTATGAGGTCAATTTCAAAAGTGTGTTTATTTTCAAGATACAAGTCACATTGAATATTATAACAATATTAAATATGCTTTAACATGGTTTAATATAATCAGTAGAATTGTATGGATAGGCCCTATACTCAGTTGAATGTAATTGGTCCCGACTCTAGAACCCTAAGTGTTGAATTCTTCATCGATGGAATTTGACTTGCATCATAAAGGAACTTTTATCAGTCATAACATAAACCCTCAGGTTGACATAATGATATTTTTAATTGGTTTATGAGAAAGGGTTTAATAAAAGGGTTTTATTTTCTCTTATTCAAATCATGGCGAACCCAAGAGATAAGCTCACGTTGGTATGGAAATCATTGAATTTGCAATTCTGAAAACCATACAAACTAAGCAATTTTATTAATATACAATTTTGAAAATCATTTGAATTTGCAATTATTTTTTATTAATATACAATACCCCGTTGGTTATCCGAATTTCAATGACTAGAAGCTGTTGTTGGATTTCATGTCAATCCGACGACGTTGCCATGGCTTCGATAAGGAAGATTCAATGAGATGCCATCAGAATTTCGACCATAGTTCGTCTAAAATTCGATAGCATTCTCGTCTGAAATTCGACAACCTATTCATCTAAAATTCGACAAACTTGTCGTCTGATATTCGACAACCTTGTCATCTAAAATTCGACAACCTTGTCGTCTGAAATTCGATGACATTTTGTTTGAAATTTGACAACCTTGTTGTCTAAAATTCGACGACCCTTTGTCTGAAATTCAACAAACTTCTCATCAGAAATCTGATGATGTGGTGGGTGAAATCCTTCGGCATATTATATTCATTCTCTATCGAAAATCCGATGGTGTAAGACAAGGGGTCGAATTCCGACGAATTCTCACTGACGACAAAAGAAAAGGAAGTTTTCGAATAATAGAAAGGTGTCTGTCGAATTTCAGACATGGCATCCGTCGGATTTTGGGATCAAATCTTGTTGTGATTCATCCATATGTTGGACGAAATATCAAGGAGATGGTGTATTTCGGCAGAAATATGAAGGGAAATTACAACATGGGAAGAATTGAATGTCAACTTCAGTCATACTTTCAACTTTGCGAATGATGACCCAATCATACATAGCACACTTTAGCACAGCCACAATATCATGTTGGAAATAACTCTGGTGGTATTACCAACGAGATCGCAGGAGATGCCAGTAACGTAGTTAATGTCGGAATGATAAAATGTGACAAAAGATCCTGATGATGAGGATCATCCAAGAGCTATCAACATCTTAGAATCAGAGGGAAGTCAAGATATCGCAGCACCAGAAATACCATCCAACAAAGTCAAACAACTGCTTGAGATAAGAAAGGCCAATATTGGGATGAAAAACGACCCAAAATTCGCTAATGTTGGGGATTAATGGGATGAGGAAACTATGGCGAAGATCACTGATCTTCTGCATGAATTCCAGGATTTATTTCCAACAAACTTTGTTGAGATGAAAGGGATTTTAGGAGACTTGGGAGAAATGGAAATACCTCTAAATCCAGATGTGAAACCAGTGAAGCAGTGACCTTACATATTGAACCTATGATACAAGAAATGTGTCAAAGATGAAATAGAATAGATGAAGGATGTTGGCATTATCGAACCTATGGAAGAGTCAGAGTGGATCAGTCTAATGGTCATACAAGACAAAAAAACGAGAGAAATCTGTATCTGTGTCGACCTAAGTAAGTTTAATGATGCAAGTCTTCGTGATCCATTCCCAACACCGTTCACTGACGAAGTATTGGAAGGAGTCACAGGACAAGAGATTTACTTGTTCACGGGTGGATTTTCAGGCTACCACTAGATAATAATTGTGAAGGAGGATAGGCACAAGACCACTTTCCTAACTGAGTGGGATTTTTTCAGTACACAGTGATGTCGTTTGATCTCAAGAATGCACCTGTGATCTTCTCAAGGATAGTTGTCGTTGTGTTTAAGGAATTCATTTAGAATATCCTGGCAGTTTATATGGATGACTGGACCATCTATGAGCTGGTAAAATACCACATTGTTAACCTTCATTTGATGTTAGAAAGATGTCGACAACATGAGATCTCACTAAATCTGAAGAAGTGTGTATTTTGTGCTCCATTTGGGATTTTGTTGGGACATATTGTATGCAAGGAAGGTATGTTGGTTGATCCCGCTAAGATTGAGGTAATTGTTGACCTACCCACACCAATGAAAGTAAAACAACTAAGGGTGACGTTGGGTCACACAGGGTATTACTAGAAGTTCATAAGGGGGTACGCAGGAATCATAACACCAATGGAGAAATTGTTGAAGAAGGATGCGAAGTTCGAATGGAATGATGAATCTTAGAGAAGGCTCAATACTATGAAGAAGAAAATGGTCATAGCACTGATATTGGTCTTTTTGAATTGGATGAAGGAGTTTCAAATCCATGCCGATGCTTCATCAGTCACATTAAGAGTGATTTTGGTGCAGCCAGGGGAAGGAGTGATTGCTCACCCAATCGCATTTGCAAGTCAGAAACTATCTACTGCGGAAAGAAATTACAAAACGATAGAGTGGGGAGGATTGGCGATGGTATATTCACTACAGAAATTCCTCCACTACCTATTTGGAGGACATTTCAAAATTTTTTATGGATCACTTAACATTGAAGTGCCTAGTTAACAAGCCTATGTTGGGGGGGAATATTTGTCGATGGTTACTACTATTCCAAGAGTTCGATTTTGAGATCATTGTGAATCCAGGGAGATTAAACATAGGACCTAATCATTTGTCAAGGATAGAGACAAGAGAATATCCAAACAACATTTAGGATGGCCTACCTGATGCGTATTTGTTTAAGATCGAAATGGTGGATGACCATTACGAGAAAATTATCCAATTTTTTACGACAAGTAAAGCGCCAAAGGAATTCACCATGAGTCAGAAGAAGCAAATGGTCGTCAAAGCTACATATTTTTTAGCTAATCGCAAGACAACTCTACAAAATGGGGCCAAATGAAATTCTACGTCGATATGTTCTACCACATGACCAGGAGAGAATATTAGCAGAGGCACATGTGGGAATTGCAGGAGGACATTATGGAGGTCATGCAACTGCTAGAAATATACTTTGAGCTGTTTTATAGTGGCTGACAATGCAAAATGATGCCGCAAACTATGCCAAAAGCTACAACATCTGTTAAAGGAAGGGGAATTTGTCACAATGGGAGAAGATGATGCTAGTACCTTAGATCACATTAAAACCATTTGATAAATGGGTCGTGGATTTTGTGGGACCAATCAATCCTCCAGGAAAATAGACAGGTGCACGATATATCATCACTGTGAAATAATACTTGACATGATGGGAAGAAGCAACACCAGTGATGGATTGTACAACTATGAGAATATCCAGGTTCCTATTCGACAATGTGGTTACTCGGTTCAACTATCACAAGATACTGATGAGAGACCAAGGGAGTCACTTTGTCAACTGAACAATTAGCGTAGTGACTGAGGAACTCTAGATTCAACACAAGAATAGTACTCCATATCACACATAGGAGAATGGAACAATTGAAGAATTTAACAAGGTATTGGAACATGCGCTAACAAAGGTATGCAACGTAAATTGTGATGATTGGGATCTAAAAATCCTTGCGATATTATGGGCCTATAGGAAAACATGTAAGAGATTGATAGGACAAACGACATTGAATATTTTTTGTGGAAAAGATGCAGTAATGTTGATGGAGTTCATTGTTCCCAACCTACGCATAGCGGAAACAACATGCATGAGCGATGAAGGAGCGATTGAAGAACGATTGACGTAGTTGTTACAACTTGATGAGGATTGGTTCATTATAGGTTTCCACTTGCAAGTAGAAAAGGATTGACATAAGGCCTAGAACAACCGCCATGTGAAAGAAAATTAATTCCAACGTGGAGCTATGGTTCTCCTATATGACAGAAAGTTCACAAAGCACCCAGGTAAGCTACAAATGCATTGGTTAGGACCGTATGTGATTCATTTCATCAATGACGGAGGTGCAATACAATTGCAATAGTTAGATGTAGCATTACTCCAAAAACTAGTAAATGGAAGCCAGATAAATTTCTATCAGGATAGCCTAGTGCGACACCATGTCTGATCGCCGCATAAAAAAAAAACGAAAAGGAAAAGCAAGGAACGGGAAATCACAGCAAAGGGGTCATCAGAAAATAAAAATAGGACAAATTGAAATCAGTATGGAGCTTGGTGATACCAGACGAGGCACAACATGATCAAATCAGGAAATAAATGTAGCAATTAAACCCAACGAGTGATGATGGAAGTGGAAAAGATGCACATTTATGGAGAAATTGGACCGTTGGATTTGCAGAATCGATGATGGATTTGGTCAATCTTCAAGGGATTTGGCCATGATGACGAAAATCATTCACACAGGAGCAATGAAGGCTATAAATAATCGACCATGGGGCATGGCTTGAACCATTGTGAGCATTGTAAGAACAAATCCGAGCAAAGGAAAATATAGGAGAGAAACGAAAAGTGAAGGAGAGGAAGAAAGAGAACTATGGATAAAATAATTCTGAGTGGAAGCAAACAAGGTTCACCACTACACAGTGTTTCGATAGTAGAAGAGAATCCATAGATTCAATATGTATTAACATGTTGATTGCATGGGCAGACCCGGGTTTACTATAATCAATCAACAACACCCCTAACTCACTGGCCCTTTCGGCGACAGACCGCGAAGCGATCTGAAGTCTCACCCGAAGTGAATCTAATGGGTTGGCCAAGAATCAAGTGTCTTGGACCAGGTTCTGCGCATCCTACTTCTCTTCTCTTACTCCTGTAAGTCACAAGGTCAGCTATATCGGCGCATCGCACGTCCCCTTCTACTCGCAGCACTTTTAGCCGTGCGATTCTTATCCACGCGCAAGTCGCACAACTTCTTCCCACATCGCACAACTTCCACTTACTCACAATATCTCCAACCTTATCGCATCTCTGCGCACCACGGGACACCCAACCTCTCCTCAACGCTAAGCCCTTAGCTCGCAGTATCGCGCACCGCAGCTCCTCTGCCGGTGCGATATCGCCTCTCTGCGATATCTTACCACTATGACTTTGTACTCTTAGCGTTGACTGTGTCGATGTGCGAAACTCTACTTCCCAGAAGTTATATTGTGATTAAATGGTCATTAGAAACAGACGTAAAGGAGTCTTTAAGTAGCTTACTAAAATACTTCAACTTATCTCTATCTTCCTGCATTACCGTGAGATGAACAATACATACATTCACTTACTGCAACTAACATTATATGCATGATAACCAGTAACAATAAGAAAATACAATCACATTCATGCAACACATAACACGCAGATTTAACGTGGTTCACCCCCAGGATGGGAGCTACATCCACCAAACTGTGCTTCTATTATATATCTTGAGGGAAGTTAGCACAGTCTGTTGCACCGCATATGCAGCGCGAGATCTCTTCTAGATCTCTGGCCTATTTCTATCTCTATATTGCCTTTCTTTCAATATATCCTTCCCTCTCTTTCCTCTCTGTGGATGGTTACATATAGACTCAAATGACTCACAGAAAATCTAGGTGTCTGGATCGTTACAACACAGTCTGTCTGACTGACTCCTGAGTCTACTTCAAAAATAATCAACTGACCAACTGACGACTCATCCTACGAACCAACCAACCCTTTACAATACAAAATACAAGCTTTTATAGGCGGCCCGAAGGTCTCTCCATTACAACACTGTGGGCCTGTCCCAACAGTAACCCAAACCCTAATTAGTGACAGTCAGTCCTCTCTGTCCTTGAGGTAGCCGCTTCCCGTCACACCACAGCTCTCTGCAGTCTTCCATGCTTCCCGGCACTGACCATGGGTACTATGCACCGCTTCTCTCTTCTGTCCTTCGCCTTCAATGCTTGAGCCTCGTTGCTCCTTCTTATTTATGAGGGTTGCTGATCGCTCCTATCTTCCGCCGCTGCCTTCAATGCAGTGGGTGAGCTCTCCCTTCTCGACCGCTCAGGTACCGTTGCCTTTCTTTGACTTTTGCATCCCAAAAAGTCACGGTTTCCGGCTCTGCTCTCCAGCTGGAAACGTGCTACGGCATCGTAGCTATGCCTTGTCTTCTTTCCGCCAAAACTATATCTTTCCGCTAAAACTAGCAGCTTCTTCTGTAGCTGCGGGACCCTGCTCCAACAGTCCCCTAACACTTACTTGTGGCTCATCCTCGAGCCACCTGCAACAGGCTTCTCCTGCTGCAACTTATCCTTCGCCTCCTGCGAAGTCTTCTGCAACTTCTGCCGAAGTCCTTTGACTTCGTTCTTCATTACCTCGACACGTTCTCTTGCCGTTTCAGTAACTTAGTTCGCTGTGCTCTCTTATCCTTTCTGCCCATAGTCACGGTTTCGCTCTCTTCGCTCTTTCTTCTCTATGAGCGCTCTAGTGTTTGAGAAGTGTTCCACATATATCCTTTCCTTTTTATCTGGGTTAGAACTTTTATCACAAGGAAAATCTGTATCTTCCAGCCTTCTCAAACATTTCCTTCCATCTAGAGCCTCGTGGATGGAGAAGAAGCAACCCATGAACTCCGCTCCGAGAACAAGCCTTTGTCCTCGTTCTGGAAGTCTCTCCTCTGCTGGGTTTGCAGTCTTCTTCCACTTCTCTTCTCTTCGAAGTGGTCCAGATCCACATGCTGCCTCTGACCCTCAGGTTTCTGTTTCAGTACCTTCGCAATCTTTCGTGCTTTTCTTAGTTGA
The DNA here is from genome assembly GCA_001517045.1 of Pseudotsuga menziesii. Lineage (NCBI taxonomy): Eukaryota > Viridiplantae > Streptophyta > Pinopsida > Pinales > Pinaceae > Pseudotsuga > Pseudotsuga menziesii. The sequence continues at coordinate 125,199 of LPNX010513895.1, forward strand.
TCAGATAGGTCAGCGATTTTCTCCCGTTGCTTTATTTTTCTCATTTTTACCTTTCTCCTACCGGGAGATTTCTTCTCATCATTCTTCTGCTCTGCTTTCTTATCTTCAGTGATAGGCTCGGCGTTCTTCTTCTCCTTAGCAGATACTTTAGTGACAACTTCTACTTCTGGCGCTTGACTCTTCATCCTTAGCGACTGTCTAACTTGTGCTGTCTCTAATTTCACAACCTTGGGTGGTGCCGTCATGGCGAACGCACGGCCAGTACGTTCTTTCTAAACTTTACTTCTATAGGTTTGGCCTCAATCAGAATCCGCTTGGCTCAATACTCTGGGCATGCAGTGGCTTCGAACTCTGGAAGTCACTGTACTCTGCAACTTAGTTGGCTCTGCACAGGGGACACTTAGCACTGCCTTGCATAGCTCTCAAGATTTGGCAACTGTACCATTCCTACTTGAAGGATGTCTACTTTTATGCCGAAGGCATACTACCGGACGCAACGGTCCTCCTGGGTCAACCCCGTTGGTCATCATAATTACTTGGACATGACCCTACCTGTCATTCTAATCTGTCATAATTGCTGAGATCTGATCACGTGTCCCTCAAAGCGTGCATATCCAGGCACCAGTGTCATCGGAGATTTACCAAATCTGGAAAAATTTATTATACTGCTGCCAAATCTAGGGTAGGGGATACCGGTCATTTCTTCTTTAACTACCTCTCAGATAGTGACTTGACTAGCCCACTGTCGGTTGCAAACTGAATACGTGGCAGGGGGAAACATCTTACTGCTACGATGCAACTCCGCATCACCTGCGCGAACAAATAGTGTTAAAAATTTTTATTTTTATTTTTATTTTTTATTTTTTTACCGGTGTAGACTCATTTCCGGTGCGATGCCTCCTTTCAACTACACTGGACATCTGCACCCCCATAAACTGTTCATGCTAGGGATGAGAGGTGGGGAGGCTGTCACTATAGAGCTTCAGCCTACTGCCATTGATCCATGTGGGAAAAAGCTCCCCGTTCAGCTGGCTGAGCTGAACGGCACCTCCCTTTGTGACTTGCTGTATCTGATATGGCCCTAGCCAATGTGTCTTAAACTTCCCTGGGAACTTGATGAATTTACTGTCATAAAGGAGCACCAGGTCTCCGGTCTGGAAAGTCTTATTCTTAATGTGTCTGTCATGCCAAGCTTTTTCTCGGGCCTTCTGCACTCTCTGATGGAATCCGGCAATGAACCTGTCTTCTTCTAGGGCAAGCAGCTGTGCTAGCCTTGCTTCGACTGTGTCTGTATCAGTCATCCCGGTAATCTAAGCGATTCTTAAACTGGGGAGAATATAATCCATAGGCATAACAGCCTCTTGTCCATATACCAAGCTGAAAGGTGTGTGTCCCGTAAGTTTCTTGCATGTGGTTCTGTATGCCCATAAGACAACGTTAACTCTGAGGTCCCAATCATTCCTCTGGCTATTACAGATCTTAGTAAGAGAATTTTCTAAAATCTTATTGAAGGCCTCCACTGTACCATTATCTTGTGAGTGGTAGGGAGTGCTCTTGTGGTGCTGGATCTGGAATTCTTCTGTTAATGCCTCAATAGTACTGTTAAAGAAATGTGTTCCTTGGTCGCTCATCAAAATTACTGGGCATCCAAACCTGCTGATGATGTTTTCAAAGAGGAACTGTGCAGCTATAGCAGCATCACAATTTCTTACTGCTTTGGCCTCTGCCCATCTGGTGAGGTACTCTGTTCCAGTGATAATATATCTCGCACCAGTGCGCTTCCCTTGTGGGTTGATTGGACCCACAAAATCTATAGCCCATTTGTCAAATGCGCGCAACGTGACCTGCGGTCGCAGCGACATTTCATCGCGCCGCGAGGGTTTTCCTACCCTTTGGAAGATATCGCAGCATCTGCAAAATTCCTTAGTTTCTTTGTGCAATGTACGCCACCATAATCCTGCCTGCAGGATTTTCTGCGCAGTCGGTTTTCCAGCGAAATGACCTCCTGCGGTTCCTGAATGAGCCTCTCTGATAATAACGTCTTTTTCGTGCGGAATTACACATCTGCATAGAACTTCATCCGGGCCTAGCTTGTATAGGCATCCTTCCATGAGGGTGAAGTCTGCTACCTTAACAACCAACTGTTTCTTTTGCTGCTTAGTAAACTCATCAGGTGCTACTCCTGTGGTGAGGAATTGAATAATGTCGGCATAGTACTCATCTACAATCTGTATGGAAAACAATGGCGCATCTGGCAGATTGTCTTCTAGGTTACTGGGCTCTTCTCCTGAGTCTAACTGCGACAGATGATCCGGTCCTGCATTCAGTCTTCCTAGTTTCACAATGATTTCAAAATCATACTCCTGGAAGAAGAGTAACCATCTGCAGATTCTCCCCCCTAACACTGGTTTATTGACTAGGTACTTCAATGCGGAATGGTCAGTAAACATTTTAAATGAGGCGCCCAATAGATAGTGCCTGAACTTCTGCAGCGCATATACCATAGCTAAGCCCTCCCTTTCTGTTGTGGTGTAGCTTTTTTCCGCTGTGGATAGCTTTCTGCTGGAATATGCGATGGGATGGTCAAGATCCCCTTCTCCTGGCTGGGTCAAGACGACTCCTAATGCGATGCCGGATGCATCCACATGTACATGGAAAGGCTTAGTCCAGTCCGGAAATAGTAGGATGGGTGTTGTAACCATCTTCTCCTTAAGTATGTCTAGACTCTGCTGGCATTCCTCGTTCCATAGGAATTTTAGATCCTTCTTGAGCAATTTCTCCATCGGCGCTGTAATCTTTGTGTAGCCCTTGATGAACTTTCTATAATACCCAGTATGACCAAGTACTGTCCTCAGTTGCTTGACTGAATTGGGTGCTGGAAGGTTTACAATGATAGCGATCTTGGAGGGGTCTACCATCAAGCCTTGTCTGCAAACAATGTGACCCAACAAGATACCAAATGGTGCATAGAATATACATTTTTTGAAGTTCAGAGAAATCTGGTACTGCCTACATTTCTCTAACATCAGTCTTAGATCGCCTATGTGCTTATCGATTAACCCAAATACAGTCCAATCATCAAAATATACTTCCAAGAATTTATGAATGTATTCTTTAAATACAGCAACTACTACTCTAGAAAATATAGCTGGTGCATTCTTAATACCAAAGGGCATTACCGTATACTGGAACGAGCCCCATTCTGTTGCAAAGGTGGTCTTGGATCGATCTTCTGGATGTATTTTGATCTGATGGTAGCTTGAAAACGCATCGGTGAAGGAGTAAACCTCCTGTCCTCCCACGTTGTCTAATACTTCATCAGTGAACGGTGTTGGAAATGGATCATGAAGTGATGCATCGTTGAGTTTTCGCAGATCAACACAGATCCTGATGTCCCCTTTTGTTTTCTTCTCTTGCACTACCATAGGGCTAACCCATTCGCTTTCCTCAACTGGCTCGATGATGCCTGCTGCTAGCATTTTATCAATTTCGTCCTTTACTTTTTCTTTGTAGCGTATATTCAATCTGTATGGGCGCTGCTTAACTGGTCTAGCATCCTCCTTTAATGGTATCCTCATGACTCCCAGGTCTCCAACTATTCCCTTCATCTCTGTGAACTTGGTGGGAAATAGGTCCTGATAGTCATGTATCAGATCTGTAATCTGTCCGACTGTTTCATCATTCCAGTAGTCTCCAATAGAGGCAAACTTAGGTTCTGCGTCTGTGCCAATATTGATATTTTTAATCTTGATGGGCTCGGTGATCGCTGGAATCTCTAACTGTGGTCCCTTCACATCGCAAGTCCCTTCTGATTCAGGAATATTGGTATTGCGAGGATCCTCATCCGCCTCCTCTGATTCTGATGCAAATTTATAGCATTCCAACGCCTCTTCTAGCTGGATAGTCCACTCAGGTTCGGCTGGTACTGAGATGGTGCGATCCTCAAAAATATTTGTCTTGATTATGTCTAGGGCCTGAGCAACACTTGGATGTTCTGACTCAAACGCAAAGGTGAGTAGGAAGCTGTCTGTCATAAGTGACCATGTGGTTGTTCCCTTGCGCAGCTCAGTCTCTGTATACCAGTTCCTTGGAACTATGTCCAATGTGTGAATGAATCTGTGAACCCATTCATCCTCTAGAATGTCCGACCAGTTATGTTCACATGTCTGAATGTGTACCCTGGGGTTAGTTTCTCTTGTGTACTTCTGCTGAACATACTCTCTGTCGTCAGAAAATCTGATCGCCATCAGTCTTTTTATATTATCCCATGATGCGATATTCTCTTTATGCGTATACCACCATCTTGCAGGTGTGGCTTGAACTGCAAGGTCCATAGCTGCGATCCTCTGCTCATGAGGAATTTGTTGCTCAAACTGTTCAAAAAACTCCTGGATATCCGTCAGACCATGATATGATGGAGTCTCAGTGATCTCGGTGCCAATCCATCGTAGTGACTTACTGATAAATGCACATCTGCGCGCTGAGACTTCGTAAAGTCTGTTCTGCCAGTTTTCTAGACCAACATCAGAATCCGATGCGCATGAGCTGTCGCATCGCCAACTAATGTTCCCTTCTGCAGTTGGATTGATGTAGTCATTCTGGTTTGCAGTCATCTGGTAGAGACTATCGATGTTATGTGCCTCTTCCTCTGCTCGGATGGGTTCAATATATAGGACCTTGGTAAGGATCCAGCGGTGTGATGACCCGGATCTGCGCATCCTCAAAGGTCATTTGTCTTTTCTTTAGGTCAATGACAGCTTTGCTGCCAATCGCCCAATCAATACTCAATAGTGCTGGATATGGTCAACTGTCACCAATGATTTCTATAACCTCGAAGTCCACAAAAGTACAAACTCTGTCAATATCAACTGGCACCTGCGGTAGTCGACCCAATGGTGATACTCGCTGCTGATTAGCTAATCTCAGGTGGATAGGTGATAGGGCTAACTGAGGGCTACCCATATGTTCCCATGTCTGCTTAGTTAGAACATTCACCTCTGACCCTAGATCTAAGACAACCTCATCCATTTCAAACTCACCAATCTGCGTTGTGAATTTCATCTCTCTTCCTGTCCTTGTATGTCTCGTAATATTATGGACAACGCGGTGTGCACTGCCTGAGAGAGAGGGTTGCTGATACTGATCTATCATGCGCTGTAGCTCACCGATAGCTTTATCATTTCTCAGGAGTTTCAAGCAGCTGTGCAGGAAGGCTTGTACGTTTCCTATCGATTCATCCTCGTCACATCTTCCCGATGTGGTAGCCTGCTGTGCCTGCTCAGGGCTATCGCTACAAGGTACTTGCTGCGGTACACTCCTAGATGGCGGTACCTGCGGTCCTGATGGTGTAGGTTCATCAAAGGAAGCCTTGGCTTCATGAAAGGTCTCTTTATTCTGCTGTAGGTCGAGTGCTGTTGCTTTACTAGGAGCTCTGCGCACCCACCCCTGACTTGTGTTCTTTTCGGTCTCCTGCGATGTGCCACTGGTGGAAGCACCGCTCCAAGTCACAATATTGACTCTTGGTTCTGGTTCTTCCTTCTCAGCAACGATAAGTTGGATGTTCTGGTGTGCGGCTGGTTTAGGGTCTCTGATCTTAGCTACCAAGATAGGACACTCTTCTATGGTATGATCATAAGATTTGCAGTAGTTACAAGTAGTAGTGGTGTTCTGACAGTCCCTAGCATAGTGTCCTGTGATTTCACAATTATAATAAGTGACTGGTCCATGACCTTGGCCAAAACCTCCTCCTCGGCCAAAGCCTTCTCCACGTGCGAAGCCTCCTCCATGGCCTCGTCCTCTGAATCCTCCAGTATGGCCTCCGTAAGCCTGATCCGGCTGTGGTCCTGTTGCTGGACCCTGTGTGTCTGCTTGGACTCTGTACACATCATGTGTTCTTTCTGACATGAGATCATAAGCTCGGCAGTCTTGTTGATCATGCCCGACGGACTTACAGAAGATACAATATAGGTTTTTAGGTGTCTGTACATACTTTTGAAGCAAAGGGAATTGCTGAGGTGGATGTCCTTGTGTTTTACATATTTCACACCATGGCCCTTGCGTTCGTGGTAAGGGGTTAGGAGCCCCTAACGCTAAATATTCTACAAAGACTAGACAGTTGTCTTTACTATGGCCCTGTGCTCTACACTTTATGCACCATATGTCCTGCATAACCTCTTTCCCTTTTTTAAGTTCGTGTATCTGTAACGTAAGGTTGTCCAACTGGGTCTGTAGAGTTGTCATGCCTGTACTGGTTTCTGCTAAAGGTGAAGCCTCTAGTTTCATTGCCATCTCCAGTGATTCATCTTGAGTAGTAAGTTTCTGCTGCATTAGTGGCATTCTGATATGAGGGAGCAGCGCTGCAATAAACCATTCCTTATGCTGCTCCGGTGCAAACTCAAAACTTACTTGGTCTATAAGAGCTTTGAATTTCTGGTCAAAGTCCCATACTGACTCTAATGGTAGCTACTTAATATCCTTAAGCTCTATAATGCACTGAGACTCAGACTTAGGTTTCTTAAATTCTTTAATCATGGCGTTCTTGACCTGGGCAAGCGTCTTGGGTAATGTAGTATACTTTATGTACCATGTTAAGGCTTTGTCTCTGAGTGTGGTGACCAACTGTACAAGTTTAAGGTTATCGTCATTGATTGTTTTAATGGTCCACATAGCTTCGCATAGGACCAATGTTGTTCCAGGTCTTCTGCTCCTGTACCTTTAAAAATAGGTAGCTTCATGTCGTCTCCCATTCTATTTCTCTGTGGTGGGTTCTGACTGACTGGGGTACTACCACTGAATGGTGTAGGTGACGGTGCTGTAGCGGGAGTAGGTACCGACTGTGAGCTACTAGATGGAGTACCTACGGGGTTATTCTGAGTCCCTGTCTGCTTCTATGGAGTATAGGGGTGGTAAGGTATACCCCCCTCTGGTTCTTCTGTGGTGCTAGGGCTCTGTTGTCTAATACTGTCTGAACTGTCTTCAAATACAGGAGAACTAAAATCTACTTTATACTTCTTTCCACTACGTGTTCGTCCAATGTCATCAAAATCACTTTCAAACTCTTGTGACATTACTATCTTTACTTATTCATCTGAGACTAGATCCATTGTTCCTTTTTCATATAGCAGCATCTTAAGGGACAAGTTTAGAGATCTTAGGTACTTACCACGATATCCTCTGAAGAAGTATCGTTCAGCTGCGCTGAAGCTCTTTCTCTGGTCAACTGCAAATTCTGTAACAAAGCCTTCTAGCACACTTTTCAGCTAGAAGTCCACTGCTCTTGTAATCGGATTGTCGAGGTTCTGCACGGTCTGAATCAGCTCCGGTGTCCAGACAATGTTTCTTTTCTTCTTGAATGTATTCCTATCTGTCAACTTAGATAACCAGTCGAAAAGCTCGTTTCCATAGGTTGCAAAAAATATAGCGTGTATGTCTGAAGTGATATGCTTTTCTAACCAGGCCTCTGTGCTCAGTTTCGGACTCTGATTCTCTTTCTTGGTGAACTCCCTTAAGTCTGAATCCAGCCACTGGTGAAACCCTTCTCTAGTAGGACGCCAACAGAACATTAACTCCCAGTCATTTAAACCGGCAACGGAACCATTTGTTGATTGCATGGGCAGACCCGGGTTTACTATAATCAATCAACAACACCCCTAACTCACTGGCCCTTTTGGCGATAGACCACGAAGCGATCTGAAGTCTCACCCGAAGTGAATCTAATGGGTTGGCCAAGACTCAAGTCTCTTGGACCAGGTTCTGCGCATCCTACTTCTCTTCTCTTACTCCTGTAAGTCACAAGGTCAGCTATATCGGCGCATCGCACGTCCCCTTCTACTCGCAGCACTTTTAGCCGTGCGATTCTTATCCACGCGCAAGTCGCACGACATCTTCCCACGTCGCACAAATTCCACTTACTCACAATATCTCCAACCTTATCGCATCTCTGCGCACTGCGGGACACCCAACCTCTCCTCAACGCTAAGCCCTCATCTCGTAGTATCGCGCACCGCAGCTCCTCTGCCGGTGCGATATCACCTCTCTGCGATATCTTACCACTATGACTTTGCACTCTTAGCGTTGACTGTGTCGATGTGCGAAACTCTACTTCCCATAAGTTATATTGTGATTAAATGGTCATTAGAAACAGATGTAAAGGAGTCTTTAAGCAGCTTACTAAAATACTTCAACTTATCTCTATCTTCTTGCATTACCGTGAGCTGAACAATACATACATTCACTTACTGCAACTAACATTATATGCATGATAACCAGTAACAATAAGCAAATACAATCACATTCATGCAACACATAACATGCAGATTTAACGTGGTTCACCCCCAGGATGGGAGCTACGTCCACCAAACTGTGCTTCTATTATATATCTTGAGGGAAGTTAGCACAGTCTGTTGCACCGCATATGCAGCGCGAGATCTCTTCTAGATCTCTGGCCTATTTCTATCTCTATATTTCCTTTCTTTCAATATATCCTTCCCTCTCTTTCCTCTCTGTGGATGGTTACATATAGACTCAAATGACTCACAGACAAGCTAGGTGTCTGGATCGTTACAACACAGTCTGTCTGACTGACTCTTGAGTCTACTTCAAAAATAATCAACTGACCAACTGATGACTCATCCTACGAACCAACCAACCCTTTACAATACAAAATACAAGCTTTTATAGGCGGCCTGAAGGTCTCACCATTAAAACACTGTGGGCCTGTCCCAACAGTAACCCAAACCCTAATTAGTGACAGTCGGTCCTCTTTGTCCTTGAGGTAGCCACTTCCCGTCACACCACAGCTCTCTGCAGTCTTCCATGCTTCCCGGCACTGACCATGGGTACTATGCACCGCTTCTCTCTTCTGTCCTTCGCCTTCAATGCTTGAGCCTCGTTGCTCCTTCTTATTTATGAGGGTCGCTGAGCCCTCCTGTCTTCCGTCGCTGCCTTCAATGCAGTGGGTGAGCTCTCCCTTCTCGGCCGCTCAGGTACCGTTGCCTTTCTTTGACTTTCGCATCCCAAAAAGTCACAGTTTTCGGCTCTGCTCTCCAGCTGGAAACGTGCTATGACGTCGTAGCTCTACCTTGTCTTCTTTCCGCCAAAACTATATCTTTCCGCTAAAACTAGAATCTTCTTCTGTAGCTGCGGGACCCTGCTCCAACATAACATGACCACCCAAAAATAAGAGGGGTGTGAATCACCCAATTTCTTCGTCGCGACAGATTAAATCAATGCGTAGTTCAACAAGGGAAAGAGAGGAAAAAGTTGGCCCATCGACGATGAGAGGGGAGGAATCCACATTGAGGAAAGGGACAACAATCAATGATATCCCAGGCTATGTACTGTTGTGGAAGCTAGAAGCACCAGTGGTTCGCATCAACAAGAATCAAAAGTACAACATCAAGATGCAAACAATGTCGAAGGGAGTGAATGTCACATTGAACATTGTTTCATAGCTGCATAAGTTGCAATACAACCATCATGACATCCTAGCATATCCAAAATGCACTGAGGAGACATACGGACCTCAAGTGCATAGTGATAAGGGTCTCTTCACTAGAGAACTGTCACAATGGGGATTAGGGTTGCAGTAGTCATGCCTACTAGTCGTCACCCACATGCTGCATTTTGGGCGTTTGGTGGAGGTTAATACCTGCAGGAAGCAGTTGATGGCATGCTTCCATGGAGGCTATCTATGGTTGGATACAAAATTCCATATCATGGTCGACCTGATCTCATAGATCACCAGCTTACCCAAGGAAGGCATCGATCTGTCCCAATATTTAAGAGGGAAGCACAACGACAAAAGGTTGGTCGTAAGGCTAAAGAAGAAGTACGATGTAGTACACGATAAAAGAGCATACGTCATTAACGCAATTAATGACAAGGGAGTTCAAATCACATCAAAGTTGTTGGCTGTGAAAATCGTGTGCAAGAATAGCTCGAACCAGTGCACTTCAGGAGTTATCTCCGGCACAAAGCAATGCACAACAAGAGTTTAGATGAATTGGGCCCTATTTTTGTTCAACCAATTCATGGAAGACGCTGGGTGGTCTCAATTATAGAACAGTGATCCCTATTTCACTTCCACCTATCGAGCATTATGTGTAGGCACACTAATGACAAGATTTTCCATCTAGGAATGACTATTATGCCACATGGGCCATCTCTGTGTTCCTTCAAGCGAGCGTGCGAAGCTAATTTTGGAAGCGTGTTGCCATAAGGTGGCAAGGCACTTTGGCATAGAAAAGACAATAGTAGTATTGAAGAAGTATTTTTACGAGATGAAGCTTTGATAATATGTTAACAGGTATATTAGATCATGCACTTCCTACACCATTGTGGAACCTACCATTAAGAATAAAGGGTTGTACACACCTTTGCTTACTCCCAATGGGACTTGGGATTCCATCTCCATGGAATACTTGTCAGGAATACCTTCAACCAAGCATGGTAATGACTGTGTGTTTGTGGTCATGGATCACTTCTCTATTATGGCCATTCTGAATTCCTAGAAGAAGAGCATCATTGTTGAATCCATTGCTAATATCTTCTTTGAACATGTTTGGGTTCGTTTCGAGCTACCATTTTTCAGATTGGTACATCAAATTCTTGGGCATGTTTTGGTATATCCTATCACTTTCCTACCACTCCCAAACCAATGGACATAAAAAGGTAGAAAATAGGATGATTGTTCATATTTTGAGGATGTATAATTCTAAATATCCCTGCACATGGGATGAGAGTCTTCCATATATGCAACATAGCTACAATAAATTTCTTCATATATCTATTGGACACAACCCTTTCTAGCTGTGCTTGGGGTTGCAACCATTGGCCCCAATTGATGTAGCTCTAACTATTTCCTCAACATAGGAGAAATATTCCCATGCTCGTACTGAGGCAGACAATGATACTCAATTTGTTGAATGGATTCAACATGTCCATCAATAAATCCATGACATTCTGAAAATATATAATGCCAAGTATCAGTAGTGACATGAATATCATCGAGTTCCACACAAATTTTAGGTGGGTGATAATTTTTAATTACATTTGTAGAAAGAGAGGCTCACGGGACCCCATTGCAAGCTTCGTTCACTTCGATATGGGTCGTACACCATCACCATGGTATTTCATGAAAATTCCTTTGAATTAATCATTCTTCCCTTTCTTAGCCTACACTCAGTATTTAATGTGGAGCTTCTCCCATATTTTCCTCCATTGTTGGACACCTCAGAGGTGGTAGAGCAGTTGGAATTGTCATAAATCATCCCTGATTTTCTATATCATGCTACAATTGATTGGATCATGGGTACATAGGCAAAGGACACTTGCCAAAAACATGATCAGCTCTATAGGGTCGTCAAATATGAGTAGTTTCTTCACCAAGGAAAGTGGCTTACTAGGAGCCAAATTCAGAATAAGTTTCCCCATATCATCTAAGAAATTAATACAATGGAGACCATTGTTTTACTAGGGGGAAGTATTGATCTAGATGGATATCAGTATCCACCCACCTATTTCACTGGCTCAAAACAGTCTTTCCACTTTGGCATTTTATTTTAGGGATTTTCATGTCCAAAACTTGTGTGGCCATTTGAGGCCCTAAACGACATTTTTGGTGAATCCATAGTATATATGTAGTTGTGTGTAGGTATGAATGATATAAATGTGTAATTCTTGGATAGACCTTTCCAATGGGATACCAAGCGCCCTAAACGAAGATCATATGCAAAATTTATGCCCCTGGGAAGTTGACACATCAACTAACCACCTTGGGGACCGCAAACCTTTTCATGGTTCATCTCATAGTGTTAGGATTTTGGATGTTTATGGTTTTTACCTTCATGCTTATGATAAAAAGGGACTTCGACCTCCTTTTGTAATAAGCTTGTCACGGTTGAGTGTAGTCTCCACAACGCTTTAGGAGATAAAGCTACCACCATTCAATTCTTTTTAATTTTACAGACTATTTTGTTTCATTCATATAATAGAATATATGTTTATTGTATCACTGTGTTCCTTGAAATACATCTATGTATTTGGTTCTATATATTCTCTTTCATTTCATTATCACATAAATCTGGATCACTTTTCCTTTTGTTGTGCCACAATACTTTCTTATATCTACCTTCAATGTTAATCACTCCAAGGTGCAAGATCTTATCTTTATTTCTAATAAAATAATAACAAAACTGTTCAATATTGGATTCTTTGTAAGTATCCCCTAATGATTCTTTGGTGGAGTGAAAAGTAGATAAAAAAATAGAATATGGACTACCAAGCTTAGTAAGTGATGAAAGAGCATCCTTAGGCTCGGGCAATCACATCACCCAAAAATATTTATATTCCGCAAATTAGATAATAAGTTGAATAAGGACTATGTTAGTGATCCATTTCATTTAGTTAACTTGTTGAGTATAGAGTTATGTTTCTACCCATAGTTCAATTTGAACTATTGCTACTCATGCTACTACATTTGTGCTTGTTGAAACTCATGATGAAATTTGTGTTGAAACTCCTACGTATGGTGGAATTTTACTGTATGGTGATGTTTCTTCATTCACCACGCTGTGATAACACATATTTGACCTTGCCACACTAGTATTCATTCATGATTAGTCACATACACCATTAGGTAAAAGAAATCGCTTCTAGAAGATGAATCGTTATAGTGAACAACAAAGGAAGGGAGTGAACGATTGTTGAGGAAGGTGAACGGTTCTCATAACTGCTTGATCTTGGTAGAGGAAATGAAATCGATTCTAGGAAAATTCGTCGAGTTTAAAGGAGCGATGTAATCTATGAGAGAGGTTCCATGAGAAGTAGATCCGACCAATGAATTCCAGGGAATAGGATCAATCTATTGATTAGAAGAATCTATCTATTCCACTAATCCCTAGCTATTACAACAACACAAATGAACGTTTGGTGGATACTGCTACTCGTATGTTGTTACTCCTGAAAGAATTGGTTATCATGTAAACATGTGATGTTATCTTAATCAATAAAACCTTGTGTGTGTTTCACTTGATATTTCACAGTTAAATTTCTTTGTTACTTCTCATTGTATAGGCTGATTCCATGATGGTTTTTCGTTTTGTATTCTACGAGTGAGGTGAGGCTCTATAACTATGTATTGTTTAAGACCTTTCCTCTACATCAAGTGGCACCAAAGCACGAATTCTTTTAGATTGGTTGCATGCTTGTTTCTGAAAGTGGGTTAGAAAATAGGGCCCGAGTTTGGTTTTGTATAGACATCATGAGTGCTGGAGACAAGTGGTGTATGAGCATCTGGATTGAGGTTGTGTATGGTAGTTAGGATTCTAACCACCAGAAGGATTGTGAGAATGCTTCCAAGGAGGAGAGGAGCAATGTTTGGAGGTGTAAGAATTAAAGAATTTGAAGAATTACAAAGAAGAATAGAGGATTTAGAGCACAAAAGAAATGGTGATGCCAAAACAGATTCCGAATTGGAAGCTGAGGTTGATTGTGAACCACATGATGAAGACATCGACCCAGTCGTATGCTTGATAACTTATTTGAGAAAAAGAGGTAGTGTGAAAGTTGAGGTTTCTTGCTATGACGGGAGTCTAAAAGCTAAAACTCTTATGGAATTGATAGGAGAGCTCGAGAGATACTTCGAATATGAATATGTTCATGACCCAAATCGAATTCATTTTTCCATGAAAATGTTGAAAGGATAGGAAGTCCTTTGGTAGGACATGTTGCAGAAAGATAATATTGATCGTGGGATGGAAAAGATCAAGACTTGTAAGAAAATGGTGAGCAAATTCAAAGAGAAGTTTTTCCTATAGATTATCAACAAAATTTGTGTAGACAAGTTCAAAATTTGAGGCAAAAGGATGTTCTTATGCATTAATATACAAAAGAATTCTTTAGTTTGTGACTCAGATTGGGAATCAAGGAGCCTAAGTATTAGCGTGTAGCTAGATACATGAATGGTTTGAAGTATTCAATACAAGATGAGATGGGTACACATTATTTTCGTACTATTGATTAGGCTTACCAAGTTGCAATGAAGGTGGAAGAGAAGGTTAATTGAAAGACTCAACAAAAGCTTAGAGGAAAAGGTCCACGAGGAATAGGTACGGAAAGCATTGTTAAAGCAAATTAGAATAAATATGAAGCTGCGAGAAGCACAAGTATGAGAGGGAATGAAGATGGTAGAGGTAGAGGTTTTGTAAGAGGAAGAGGAAAGTATGTAATTACCTGTTATAGATGTGGAATTGAAGGTCACAAAGCATCGGTATTCCTAGGGAAACAAGGTCTTGATAAAAGAGGTGATACTAGAACGTAGATGACAGTGGATTGTGAAGCATCGGTGGTTGGAGATAATGCTACTATGATTCAACAAGAAGAAGGTGAAAATTTAATGTTTAAAAGAGTGTTGTTAAGGACGATGAAGAAGTTAATAGAGGATCCCGAACAAAGGGAAAGAGTGTTTAAGACAAAATGTAAAGTCCAAGGAAAATGTTGTAACCTAGAAATTGATGGGGGCAGCACTGAGAACTTGGTTTCCAACGAAGTCAAAAGGAAATTAAAATTGATACGTGAACCACATCCTAATACTTATAGAGTTCCATCGTTACATAAATACCAGTAAGTGACCATGCATGAGCAATATTTATTAAGTTTTCAAATTGGGAATTTCAAAGAATAAGTGCTATACGATGTAGTAGAAATGGATGTGTGCCATGTTCTGCTTGGAAGGCCTTGGATGTTTGATTGGAAAGTGTTCCGTGATGAAAGGGAAAATTATTATGAATTTGTACAAGATGGGAAGTGTTATAAGTTGATGCCATTGGGATAGGATGACGGGAATAACAAAAACAATAAAAACAAGGATGGGTATGGCTATAACAACCACATTATTTTGTGTTCTATTAAGGAGTTCCTGAAGGAGTAGTAGAAAAATGGGTATTCTTTAGCTATACTGCCAAGAAATGTTTAGGAGGATGAAAAGGGAAGTTCTGTTCTAGTATAAATCCAATGCATGTTGGAATATTTTAAAGAATTTGTTGCATAGCAATTACCCACAAGATTACCTATGTTATGTAGCATATCACACCAAATTGATTTGATTCCGGAATCGATTTTACTTAATAAAGAGACTTATCGAATGACTCCATCAGAGAGTGAATAAATGAGTACAAGAATTGCTTGACCGATTATTGATTCGTGAGAGCTTAATCCCCTGCGTAGTAACAACAGTGTTGATGCCTAATAAAATAGGGGAACGCCGAATGTGTACTAACTCATGTTCTATAAAAAATATTACTATCAAGTACTGATTTCCATTGCCGAGGATGGATGATCTTATGGATTGCTTGAGTGGTGCGGAGTACTTTACCAAGATCTATTTGAAAATTGGCTATCACCAAATTCAAATCATAGAAGGTGATGAATGGAATACTGCATTTAAGATGAAGTATGAACTTTTTAAATGGTTAGTAATGCCATTCAGATTAACTAATGCACCCAGCACATTCATGAGATTGATGAATCAAGTCTTGAAACCATTTTTGGGTAAGTTCATGGTTGTGTATTTGGATGACACTCAGATCTTTATAAGAAGTAAAGTCGAACATGTTGAGCATGTCAGAGCCATGTTGAATCATTTGTGGGAGGAAAGTTTGCTCATAAACCTCAAGAAATGTACTTTTATGCAGCGAGAGTTAGTGTACCTAGTTTTGTAATTTGAAAAGAAGGATTGAAAATGGATCCCAAGAAAGTGAATCATATTCTTGAATTGACAATACCTATGAACAATTTATGTGAGGAGATTCCACGGATTGGAAAGCCTATATCAAAATTTAATTTGAAATTTTAGTCAGATCTGTGCACCACTTCCAGAATGTATGAATAAGGGTGTGTTTCAGTGGACAACTGTTGCAGCAAATTCATTTGAGGAATCAAAGAGGAGAGTAACAACACAACCAATGTTAGCATTACCAAAATTTAGCACAATGTTTTGAGTTGATTGTGATGTGATTGGAGAAGGAATTGGAGCATTTTTTAGTTGGGAAGGAAAACCCATTTCATTTTTTAGTGAAAAGTTGAACAAGGCCAAGAAGAAATACTCTATTTATGATCGGGAATTGTATGGTATTGTGCAAGCCTTTAATAAATGGAGACATTACCTACTACCGAAGGAATTTGTCTTGTTCATGGATCAAAAATATATAGCATAAATTAATTGTCAAGGTAAGTTGAATCAAAATCATACTAAGTGTGTAGAATTATTGCAAATTTATTCTTTTGTGTTGAAACACAAGTATGGGAAGTCTAATAAGGTCATTGATGCATTGATTTAGAGGACAACGTTACTCAATACCATGTCGGTAGAAGTGGTAAGTTTGAATTGTCTAAAGACATTGTATGAAGAATATGCATATTTATCAGAATCTTGGAAGGGATGTAAGGAGCCTTGGATTCTAGATAGAACACCATATCTGGACTACCATATTCATGAGGATTTTTTGTTTAAAAACCATCAGTTATGTATTCCAAGAAGTTCCATACGACTGAATCTCATTAAGGAGTTGCATAGTGGTGGTTTAGGGCGGGGGGGATTTTGGCTATGATAAAACTACAACATTGGTGAAGGAGAGATACTTTTGGTCCAACATCAACAAATATGTTCGAAAGTTTGTGGAAGGTTCTAGTATCTATCAACTAGCCAAAGTTAAAATTTAGAACATTGGACTCTATACTCCATTGACCATGCCTAAACGACCATGGGAAGAAATAAGTATGGATTTTTTAGGACTGTCTATGACACATCGAATGAATGATTCAGAAATGGTAGTTGTAGACAGATTTTAGAAGATGGCACACTTCATAGAATGCAAGACGACTAGTGATGCTAGTGAAGTAGATTCATTATTTTTCAAAGAAGTTGTCAGATTGCATGGATTACTGTGAAGCATTACTTCAAATCAAGACACAAGGTTTCTTGGAAATTTTTGGAGGACACTCTGGAAAAAATTAGGCTCAAATATATTATACAGTTCGACATGTCATCTTCAAATGGATGGACAAACCGAACTAGTGAACATGAGTCTAGGAAATTTGTTGAGAAGTTTGAGTGGAGAGAATCCTAGTCAATGGGATTTGGCACTAACCCAACTTGAGTTTGCGTACAATGATTCGGTCAACATAACTATAGGAAGGAGTCCATTTCATGTTTTTTATGGAATATCATCAAGAGGCATGGTATTATTGGTTTCATTTCTAGGTTTAGACAACCAAAAGAGTGTCGATGCAAATGATTTTGTTGATAGTATACATGACCTGCATTACAAGTCAAGTGGAGATTGCATATCAACAATGACAGTTACAAACAAAGACAAGAACACCATAGAAGGAAGAATGTATTCCAATAGGGTGAGATGGTCATGGATCACTTGAGGAAGGAACAATTTCCTAGGGGTATATATAATAAAATCAAGTACAAGAAGATATGTCCATGTCAAATTCTACAAAATATTTATGATAATGCATATTAGCTAGTACTTCCGAAAAAGTTTGGCATGTCGCCTACATTTAATGTAGATGACCTTTATGAGTATCATGAGGGGGATTAAAGTGTGGATGAATTTACTCTCAGTGAGTTGGAACAACAATTACCAATCTTATCATTGGAATAGATGGAAGAAATTATCGCTACTAGAGTTGGTAAAAGGACTCGCTAGAAAGATTACATGAAGTATTTAGTCAAGTGGAAGAATTCATGGGAAGAGGATGGATCATGGGTGACTGAAGATCAGTTAGCATGCTTGCAGAACCATTCACCTACATCAATAGTCTGCACATGAGTTGGAGATCATATTTTTTCTTACCGTTGGTTTTTTATGTAGGATCTTCCTTGGGCTCGAGAAACCCACATCACCCAAAAATATTTATATTTCGCAAATTAGATAATAATTTGAACAAGGAATATGTTAGTGGTCCATTTTATTTAGTTAACTTGATGAGTATATTGTTATGATGCTACCCATAGTTCAATTCAAGCTACTGCTACTCATACTACTACGTTTGTGCCTGCTGAAACTCATGCTAAAACTTGTGCGTATGGTGGAATTTTACAGTATGGCGATGTTTCTTCATTTATCATGTTGTGATCATACACATTTGATCTTTCCACACTGGTATTCATTCATGATGATTCACAACCACCGTTAGGTAAAAGACCTCTCATCTAGAATATGAATTGTTATAGTGAACAACAAAGGAAGGGAGTGAACGATGGTTGAGGAAGGAGAACGGTTTTGGTAACTGCTCGATCTTGGTAGAGGAAGTGAAATTGGTTCTAGGGAAATCCTTTGAGTTTAAAGGATGGATATAATCTATGAGAGGGGTTCCATGAGAAGGAGATATAGTAAATGAACAGTAAGCTAGAGTATCAACATATTGATTAGAAGACTCTATCTGTTCAACTAATCCTGAGTTGTTACAGCAGCATGAATGAATGTTTGGTGGATGTTGATACTCGTATGATGTTACTCTTGAAAGAATTGGCTATAATATAAAATTGTGTTGTTATATTAATGAATAAAATATGTTGTGTGTTTCACTTGATATTCTGCGGTTAAATTTATGTGTGATTTCTCATTGTATAGGTTGATTGTATGATGGTTTTATGTTGTGTATTCTGGGAGTGAGGTAAGGATCTGTAATTGTGTATTGTTTTAGAATTTTCCTCTGCATCAACAAGAATATCATAAATACATTGGTTATCCTTCTTATGTATATTACATTCTTCAAACAAGACTTTAAGTGTTTTGATTTATATAGATAGTCTTTAATGTAAGAGAAATTTCACTTGGATTTAAAGCAATCAATTGATTATTAAGCTGGTGAACTCAAATCTCATTGTTTTTACCAAATATAGTTTCCAACTTTGTTCAAAATTTATCTAATTTTTGAAATCCTTGAAGATGGAACTGTAAATCACTAGAGATAAAAATTTCCATTAATCCACACGGTTCATCATTTTTATCACCTCATTTGTCTTTTTTGAAGGATCAGTGGGGGGAATTTATTTTCCCAAGGTAATTCAGTAAAGTCCTTTACTTCATAGTACATCCTCCATATGAAATTTTCATGAGAAGTAGTTGGTTTGGGTAAGTAGGATATCATTTGGACAAGCCATATTATAATATGCAAGTAATATGGCTTCAAATTTATAAACTAATGTTGTGTATGTAAAACTCCCGAAAAATAGGTATTTGAAAAAAATTGGCTTTGAAAATGGACTTCGGATGTCAAAGTTATACCCATTTTAAGAAAGGCATAAAAGGCAACCAAGGTTCCAATAGAAAGGCAGAGGATGGCTCATGTGGTGAAGAGGACGACTCATGTGGTGAAGGGTGCACATTGTGTGATTGTTGTGTAAAACAAATTTCTCTTCCTTCTCTAACTTTGCCTAGAAGTTTTCTTTTACAAATAAGTTACTTTTTACAAAAAAATAAGTGAATCACTTTTATAAAATAAACTAGAATAACTTTTACAATGAAGTTACTTTCTAAATTAAAGTTGCATGTAACAAGTAAGTTAAAAATAAATATTGATGTTACTTTATAGTGATTCACTTTTATGAAATAAGTGAAACACAATTTATACCAAAGTTATGTGTAAATTTACAGTTACATGAACTTTTTTAAAAACAACTTAAGGAAAAGAAATCCTTGAACTTAAGAACTCTTATTCATTCAAAGTAATTTTCAACCAAGTTATCTAATGAAAAATATATAACAATTGTTATGAATGAGGATAAAAATTATTACTCTTTTCTTGGAAGTGCATGCTTACCCTAGAAACACTTATGTTTTCCTACAAAACACTTCAACATAACCGCACAGAAAACAAGTGAAATTTTCAAAACAAAAACTTTATAAACTCATCATTATATTTTGGTTAGCCTACTCCGAAATTGCAAGTTTTATGTGTGTTCCTTATTTACCGAGTTCACAAAAGGTGCATGACAAAGAGAATGCATAGAAAAAGATAACTTTGTTTCTGATTTTCCAAGTTCACACAAAGTGAATTATAAAGAGCATACATAGACATGATCAAATTGAGCAAACCAAGAATATAAATAGAAAACATATTTAAACAATACGATAAATATTCAAAACCATAATGAAAATAATATACCTTTCGATCTGATAAAATGAATGTATCTTGGGGAAATGGGAACATTTTCGGGTGAAGAAAAAAGTATTTCCAATTGAAAGAAACACTCTAGATGCAATGGAACAATTTTTTCATCCCATAAATACAAAAAAATAGTAGAATAAATAAATCCTTTTATGCATGCTATGACAAAAGTTTAAGATCCCGACCAAAAATGGGAATGAGTCTTCATGAGCTCTCTGATACCATGCTTAACAAAAGAAGAAATTTTTACAAAGGTCGAACACCTTAAGCAACCAATTACAAAAAACATATCAAAGTTCAACACACCAATGTATCATGTGGTTAAATCCTTCAGAGAGAGAAATAGTCCACAACTCTAGCCAACATGGTCACTTGAGGCCATATATTAATGCAAAAGAAAATATTTCATATATGAGTTTATCACAATCGATCATCAACAAATGACCCATGATATTCTTTAAATAGAGATCATGATTATTCAGGTGTTAAACCATGGATCAATATGACTACTTGTATTGAGAAAAATATGAGATGTTAGATCACTTTTGTTTAGAATAGATCATGGTTGTCGGATTATATTAATACAAATGCATACTAATGCTTACTAAAGAACCCCAATTTAATATTTACTAACTCCTAAGTGTCTAAATAGCATAACAATGGATCCCAAGTTGAAGTAAGCTTAACATGGACCATTTTCCTATTTTAAGCATAACTAGTTGAGTTGTGGCTTAGTGACTTGTAAATGTGTCATTCTATTAATTTATTTATAAAAATGGAATATGTATCGATTGTAATATGATGATTGAGATGAGAATATAATTGATATTTTTGTTTGCTCCGTGGATATTTCCCTTTGCAAGGTTTTACCACATAAATTCTGGTATTCATTTGTGGGTTTTCTTTGTGTTTGTTCATGTGACATTGCCACAATTCAAACATGGTGTAACAACTTGGTTTTGAACCTGTTTGCATTAAAATGTATATGATGTAAATAGCGTTATTGTGTTTCAACAATTAAAATCGACGTTGAGGGTATTTTGTGCTAGCCAGACACATTATAATTTTGGACATCATGTAAATATGCAAATTACTAAAAATACCCACACCTCGTTATGTCGATGCAACATTAAAGAGACAGGGGCATGATTCCACAAGGAATATGGAGGGGAGGGGGTATTCAAACCCTTGAGACAATAGGATAAAGCCAAATGTCAAATGGAGAACCCATAAAAATCTCAACTACCCATTTCGTCTTTTGTGCCCAATCATTTTTTTCTTCCAGAAATTAGTTGAGGTAGTTAATGCATGGGGATGACAAGAGTATGACAGTCAAAATTTGAATTTGAGAAGCCATCAGTTTTTGAAAATTGTGTTTTGACTTATTGGGAAAGAAAACACCCGCAAATGTCTTCCCATCCCATAAGTCTTTGGTGTTCAAATTAATAAGGTTTAAGGATAAAGGTTACGAGGGATAATGGTTATGGTTATAAGAGTTAGGTGTTGTGAAAAATCATCTTCAAGGATTAGAGTTATAAATTTATATGTATTAGTGGAAATATATTATATGAATTAAGAATGTTGTCTTATAGGAGTGAAGTTGTTATATGGGGTAGGAATTGGAGGATGTAAATCTAGAGTTAGAAATAAGGGGTTTATTAAATTGCTAGATTCTAGATGTTTTAAATGTTAGACTTTATATGACTTAGACATTTTAATAGTTAGTGGTTACATTAGGGTTTATAGGTCATATGTGTTATCACAATCATATATTAGGGGCTATAGAGTTTCTATTAGTGATGCATTGGTTATGGGTTATAATGGTTATTAACGTGGGTGATTATAGGGGTAAACGAGTTGTGACAAATATGGGTTAGATATTATTTGTGTCGAGAGTCATACGTGTTAAGGGTTTAAAGGTTTATGAGCTATAAGGGGTTAATTATTAGAGTTATAATGGCTATGTTGGAGTTTATAGTGGTTGCGTGTCAAGAGTTATAAGATTTAAGGGTTATGAGTGAGTAATAAAATTTTGAGGTTATACATATTAAGGATTATACTAAGTGGGTTATATTATAGGTTAATATAAGTGTTAGGGATAGATAGGGGTTATATGGATTAGAGATTAGGGGTCACATGGGATCACAACCCTCACCAATCACTTCTAGTTATAAGATAAAATCCCTCTCCTATAAGATCAATACTCGTTAAAACCTCTGTATCCACTCCTTTGTATGGGGGAATTCCCACACTTGCACATATTGAGATCCTATCAACTAAGCATTAGAGGCATAATATGTTACATTAGGAAGAAAATCCCCCCTCGTATTAGGATTTATAAGAAAGACCCTTTAAACTAATACATTTTTATGGGGATTACAGAAATTAATGATATACAAAATATGTATAGATTTTTTTTTTATACTATGCTTATTAATTCTAACTATTATGAGAATAACAATTTAGATAAAATTTGTCCTTATAATGGCTTAGAACATTATATTTCTAGTTTGAGAAAATTAGAAAATTTTGTTTGGATTTGACATCTTAAATGACCATTGACTAGAAATATGTTAAAATTCCATATGCTAAGCTAGATCATCGGTATTTCATTTCAATTTCATAACAAAAGCATATAAAAAGGATCACTGAAAGAAACAGTATCACAAGAACAACACAGATTTATCTTGGGAAAACCCTAAAGGGAAAATATTGGAGCAAGGCCCCGCAGCTATAGGAAAAGCTGCTATATCGGAACAAGAAAGTCAAAGGAAATAGTACATGAAGCGACCGAGAAGAGAGCTCAACCACTGCATTTAAGGCAGTGGCGACGACAGGAGGGCTCAGCTACCCTCATGAAGGAAGAAGGAGCAATGGGCCGAGGTATTAAAGACAAAGGATAGAAGGGGAGCAACCAAGGAAGCGGCGCCCATACCCACGATTAGCGCCAAAAATTGCGGAATACTGCAGAAAGCTACAGCGTGACTAGTAAGCGGCAGTTCAAAGTATAGATAGGTCGACTGTCACAGTTAGGGTTTTGGGTTACTGTTGGGATAGGCCCATAGTTTTGTATCACGGTGAGACCTTCGGGCCAACTATTTAAGCATGTATTCTGTATTATGAAGGGTTAGATAGTTAGAGAGATAGACAGCTAGATGGTTAGAAAGTTAGATGGTCATCTAGGTAGTTGGTCATCTATTGTGTAAGATATTGAGAAAGAGTCGAGCTCTAGTTTTGTTGTTAAAGCTATAGTTATCTTACTGTAACCAGCAGCCGAATCCTTGAGCATGAATGTAACAATCTGCAGGGATTGAGAGAGAGAGAGAGAGAGAGGATATATTGTAAGAAGAAAGCATAATAGGAAGAGAAGAGATCTAAGAGAGAAGGGTTCCCAGCAGAGTGCGTGGAGTTTCCCAGAAGATCTCAAGCTGCATAAGAGGTTGCAGCGGAACTGTGTTACTCTCTCTAGTTATAATATAAACACAGTTCCCATGGACGTAGCTTCCTCCCTGGAAGTGAACCACGTAAAATCCGTGTGTTATGTGACTGTTTCATGTGATTGTGCTATACTTATTTGCTATCTGTTATTCGTTACATGAACGTTGCTTATCAGTTAATGAATGCATGTATGCTATCCTTCAGTTTACAGTAACATAGAAGGTTAAATGCAAGTTGAATGTGTCAAGTAATCTATATATGAGTTTATCAGTGCTTGATTCATGACAGTAGCAGCTACTGTGTTAAGTGACTTTTGTATATTTAGTTCAGCGAGTTGAGTGTGATTGATGTTAAGCATGTTAGACTGTAGAAGCTTAAGTGAGGTTGTTTAACACCTTAACGAAGGTTAATTGAGCTATTATACCTAGAGAGGAAGCCTCTAGACCTTGAGAGTTGATGAGCATATTAAGTCTTACTATAGGAAATATCGTGGCGCAGAAAGGCAATATCGCACCGTCGGAGGAGCTGTGGTGTGAGATATTGCAGGTTAAGAGTTGAGCAGAAGAGTAAGTTTGCACATTGTCCTAGAAGCTGCGACGTGATAGAGTCAGTCCCATGGCAGAGTCAGCTAGAAAGAGAGAAACAACCCGTGCTGAGAGATCCCACTGGTTAAGTAGAGTCAGGAGGACCTAGGATGCTACAGAACCTGGTTGAGGAAATGTGATTCTTCAGCCACCCCATCTAGGATCACTTCGGGTGAGACTTCATGCCATTCTGCGGTCTGTCCCCGAAATGGCCAGTGAGCTAGGGGTTTTGTTGGTATAATAAAGTAAATCCGGGTCTGCACATTTAAGCGAACAAATGGTTCCGATGCCGGTTTTGAACAAATTGAAGAGCTGATGTTCTGTTGGCATCCTACTAAAGAAGAACTTAACCAATGGGTTGAGTCTAAGGAAAGAGAATTTGCTGCGAAAGAAAACAAGAGTCCTAGGATTAGTACAGACGACTGGTTATAGAAAAATATCTTCACAGACCTACATGGGATATTTTTTGTGACCTATACAAATGAGTTGTACGATTGGTTGTCAAAGTTGAATGATAAGCATGTATTCAAGAAGAAACAAAATATTGTCTGGACACCGGAGCTGATTCACACCATGAAGAGCATAGATAATCCCATTTCGCGGGAAGTAGACTTCTGGCTTGCAAGTTTGCTGGAAGGTTTCATTACAGAGTTTGCAGTTGATCAAAGAAAGAGTTTCAGTGAAGCAGAGAGGTACTTATTCAAAGGATATCACGGTAAGTACTTGAACTCTTTAAATTTGTTCCTTAAGATGTTATTTTATGAAAAAGGAGTACTGGATATATACTCAGATGAATAAGTTAAGTAAGTGTAATGTCACAATATTTTGAGAGTGATTCTGAAGAAATTGGATGTACACGTAGCGGTAAAAGATATAAAGTAGATTTCAGATCTTCCTTCTTTGAAGACAGTTCAGATAGTACTAGCGAACAGAGTAAAAGTAATAGAGAAATAACAGCAGGGGGTATCCCTCACCACCCTTATACCCCACAGAATCTGATCAGGACTCAGAATAATCCCGCAATAACTCCATCTAGTAGTTCACACACAGTACATACTACATTTACACCGCCAAGTGGTAGTAATACAGCAAACCAGAATCCACCTCGTTGAAACAGAATGGGGGATGACATGAAATTACCTACCTTCAGGGGTACAGGGGCAGAAGACCCAGAACAACATTGGTTCCTATGTGAAGTTGTATGGACCATTAAACAGATCCATGATGACAATACTAAGCTTGTCCAGTTGGCCACTACACTTAGAGAAAGAGCTTGAACATGGTATATGAAGTATACATCAGCACAGAACAGAACACTCGTACAGGTCAGGACCGCAATGATTAGTGAATTTAAGAAACCCAAGTCTGAGTCACAATGTATCACAGAACTTAAAGACATCAAACAGTTACCCACAGAGTCAGTATGGGATTTCGATCATAAATTTAAAGCTCTTATAGACCAAGTTAGTTTTGAGTTTGCGCCAGAGCAACATAAGGAATGGTTCATCGTAGCACTACTCCCTCATATCAGAATTCCACTAATGCAATAGAAAATCCATAAGCAGGATGAAGCATTGGAGATGGCAATGAAACTAGAGGCTTCACCTCTAGTTGAGACTAGTGCAGGTATGACAAACTTACAAAATTAGTTAGCCAATCTCACTTTACAGTTACATGAGATTAAGAAAGGAAAAGAGGTTGAACAAGAATTATGGTGTTCAAAGTGTAAAGGACATGGCCATACCAAAGATAATTGTCTAGTATTTGTGGAATATATAGCAAGTGGGGCTCCTAACCCCTTAGTACAGACTCAAGGGCCATGGTGTGAAATATGTAGAACAAGAGGACATAGACCACAAGAATGCCCTTTACTTCAGAAGTATGTACAAACTCCTAAGAATTTATACTGTAACTTCTGTAAGTCAGTAGGACATGATGAAAATAATTGCAGATCTTATGATCTCATGATAGAGAGAAAACATGAATTCTACAGAGTCCAGTCAGAGGCATCAGGACCAGCAGCAGGACCACAGCATGAACCAGCTCATGATCGTCGTGGTGGAGGATTCAGAGGACGAGGCCATGGTAGAGGCTTTGGCCGTGGCCATGGACCGATTGTTTGTTACAACTGTGGAGCCGTAGGACATTATGATAGGGATTGTCAGAACCCTACTACAACATGTAAGTATTGCAAGTCCTATGATCATACTATAGAAGAATTTCCTATCTTGATAGCCAATATTAAGGATCCTAAGCCAGCAGTAAACCAGAATATTTAGCTTATTGTTGCTGAGCAGAAAGAACCAGAACCAAGAGTCAATATTGTGACTCGCAGTGGTGCTTCTACTAGTAGGACATCCCAGGATACTGAAAAGAGTACAGGTCCGAAGTGGGTGCGTAAAGCAACTGATAAACCTACACCACTTGACCTGCAGAAGAACAAAGAAACATTTCAGCAAGCTAAAACTTTCTTTACTGACCCTACACCAGCAGGATCGCAGATATTGCCTCATAGGGGTGTACAATAGAAAAAACCTTGTGGCGTTAGTCCTGTGCAGACATCACAGGCTACCACATCGAGAAGGTGCGAGGAGAATGAGTTGACAGGAAGTGTACAATCCTTCCTACGGAGTTGCTTGAAACTCGTAAGAAATGAGAAATCCATAGGAGAGCTTCAATGCATCATAGATCAGTATCAGCAGTCTTCTTTCGTGAGAAGTACGCAGCGTGCTGTTCATAATATCATGGGCCATACAAGAACAGGAAGAGAAATGAGACTCACAGCACAAATTGGAGAGTTCGAAATGGATGAGGTAATCCTAGATTTAGGATCAGAGGTAAATGTTCTTACTAAATATACATGGGAATAGATGGGTAGCCCTAAGTTATCCAGATCACCTATCCATCTACGACTAGCCAATCAGAAGAGGGTATCACCACTGGGTTGATTACTGCAAGTACTAGTTGATATTAACAGAGTTCGCAGTTTTGCAGATTTTGAAGCCATAGAAATTATTGGCGATAGTAGACCGTATCCAAATTTATTAGGTATTCATTGGGCAATTGATAACATGGATGTTATCGATTTGAAGAAAAGACAAATGACCTTTGAGGATAAACATATTTGAGTCATCGCACCGTTGGATCCTTTCCAGGGTCCTCGATACATTGAACCTATCAGAGCAGAGGAAGAGGTGCGTAATATGGAGAGCTTCTATCGGATGACTGCTAACCAAAGTGATTATATCAACCCCACCACAAAAGGAAATATTAGTTGGCGATGTGACAGTTCATGCGCATCAGATTCAGATGTTGGTTTAGAAAATTGCCAGAATAGACTTTATGAAGTTTCAGCTCGTAGATGTGCATTTATGACTAAGTCACTGCGATGGATTGGCACAGAGGTTAAGGATATTCCATCATTTGATGGCTTAGCAGATGTCAATGACTTTTTACAGCAGTTTGAGCAGAAAATCCCTCATGAGCAGAGGATGGTAGCTATTGACCTTGCAGTAAGAGCCACACCTGCAAGATGGTGGCATGCACATAAAGAAAATATCCCATCATGGGATGATTTTAAGAGATTGATGGCGATCAGATTCTCTAATGACAAGGAGCGTTTCTAGTAGAAATATACAGGAGAAAGTGACCCCAGGTCACATATTAAGATTTGTGAACAGAATTGGTTGGACATTCTAGAGGATGAATGGGTTCACCTATTCATTCACACTTTAGACACAGTCCCAAGGAACTGGTACACTGAGACAGAGTTGCACAGAGGAATGATTACATGGCCAATTATGATAGACAACTTTCTACTCACTTTCGCTTTTGAATCTAAGTACCCAATAATTGATCAGGCTCCAAACATTATAAAGACTAAGATATTTGATGACTGTACCCTACCATTGTATACTCAGCCTGATTGGGCTATCCAGTTAGAACATGTGCTAGAGTGTTACAACTTCACAGAAGAGCCAAGTGATGAGGATGAGAATCCTCGCAGTATCAACATTCCAGAGTTAGAAGGGACTCACGAAGTTGAGGGACCAAAGCTAGAGATTCCAGCTGTCACAGAGCCTATTAAGATTAAAAAGATCAATATTGGCATAGAAACATAACCAAAGTTTGCCTCTATCGGAGACTATTGGGATGATGAAATGGTAGGACACATCGCAGATTTGTTACATGACTATCAGGACTTATTTCTCACTAAGTTTATAGAAATGAAGGGAATAGTAGAAGATTTGGGAGTCATGAGGATACCTTTGAAAGAGGATGCTAGGCCAGTTAAGCAGCATCCATACAGATTAAATCCTCGTTATAAAGAAAAAGTTAAGGATGAGATTGATAAGATGCTAGCAGCAGGCATCATTGAGCCGGTAGAAGAGAGCGAATGGGTTAGTCCCATGGTTGTGCAGGAAAAGAAAACTAAAGGAGAAATCATAATTTGTGTCGATTTGCACAAACTCAACGATGCATCGCTTCATGACCCGTTTTCGACACCTTTTACTGATGAA
Organism: Pseudotsuga menziesii; assembly: GCA_001517045.1. NCBI lineage: Eukaryota > Viridiplantae > Streptophyta > Pinopsida > Pinales > Pinaceae > Pseudotsuga > Pseudotsuga menziesii. The sequence goes on from LPNX010513895.1 coordinate 153,925, forward strand.
GTTTTAGACAATGTAGGAGGACGGGAGATCTACTCATTCACTGATGGCTTTTCAGGCTATCACCGGATAAGAATCCATCCAGAGGATCGACATAAGACCACCTTTGCGACATAATGGGGCTCATTCCAGTATACGGTAATGCCCTTTGGTCTTAAAAATGCACCAGCTATTTTTTCTAGAGGAGTAGTTGCTGTCTTTAAGGAATACATCCATAAATTCTTAGAAGTCTATTTTGATGATTGGACTGTATTTGGATTAATCAAAAAGCATATAGGATATTTAAGGCTCATGTTAGAGAAATGTAGGCAATATCAGATTTCTCTTAACTTGAAGAAATGTATATTCTGTGCACCATTTGGTATTTTGTTGGGTCATATTGTTTGCAGACAAGGCTTGATGGTAGATCCTACAAAGATTGCCATCATTGTAAATCTCCCAGCACCCAACTCAGTCAAGCAATTGAGGAAAGTGCTTGGTCATATAGGGTATTATAGAAAATTCATCAAAGGCTATGCAAAGATCACAACACCTATGGAAAAGTTGTTAAAGAAAGAAGCAAAATTCCTATGGAATGAGGAATTCCAGCAAAGTTTAAACACTCTTAAAGAGAAGATGGTTACAACACCTGTTATCACTCCAGGAAACTACTTAGTGGTTATAGCTAAGTATGCCTGGTAACTTGAGAATTCAATGTTTTTTGGTGTTTTTTGTAAAGATGGATCAATGGGATGACTAAATTAGAGTACAGCATTCATACATTCAGCATGTAAACAGATGAAACAGTGCTCTCAAGAATCGATTGATCAGCATATAATATCAAAGGTGGGTGAAGAATAAATGTAACCAAACCAGTACATAGTAGGGCTCGAGAGACATTAAAGAAACTAATACCAAGCTGCGAGCTAGACAATGGAAAGTAAACATTCACATTCGAAGCTAAGCAACACTGATACAGTGAAAGAGACAATGGAAACTAACATCAAAGCTGAGAGAAGCCTGTGATCTATATTATCATGAAAAAGCTGAGTACCATAGCAAAATGCATCCAAAATCGAACCCCCCCTCTTTTCCTTTGAGTTCTTAGGATTTTTAAAGCCTTTACAAACAATTTCCAGATCCTAAAAGCATGGATCTGTTGAGTTCAAATAAAACATTAACTGATAGTCAAAAGCAAAAAGATAGGGACTGATCCCTAAAATCAAGGAAATTCTGATATGGAGATCTCCTTCAACAGCTTGATGGTTGGTGAAATGAAGCAGCCTTCCAAGGCTCGGTGGACTTAGATTGGTACATGCAGACTTGACTTTGATGATGTGGCACTCGATCCTAGAACTGCTGCCTCAAAAAGATGCTTGAAAGCTGGGAAGACAGACTCTCTTTTCCACATGTAGCACTGCTTATATCAAGGCTGAAAATCTGCCTTTCAATCTTGAGGTTGATTACATACCCTGACATGTGTTTGCCTTTTGCAATCTGGAAAAAACCTGGAGGATAGATCTCGAATTGCCTTTGAAATCCCGAGTCACACAAATGCTGTCAGCTGTCTTTAAAAAGGATGCCTCAAAACAAAGATACTCTTGATTTATTGTCACATGTGCATTCACCCCTCCTGTTGGACCACTAGACTGAAAAAGTGGATCGAATCCTTAGCTGGCTGCACAAAATCTGGAGTATTTGGTGCCTTCTGTCATCTTTGTTCTCCATCAAGTCTTTAACAGATGTAATCCACCTCAATTAACTATAGACAAGTCGAATGGTTTATCTTTGACATTTCTACTGGAAAACTGGAGAACTCTGCCATCTGTCAATATCATTTTGGTTATTGCCATGAAGATGGGTATGCTCTGTCCCAAGAATAGATGATATTACTCTAGCTGGCACATAGATATATTATGGCATACTCTGGAGCACAATAACCATATGTTCCCATTACTCTCATAGAGACATGTGTCTTATCTTCAACTGGATCAAGTTTTGCGAGACTGGAATTATATAACTTTGGATGAAACCCCTCATCAAACAATATGTTCACAAACTGCTGCTCTTCAATCTTCATTGTATTCATATCTGAAGTTTTATCTCACACTTGCCATTATACAAATTGTGTAGATCTGCAGAGCTTCTAGATCTTCCTTCATGCACCCCATTAATATCAAATTTTGAATCCATGCTAACAGTACCGACTACTAATGCAGTAGCAGGATCATCGAATGAATCAGTCAGAGTATTAGTGTCAATATAACTACCAGCCACGGAAGGAAACACAGGCTTGATGGGATACCCATCCATGTCATAGTTTGGAAAGCATATACTTGTAAGATGAACATTCTGATAGTGTCCAGTAGATCCCTTAAAATCAGAAATGAAACCAGCAGCAGCTGCATAACAATTTGGAATAAATGACCTTGAGCGATACTGCATGGGATCTCTGCAAATGGATCTGACATAAATGTATCTACAGGATATAGTGAAGGTGCCAAATGTCTCTAGTTCATTGTTCTTTCCATGCTAGGGCAAATGCCTCTGCAAATTGTTGATTGCTGTGTTTTCAGGTACTCTTTTTGAATCCAAGCCAAGTTGCTTCCCAGAATGTTTTATCGAGTATCTTTCCAGATCATGAGGTTTAGCCAATTCTCGTTGAACCTTTTTGGTGCCTGCTGAATGATATGAACTTGAAGGGCATTTGATGACAGACGACTGTTCCAATGATAGCCTAGCTCGCCATTATGAGTATGTGACACTTGTAATACGCGCAAGCATAGGATCCTCCATCATGGCAAAATTTTCCATCCCAGATGCAGAGACGAACCATAGATCTTCAACGCAGGTGAATAAAATCTGGCCCATTCATGCAATTTAGTATCATAAATCAACACCAATCCTTTTTTCAAGCTCTTAGCGCACCTCCCATTTATCCTTAGCAAATCATCGATGCAACCTCCAACCTGCAAAGTATAAACATAGGTACCCATTGTAACACAAGAAAATGTCAGTACATTATTCATCTTTAAAGGCGATGAAATGGGGAGGCTTATTCCTGCTCCACGAATCATTTCTGAGATGATATCTCCAGAAAGACGATTCAACTGCATGGCTGGACCACATATAAATGTATGATCCCATTACTACACAAGAAATCACACGACCTTCCATTAGCAGGGCCTTGGATTTGAGCCAGGTATTTGTCTTAAGGTCATATGAATCCATAGAACCCACATAAGCATAAGACTGCAATGAGAAACCATTCTTTTTACCAAATTTAAGTCCTCCGATTACATAAAAAATCCATTCACAACAGCGCTCAAGTAACCATATCTCTTTCTAGGCATATTTGCAATAGGTTTCCATAAATCAAGCTCAGGAACATTTTCTTCTGCATAAACAATGGCTTCCCTGCATACACAATGAGTCATTGATACTCTAGCATTGCTGCAGATGCAATGCACAGTCAAAACCCTGCCGGATCGGTGAAGCATTTACGAACTTAGAAAGGAATTTGATAAAATGTGGCTGGTAACACGGTTCTGCCTTAATTATTTTCCATGTCCTCCGCATCGAATGCTTTGAATGTTGGTCTTGACACATTGTAATGCTGAGCTGGTTGTCTAAAACCCTCCACGCGTCCTTCCATGCAAAATTCAAGCGAATAGCCTTTAAATAAAATCAAAACTCAACCCTTTGGATAAACTTGATGAATGGCATGTATGAAGCATGATTTTATTTTTGCACATGGAAACATTTTCGGCAGTTAAATTAATTTTGACAGACCGTCTTAGCTGCCGAAATTGTCCTGTTTCGGCAGCTAACTAAACTTCCACAGACTGAGTTAACTGCCGAAAGCTGAATTTTTTTTGAATTTGAAGGCCATGACTCACAGAAGTAAGAAAATTTAACCCATCCTATCACCCAAAATGACAGTGTACTTTTTGGGAGATAACATCTGGCTCCTACTCGGGGATGGAATCCTCCCAGTGAGGTTCCGAAGAATCCCA
>LPNX010513895.1:159201-173164 GCA_001517045.1 Pseudotsuga menziesii
GAGTTCTTAGGCTTTTTAAAGCCTTTACAAACAATTTCCAGATCCTAAAAGCATGGATCTGTTGAGTTCAAATAAAACATTAACTGACAGTCAAAAGCAAAAAGATAGGGACTGATCCCTAAAATCAAGGAAATTATGATATGGAGATCTCCTTCAACAGCTTGATGGTTGGTGAAATGAAGCAGCCTTCCAAGGCTCGGTGGACTTAGATTGGTACATGCAGACTTGACTTTGATAATGTGGCACTTGATCCTAGAACTGCTGCCTCAAAAAGATGCTTGAAAGCTGGGAAGACAGACTCTCTTTGCCACATGTAGCACTGCTTATATCAAGGCTGAAAATCTGCCTTTCAATCTTGAGGTTGATTACATACCCTGACATGTGTTTGCCTTTTGCAATCTGGAAAAAACCTGGAGGATAGATCTCGAATTGCCTTTTAAATCCCGAGTCACACAAATGTTGTCAGCTGTCTTTAAAAAGGATGCCTCAAAACAAAGATACTCTTGATTTATTGTCACATGTGCATTCACCCCTCCTGTTGGACCACTAGACTGAAAAAGTGGAACGAATCCTTAGCTGGCTGCACAAAATCTGGAGTATTTGCTGCCTTCTGTCATCTTTGTTCTCCATCAATTCTTTAACAGATGTAATCCACCTCAATGAACTATAGACAAGTTGAATGGTTTATCTTTGACATTTCTACTGGAAAACTGGAGAACTCTGCCATCTGTCAATATCATTTTGGTTATTGCCATGAAGATGGGTATGCTCTGTCCCAAGAATAGATGATATTACTCTAGCTGGCACATAGATCTATTATGGCATACTCTGGAGCACAATAACCATATGTTCCCATTACTCTCATAGAGACATGTGTCTTATCTTCAACTGGATCAAGTTTTGCGAGACTGGAATTATATAACTTTGGATGAAACCCCTCATCAAACAATATGTTCACAAACTGCTGCTCTTCAATCTTCATTGTATTCATATCTGAAGTTTTATCTCACACTTGCCATTATACAAATTGTGTAGATCTGCAGAGCTTCTAGATCTTCCTTCATGCACCCCATTAATATCAAATTTTGAATCCATGCTAACAGTACCGACTACTAATGCAGTAGCAGGATCATCGAATGAATCAGTCAGAGTATTAGTGTCAATATAACTACCAGCCACGGAAGGAAACACAGGCTTGATGGGATACCCATCCATGTCATAGTTTGGAAAGCATATACTTGTAAGATGAACATTCTGATAGTGTCCAGTAGATCCCTTAAAATCAGAAATGAAACCAGCAGCAGCTGCATAACAATTTGGAATAAATGACCTTGAGCGATACTGCATGGGATCTCTGCAAATGGATCTGACATAAATGTATCTACAGGATATAGTGAAGGTGCCAAATGTCTCTAGTTCATTGTTCTTTCCACGCTAGGGCAAATGCCTCTGCAAATTGTTGATTACTGTGTTTTCAGGTACTCTTTTTGAATCCAAGCCAAGTTGCTTCCCAGAATGATTTATCGAGTATCTTTCCAGATCATGAGGTTTAGACAATTCTCGTTGAACCTTTTTGGTGCCTGCTGAATGATATGAACTTGAAGGGCATTTGATGACAGACGACTGGTCCAACGATAGCCTAGCTCGCCATTATGAGTATGTGACACTTGTAATACGCGCAAGCATAGGATCCTCCATCATGGCAAAATTTTCCATCCCAGATGCAGAGACGAACCATAGATCTTCAACGCAGGTGAATAAACTCTGGCCCATTCATGCAATTTAGTATCATAAATCAACACCAATCCTTTTTTCAAGCTCCTAGCGCACCTCCCATTTATCCTTAGAAAATCATCGATGCAACCTCCAACCTGCAAAGTATAAACACAGGTACCCATTGTAACACAAGAAAATGTCAATACATTATTCATCTTTAAAGGCGATGAAATGGGGAGGCTTATTCCTGCTCCACGAATCGTTTCTGAGATGATATCTCCAGAAAGACGATTCAACTGCATGGCTGGACCACATATAAATGTATGATCCCATTACTGCACAAGAAATCACACGACCTTCCATTGGCAGGGCCTTGGATTTGAGCCAGGTATTTGTCTTAAGGTCATATGAATCCATAGAACCCACATAAGCATAAGACTGCAATGAGAAACCATTCTTTTTACCAAATTTAAGTCCTCCGATTACATAAAAAATCCATTCACAACAGCGCTCAAGTAACCATATCTCTTTCTAGGCATATTTGCAATAGGTTTCCATAAATCAAGCTCAGGAACATTTTCTTCTGCATAAACAATGGCTTCCCTGCATACACAATGAGTCATTGATACTCTGGCATCGCTGCAGATGCAATGCACAGTCAAAACCCTGCCGGATCGGTGAAGCATTTACGAACTTCAGAAAGGAATTTGATAAAATGTGGCTGGTAACACGGTTCTGCCTTAATTATTTTCCATGTCCTCCGCATCGAATGCTTTGAACGTTGGTCTTGACACATTGTAATGCTGAGCTGGTTGTCTAAAACCCTCCACGCGTCCTTCCATGCAAAATTCAAGCGAATAGCCTTTAAATAAAATCAAAACTCAACCCTTTGGATAAACTTGATGAATGGCATGTATGAAGCATGATTTTATTTTTGCACATGGAAACATTTTCGGCAGTTAAAGTAATTTTGACAGACCGTCTTAGCTGCCGAAATTGTCCTGTTTCGGCAGCTAACTAAACTTCCACAGACTGAGTTAACTGCCGAAAGCTGAAATTTTTTTGAATTTGAAGGCCATGACTCACAGAAGTAAGAAAATTTAACCCATCCTATCACCCAAAATGACGGTGTACTTTTTGGGAGATAACAACACCCATCTTAGTATTTCCAGATTGGAACAAACCATTTCATGTACATGTGGATGCATCTGGCATCGCACTGGGGATTGTATTAACACAGCGAGGAGAAGGGGGTATCAATCACCCTATCGTGTACTCAAGCAGAAAGTTATCTACCGTATAAAAGAACTACACCACTACAGAAAGAGAAGGATTAGCTATGTTGTATGCTTTACAGAAGTTCAGGCACTATCTGTTGGGTGCCCCATTAAAGATGTTCACTAACCATTCTTCTTTAAATTATTTGGTCAATAAGCCAGTATTAGGGGGAAGGATTTGCAGATGGTTACTCCTATTTTAGGAGTATGATTTTGAAATTATTGTAAAACCAGGAAGATTGAATACTGGACCTGATCATCTATCACAAATAGACTCAGGAGAAGAATCAAGTAATCTAGAGGATAATTTGCCAGATGCGCAATTGTTTTCTATCCAGATTGCAGATGAGTATTACGCAGATATTATTCACTTTCTCACTACAGGGTGGGCACCAGTTGACTTTACCAAGCAGCAAAATAAATAGTTAGTTGTTAAAGCAGCAGATTTCACTTTGATCGCAGGACATTTATATAAGTTAGGTCCAAATGAAGTCCTACGCAGATGCGTTATGCCGCACGAGAAAGAGGCCATTATCAGAGAAGCACATTCAGGTACCACAGGAGGTCATTTCGCAAGAAATCCGACTGCTCAAAAAATTCTAGCTGCAGGATTATGGTGGCCTACTTTGCATAAAGACACTAAGGAGTTTTGCAGATGTTGCGATATCTGCTAAAGGGTAGGAAAACCTTCGTGGAGAGATGAAATGCCGTTGCGACCACAGATTATGCTATGTGCATTTGAAAAATGGGCTATAGATTTCGTGGGTCCTATCATCCCACTAGGGAAACGAACTGGTGTGAGATACATTATCACAGGAATAGAATACCTCACCAGGTGGGCAGAGGCCAAAGCAGTAAGGAATTGTGATGTTGATACAGCTGCACAGTTCATTTTTGAAAACATCATAAGTAGATTTGGATGTCCAACAATTTTGATGAGTGATCAAGGCACGCACTTTCTGAATCGCACTATTCAGGCCTTGACAGAGGAATTTCAGATACAACATCATAAGAGCACTCCCTACCACCCACAAGCTAATGGTACGGTGGAGGATTTTAACAAGATTCTAGAAAATGCTCTTACTAAGATTTGTAACAGCCAAAGAGATGATTGGGACCTCAGGGTTAATGTTGTGTTATGGGCTTATAGGACTACATGCAAGAAACTTACAGGACACACACCTTTCAGCTTGGTGTATGGACAAGAGGCTGTTATGCCTATGGAATATATTATTCCCAGTTTAAGAATTGCTCAAATTACTGAGATCATTGATACAGAGACGATGAATGAAAGATTAGCGCAGTTGCTTGCCTTAGAAGAAGATAGATTCATCGCAAGATTTCATCAAAAAGTGCAGAAGGCACGAGAAAAAGATTGGCATGACAGGCACATCAAGAGCAAGATTTTTCAGATAGGACACCTAGTGCTCCTTTACGACAGCAAGTTTGTTAAGTTTCCAGGGAAGTTCAAGACACATTGGTTGGGGCCATATCAGATTCAGCAAGTCACATACGGAGGTGCCGTTTAGCTCAGTAAACTAAACGAGGAACTTGTTCCTACTTTTATTAATGGCAATAGGCTTAATCCTTATAGTGATAGCCACTCCACCTTTAAACCCTAACTCAGAGAACTACGCGGTGCAGATGTCCAGTGTAGTTGAAAGGAGGCATCGCACCCATAATTAGTCTACACCCAAAAAAAAAAGTTCTAAGTAGGAGGAATCGCAGCAGGAAAGTTTATTTTGCGCAAGTCATAGGACGCTTGCGGAGTCTCACGCCAACTTTTTGGTCTAGGACGATGCGATGTGACATCGCAGCGAGGCGATGTTCCCCGTGCCATGAAGACAATTTTGAAAATGGACAAAGGGCCAGTCACTTCACCCTCTGACAAGCAATTAATCTAGATATGACAGGTATACGTTGCCCTAGATTTGGAAATAGTACAAGGATTGTCCTAGATTTGGTAAATCTTGGTCGAGACCGGCACCTGTACACAATTTTCAAGGGACATTTGATCGGATTTTTAGCACTTAATGAGGATCGGGGCGCTAGGTGTTGTCTTTTCCATGCAATAAATTCCACCAATGGGTCCAGCTTAGGCAATCGTTGCTTCAGATATTATCGTCTTCATTACAAATACACAGATCATTCAAACAGAAGGGTTACTTTTGTGATTTCTGAGAGTTATAGAGCAATTTGTAGAAGTTTTCCCTGTGCAGAGATACTCTAGTTACAGAGTGCTAGTTTCCCCATTTTTGCAGCCATTACCAATATAGAGTACTGCACCAGACAGTTTATGTACGAGAAGGAACCTTTAGAAGACATTGTACGACGATTCCAGCGTGGTGGCCTCGAGTCTGCTATGACGACGACGCCCAAGGTTGTGAAACTAGGTGCACCACAGGTCAGGAAGATGCCAAGGATGAAGAGTCAAGATCAGATAGTGAAGAGTCTAGCCCAAAGCACGAAGAAGAAGTTCATATGGCAACAGTATACATTGTGCCGTGAGTTGAGGATGCACCAGAGGTAACCATTCCCAAGGGTGCTAAGTTTCCTATTCCGCTACCGTCGATTGATCCTCGTGTAAAGGAAGATGGAGAACTGTTAGGATATGTCCCTGTTCTCAAATTTATAGACTATAACCTTGGAGACAGTAAGACATATCCTCAATTTCGGCCAGATCAGTATCTTACGGTTCAGAGGAACCCAAGGACTGCCTTAGCAGATAATATGATGAGTAAGAGCTCAGATGACGTAGATTAAAAAAAATAGTTGTTAAGGATAACATGGAAATGAAGATGGATATTCAAGTTATCCCTTGGAATGACTCTGCTCAAAACACCTCAGCCACTGGTGATGTGAAATTCAGCATGCAGACAAAGGCTTGTTCTCGGAATGGAATTCATGGTTTGTATAGTTTTCATATGAAAGGATCCAGACCGAATGAAATGTTTGAGAAGGATGGAAGATACAGATTTATATTTTCTTTGTGATACGAGTTCTAACCCAAATAAAGAGGAAAAGATATCTATGGAAGGCTTCTCAAAAGTTCAAAGATCCTTAAAGGAGCTGCTGATCCACGAAGAGACCTATATGCAACTTTGGAGTATATCTTGTGTGAGGGATTCGATGGTGATCCAGGTGAAGTGGTCACTTGAAGGTAAGGAGTCGTATTCGCTCAAGGATGGCAGAGAAATATTGGAGGCTGATAATAGGGCTAGGAGTTCTCGTGATACTAGGGATTTGAATCCTTATGATGAAGAAATGGATGGCAGGTCTCGCAAGCAACCAGAGCACGAGCATGACAATGAGGGAAGGAAAGATAAGAGAGATCTATGAACTAAGTTTACAGAAGACGATGCCAAAGATGATAGAAAGCACAAAGGTGAAAAGAGACAATGGCCAAAATGGAGGAAGACCACAAGGCACAGATTGTTGAGCTTGAGGCTCGAGCACCAGGAACGCCTTAGGCAAACAAGGAATCAAGGGCGTGGACCTTTAGACTCACTTCAATGCAGATGAAGTGTCATATAGATGATGCAGAGTCATTGCTAGCTGATGCGATGAAGACATGGTCGAAGCTAGAAGAGCTCCCAGATAGACTGGATTTGCAGCAGAGCATCCAGAACATAGAAAATGTAGTAGCAGCAATGAAGGAATAAGTCAAGAGCTTAGGAACTCTTGCAAAGATGAAGAAGACGATAGAGATGAACCATTTGCAACAGGAAGTGCAGCGGTTGTGAGAAAAAGAAATACAATTCAATAATATGCTTCAACCGTATCAAGAACAAATCGCAGAGCTGGTTGATGCGGTTGAGCAGAAGGTCAAGGAGTTAACTACAAGCAAAAGTGAAATTGATAGCACAGAAGACCCCCTGATTAGTCAAGTTATGCTTGAAGCGGCACAAGACTGTGTCGAAGCTATGGACAAAGATGTCGTAGGACTCAGGGAGAGATTCGCAAGGACTTTGCAGGAAGCCAAGGAGAAGCTACAGAAAGAGAAACCAGATGTTAGTGGCTCAGAGACGAGCCACAATTAAGTGTTAGGGGACTATTGGAGCAGGGCCCTGTAGCTATAGCAAAAGATGCTATATCAGAACAAGAAAGAGAGAGAGAGAGAGGATATATTGTAAGAAGAGAGCATAATAGGAAGAGAAGAGATCTAAGAGAGAAGGGCTCCCAGCTGAGTGCGTGGAGTTTCCCAGAAGATATCAAGCTGCATAAGAGGTTGCAGCAGAATTGTGTTACTCTCTCTAGTTATAATATAAACACAGTTCCTGTGGACGTAGCTTCCTCCCTGGAAGTGAACCACGTAAAATCTGTGTGTTATGCGACTGTTTCATGTGATTGTGCTATACTTATTTGCTATCTGTTATTCGTTACATGAATGTTGCTTATCAGTTAATGAATGCATGTATGCTATCCTTCAGTTTATAGTAACATAGAAGGTTAAATGCAAGTTGAATGTGTTGAGTACTCTATATATGAGTTTATCAATGCTTGATTCATGACAGTAGCAGCTACTGCATTAAGTGACTTCTGTTTATTTAGTTCAGCGAGTTGAGTGTGATTGAAATTAAGCATGTTAGACTGTAGAAGCTTAAGTGAGGTTGTTTAACACCTTAATGAAGGTTAACTGAGCTATTATACCCAGAGAGGAAGCCTCTGGACCTTAAGGGTTGATGAGCATATTAAGTCTTACTGTAGGAAATATCGTGGCGTAGAAAGGAGATATCGCATTGTCGGAGGAGCTGCGGTGTGAGATATCATAGGTTAAGAGTTGAGCAGAAGAGTAAGTTTGTGCATCGTCCTAGAAGCTGTGACACGATAAGAGTCGGTCCCATAGCAGATTCAGCTAGAAAGAGAGAAACAGCCCGTGCTGAGAGATTCCACTGGTTAATTAGAGTCAGGAGGACCTAGGATGCTATAGAACCTGGTTGAGAAAACGTGATTCTTCAGCCACCCCATCTAGGATCACTTCGGGTGAGACTTCAAGCCGTTCCGCGGTCTGTCACCAAAAGGGCCAGTGAGCTAGGTGTTTTGTTGGTACAATAAAGTAAAACCGGGTTTACACATTTAAGCCAATAGAAAAACCCAGAAAAAGCTTCCTCAATATAGATTCCCCAAAAAGATAAAAGGTAAAACCAAAAGACTGATCAAAGACTGATCCTCCTCCTTCTCCAGCTACTTCTCTCTCCTTCACTAATGCGCTACACAAGTGAGTGTGTGTGTTCCAAATGAGAAGTGCCACACCTCTATTTATATTCGTTCATTCACTTAATAATTAATTCAGTCATGTAGGCTCAAGTTAATGATGTAGGCTCGAGTAACCACAACTGGGGTGCTAATGACCCACCTTACAATTTGAGGGGACTTATTCATGACTCTTATTAGTTCTTCTGATTAGAAGCATCGGAGTATAAAGAAATACAATTTGTTCTCTCGGTAGGACCATTGGGGACCACAAAAGATACATATAGAATATTCTTCGAAGTTACAATATTTCAACACTCCCCCTTAACGAGAAGGGTATTCTACAACAACAACAATAGTAGGAGAGAGATAGAGGACATCATCAACATCATCAGGGTAACACATCTATAAATCATTGGAATCTTTTCAACATCATATAGTCTTCATCTTCAATCTTCAACGACAGCAACACTTTGATTGATAACAGCATTTTGAACTTTTGATCATCAACAACATCTTCAGCTCTTTGACCTTTCGATCAACAATGACATCTTCAACACATTGACCTTTCAATCAGCAACAACATATTCAACACTTTGACCTTTCGATCAGCAACAACATCTTCAGGACTTTGACCTTTCGATCAGCAACAACATCTTCAGCACTTTGACCTTTCGATCAGCAACAACATCTTCAGTACTTTGACCTTTCGATCAGCAACATCATCATCATCATATTCTGATCTTTCAATCAACAACATCATCATCATACATTGAACTTTCGAACAGCAACATCATCATCATACTTTGAACTTTCGAACAACAACATCATCATCACACTGTGATCTTTCGATCAGTAATATCATCATCACACTCTGATCTTTCGATCAGTACGTCATCATCATCACACTCTGATCTTTCGATTAGTAATATCATCATCACACTCTGATCTTTCGATCAGTACGTCATCATCATCACACTGTGATCTTTCAATCAGTACGTCATCATCATCACACTCTGATATTTAGAATCAATAACATCATCATCACACTCTAATATTTCAATCAGTAATATCATCATCACATTCTGATCTTTCGATCAGTACGTCATCATCATCACACTCAGATCTTTTGATCAGTAACATCATCATCAACAAAACCCTGCAATCCTCAACACAAAGACAAAAGTCTTCGAATCACTTTGGGACCTAAGTCCAGGGATGATACAATCCCACCACATTCTCGACAACCGTAGTCACCGGATTGATTATGGGATAATCGGTCCCTATCACTTTATGACTAGGTCCAAGGATGATGTAATCCTACCACATTCTTGACAACTGAAGTCACCGTATTGATTACGGGATAATCGGTCCCTATCATTTTAGGACTAGTTCCAAGGATGATGCAATCCTACCACATTCTCGGGGACCGAAGCCTCCGAATACCTTTCTAAACCGAAGTTCAAGGATGATGCAATCCTGCCACATTCTCGAGGACCGAAGCCTCCGGATACCTTTCTGAACCAAAGTTCAAGGATAATGCAATCCTGACACATTCTCGGGGACCGAAGCCTCCGGATACCTTTTTGAACCGAAGTTCAAGGATGATGCAATCTTGCGACATTCTCGAGGACCGAAGCCTCTGGATACCTTTTTGAACCGAAGTTCAAGGATGATGCAATCGTGCCACATTCTCAGGGACCGAAGCCTCTGGATACATTTCTGAACCGAAGTTCAAGGATGATGCAATCCTGCCACATTCTCAGGGACCAAAGCCTTCAGATATTTTTCTGAACTGAAATTCAAGGATGATACAATCCTACTACATTCTCGAGGACCAAAGTCACCGGATCTATTCTAGACAGATGTCCCGAGATGATACAATCCCTCTTCATTCTCGAGGACTGAACTCACTGGATCACTTCTGGACAAATGTCCCGGGATGATACAATCCCTCTTCATTCTCGAGGACCGAGGCCACCGAATCACTTTAGGGCAAGTTCCCAGGGATGATACAATCCCACTGCAACATCAATACTCCCCCTTTCAAGGAAGGTCTTTTCGAACAACACCAAGCTTGTCTCAAAATTTTTCGAACTTTACTATGGACAAAGGCTTCATCAGTACATTAGAAACTTGTTCTTCAATACTCACATACTGGAGTTTTATGGCTCCCTTTTGCATCATATCTCGAATGTAGAAATACCAGATTTCTATGTGCTTAGATCTATCTTGGAACACTGGGTTCTCTATCATATTTACACAACTTTGGTTGTCACATAGAATCACGATAGTATCCAACTCTAGGTTGAATAACCTTGACATCAGCTTTCGAATCCATATGGCTTCACAACTAGCAGAGAAAGCTGCTATATATTCTGCTTCGGTTGTGCTAAGAGCAACAATGGACTGTTTTCTGCTAAACCATGAAATCATAGCAGATCCCAGACTATAACATCCACCTGATGTGATTTGTTTGTCTAAGATACTTCTATCCCAATCTGCATCTGTATAGCCATACAATATATACTCATGGCTACCATCATATTATAGACCAAAGTCTATAGTCCCTTTCAGATATCTCATCACATGTTTTGCAGCTACCAGGTGAACCCGTCTAGGTTGAACTAGATATTGACTCAGAGTGTTCACAGGAAAACAAATGTAAGGTCTGGTGTTTTTTAATTACATCAATGACCCAATGATTTGTCTGTATTGAGTCACATCTGCTAACTCTGATGAGTCATCAGCTAACAACTTCAGGATAGAATCCATGGGTGTGGCCATGGCTTGCATTCCAACATATTGAATCTTTTAAATATCTCTATTGCATACTTTCCCTGGTTGAGAAAGATTCCTTTTGAATTTTTCCATACTTCCAGACCTAGGAAATAATGCATTAACCCAAGGTCTTTCATCTCAAATTCTTCTGCGAGTTTCTTCTTTCTTTCCATAATCTGTTTCTCATTCCCTGTCAAGAATAAGTCATCCACATATAATAGTAGTATGACAGGTTCATCTTCTACAACCTTTAGGTAATGGTTAGGATCAACTTTACTCTTGGTAAATCCCATGCTCATCAGGAAACTATCTATCCTTCCATACCAAGCTTGAGGATCTTGTTTTAGGCCATACAAGGCCTTCTTCAACTTGCATATGTGAGTATGTCTATCTTCAACTTCAAATCCTTGTAGTTGTTCTATGTATACTTCTTCTTCAATCACACCATTCAGGAAGGTTGTTTTCACATCCATCTTGTGTAAGTTCCACTTCATCATGGATGCAAGTGCCACGATAGCTCTAATCGAAGTATACCGTGCTACTGGGGCAAATGTCTCTTCATAATCAATTCCCTCTTTCTGAGAGAAACCTATGGCCATAAATCTTGCTTTATACTTCTCAATACTTCCGTCAGCTGCATGCTTTATCTTGTAGATCCATTTGGAGGATATTATAGTCTTTCCTTCTGGTTTGGGAACTATATCCCATACATCATTCTTCATTATTGACTCGTATTCTTCAGTCATTGCTTCTACGCATTCTTTCTTTTGTATCGCTTCTTCGTAGTTTGTAGGTTCTTGATCTACAAGATCACACATCAAGGCTACATAGTTGGAAAAAGTCTTAGGTTTCTTTCTTTCCCTTCTGGAACCTTCATAAGCTCCATATCTTTCTACCTCTTGTATAATGTCTCTTGTCCAAGCAGGCTTTCTCTTTCGTGACATCTCCATTGTAGGAGGTTCTTGTGGTTCTACCATGTCAGGTTCTTTACGATTTTCTTCTTCAAGGAGACATGTAGTTTCTTTATTTATGGGAGGTGTCTCTTCTTCATACACTTCTCCACGTTGGCACTCCCTGGATCTCTTAAGGGTTGCCTCTTCATTGAATGTCACATATCGACTGATTTCCATGTGATGGAATCCAGGAATGTAAATTATGAATTCCTTGGCTACTTCACGGTATCCAACAAATATCCCCTTCTTTCTGAAAGGGTCCAGCTTGGTTCTTTTCTCTTTTGGTATATGAATATATACTGGACAACCAAATAGTTTGAGGTGACTTACCTTGGGATTCTTTCCTTTTAACATCTCTTATGGATTCTTGAATCCAAGAGCACTGTGAGATATTCTATTCTGTACATACACATCAGTTCTTGCTGCTTCTTCCCATAGATGCATTGGAATATCTTGATCATATATCATTGTCTTCACTGCCCCATGATGGTTCTATTCTTTCTTTCTACAACCCCATTCTGTTTAGGATTGTAGGGAGTAGTTAGTTCCCTCTTGATTCCAGCATCTTTGCAAAAGGCTTCAAACCCTTTTGAGGTATACTCTCCACCATTTTTTGATCGGAGTGTCTTTATTTTATTGTCTGAAAGATTCTCTATCAAGGATTTGAACTCTTTGAATTTCTCAAACACTTCACTCTTTGCTTTCAAGAATTATATCCAAGTCTTTCTTGAAAAGTCATCAATAAATGTGATATAATATTTGTTAGAATTTCATCATTAAGCTAGCATTATATTAGGATCTTTAACTGAGAGAATAACAAGCACAACAATCAAACACAAGAGACAATGAACACGGTGTTTATCCTCGGGGAAACCATAAATGGTGAAAACCCTGCAACTTCCTTAGAGATAGAATCAGCACCAAAAGTAGAACCCAAAGCAGTAAGTGATCTCCTGATAGCAGTAACCTTCTTTTTATCTAGCCCCAGTGTCTTCTCCTTCCTCAACTATGTGCTACACTTGAGTGTGTATGTGATGTGTACTAAATAGAGAGTCCGGCTCTTTATTTATACTAATCCTGACATGACTAAAACCCTACTAGGGCCGACCTCACTAGGAGAGTCTAATAACCCTAGTGCCTTGGAACTGTGGGGAATTTAACCCTTAGCCAATAGGAGGGTTAACCACAATGACTTAACATGACTTGTTTACATTATAGAACTTCCTAATAGGAACATCGGGGCATGACATGACTCAAGTACATCCCGGAATAAACATCAGGTTACAATATATAAGAAATATAAGTGAAATACATTCCGAAGTTACATATACATCAGCACTCCCTCTTAACTAGGAAGGTATTCTTTTGACACAATTTTCATCACAAGTCTTCTTCTCTGTATCTTCTAGATCATCTTCAAGTCTTTGTCATCTTCAATTCATCATCATCTTCAAGTCATCTTCATCTTCAATTCATCTTCATCATCGAGTCATATTCATCATCAGATATGGATCATCACTAGATCTGGATCATCACTCAATCTGGATCATCACTGCTGGATCTGGATCATCATCACTCGATCTGGATCATCACCGGGTCATCATCACGAGTGCTATCTCTTGATTCTTTCTCGTCATAGGAACCTCTACAGAGCCATCCCTTTTTCATGCTATATGTATCATCATAGAGCTAATCCTTTTTCATATTAGATGTGGCATCTACACAGAGCCAGTCCTTTTTCATACTAGATGAGTCTTCACAGAGCTAGTCCTTTTTCATACTAGATGTGGGATCTACTCAGAGCTAGTCCTTTTTCATACTAGATGTGGGATCTACTCAGAGCTAGTCCTTTTTCATACTAGATGAGTCTTCACAGAGCTAGTCCTTTTTCATACTAGATGTGGTATCTACTAAGAGCTAGTCCTTTTTCATACTAGATGCGTCTTCACAGAGCTAGTCCTTTTTCATACTAGATGAGTCTTCACAGAGCTAGTCCTTTTTCATACTAGATGTGGGATCTACTCAGAGCTAGTCCTTTTTCAT
>LPNX010513895.1:173268-180768 GCA_001517045.1 Pseudotsuga menziesii
AGTCTTCACAAAGCTAGTCCTTTTTCATACTAGATGTGGGATCTACCCAAAGCTAGTCCTTTTTCATACTAG
This sequence comes from Pseudotsuga menziesii, assembly GCA_001517045.1. Taxonomy (NCBI): domain Eukaryota; kingdom Viridiplantae; phylum Streptophyta; class Pinopsida; order Pinales; family Pinaceae; genus Pseudotsuga; species Pseudotsuga menziesii. The sequence continues at coordinate 173,341 of LPNX010513895.1, forward strand.
ATGAGTCTTCACAGAGCTATCCCTTTTTGATGCTGGATGTGGGATCTACACAGAGCTAGTCCTTTTTCATACTAGATGTGTCTTCATAGAGCCATCCATTTTTCATGTTGGATGTGGGATCTACACAGAGCTAGTCCTTTTTCATACTAAATGTGTCTTCACGGAACCGGCCCTTTTTCATGCTAGATGTGGGATCATCACATACACCAATCCTCTCAGCATGTCACAACTCTTACATCCAACCATGGAAGGAACCAATCCTCTCACCATGTCAGAAATCTTACATTCAACCATGGAAGGAACCAATCCTCTCACCATGTCAGAAGGGCACAGCTCTTACATCTGACCATGGAAGGAACTAATCCTCTCACCATGTCAGAAGGGCTCAGCATGGACACATCACTTCCTCTTGGGAGGAATATCGATATGGAGAACACCAAGCTTCTCCTTGAAGTACTCAAACTTCACCCTAGCCAATGGCTTAGTCAACACATCATCTATCTATTCGTCCATCGCAACATACGGGAGCTTCACTGCTCCTCTCTGCACCATATCCCTGATATAGTGATACTTGATCTCGATATGCTTCGACTTGTCATGGAATACTGGATTCTCTGACAAATTTACACAACTGTGGTTGTCACAGTATATACAAGTAGCATCTAACTGGAGATCAGATAAATCAGATAGTAGCTTCCTCAGCCATACTACCTCACAACTAGCTGAACAAGCTGTGACATACTCTACTTTAGCTGTACTCAGTGCCACACAGGATTGCTTCCTGCTAAACCACGAGATCACACCTGATCCCATACTGAAGCAACACCATGAATTACTCTTCCTGTTGATGGCACTGCCTGCCAAATATGAATCAACATAACCCTCCAGGATAATCCTTTAATTAGTCTTATACTTGAGCCCATAATAAACTGTACCCTTTAGGTACCTTAGAATATGCTTTGCAGCAGTCAAGTGAACATGTCTCAGATCTGTTAAGTATTGGCTCAAGGTGTTCACAGCAAAGAAAATATCTGGTCTCGTGTTCGTCAGGTACATCAAGGACCCAATCATCTGACGATACATCGTGGAATCAACTATCTCTGATGAAGCATCACTCAATAGCTTCATGTTTGATTCCATAGGTGTGGTTAATGCCTTGCAGTCCATCATCCCAAATCTCTTCAGGATCTCTACTGCATACTTCACTTGTCCAAGGAAGATTCCATCTATAGTCTGCCACACCTCCATACCTAGAAAATAATGCATCATACCCAAGTCCTTCATTTCGAACTCGACAGCAAGCTTTCTCTTCGTATCAGCAATCAACCCATCCATACCTGTCACAAACAAATCATCTACATATAGTAGGAGCATCATTGGGTTGCCATCTTCAACCTTGTAGTAAAGGTTGGAATTTGCTTTACTCTTGGTAAAGCCCAAACTGGATAGAAAGCTGTCAATTATGTCGTACCATGTCCTGGGTGCCTGTTTCAAACTGTACATTGCTTTCTTCAATTTGCACACATGAGAATCCCTGTCATGTGTCTTAAAACTGAGTGGTTGCTCCACATACACTTCCTCTTCCACTACACCATTCAAGAAAGCAGTCTTGACATCCATTTGGTGTATCTTCCATTTCATCACTGCAGCCAGAGAAAGTACTGATCTGATGGAAGTGTATCTGGCTACAGGTGCAAAGGTTTCTTCATAGTCTATTCCTTCTTTCTGTGAGAAACCACGAGCAACAAATATTTCTTTATATTTTTCTATTCTACCGTCTGCAGCATGCTTAATCTTGTAGATCCATTTGGAAGTTACAACTGGCTTCCCTTCTGGTCTTGGGACAACATCCCAAACATCATTCTTCATGATCAATTGATACTCTTCGATCATCGCATCCTTCCATTCTTTATGTTCTGTCACTTCTTCATATTTGGAAGGTTCTTTATCAATAAAATCACATAGTAAAGCTACATAACTGGAACATGATCTGGTCCTCTTTCTTTCTCTGAGATTCTCTTCTGGAACCCCATATCTTTCCACACCTTGGATAATCTCTCGTACCCAAGCAGGTTTCCTCTTGTGAGGATTCTTCTCCTATGGTGGATCTATAGGTCTTTGTGGTTCTTCAAATTCTTGATCTTCTTCTTGAGTTTCTTCGTTCATCATTGTGTCATGAATTCTAGGAGCTTCTCCTTCTTCAGGTTATTCAACGGATTTCTTTCTAGATTTGATGTAGGCCGAATCTTCGTCAAATGTTACATCCCTGTTGATGTCAATCTTCTTGAACCCTAGGAAGTATATTATGTAAGCCTTCGAGCTTTCAGAGTATCCCACAAATATACCCTTCTTTCCTAAAGGATCTAATTTTTTCCTCTTCTCTTTTGGAATGTGTATGTACATTGGACAGCCAAATATTCTGAGATGGCTGACTTCTGGTTTCTTGCCGGAGAAGACTTCTTCAGGAGTCTTGTTCTCGAGTACTCTGTGTGGAGTATTGTTATGTACATACAGCGTTGTTCTGGCTGCTTCTACCAAAAGATGCATAGGAAGATCTTGATCATGAATCATAGCTCTTGCAGCTTCCATGATAGTTCTATTCTTCCTTTCTGCAATCCCATTTTGTTGTGGATTATAAGGGGTGGACAACTCCCTCTTAATCCCTGAGTCTTTACATAGTTCCTGGAACTCATTCGAAGTGAATTCTCCACCATTGTCTGATCGAAAAGTCTTGATATTCTTTTTAGTGTGGTTCTCGATCAAAGCTTTGAATTCCTTGAACTTTCTAAATACTTCATCTTTGTTCTTCATGAAGTAAATCCATGTCTTCCTAGAAAAATCATCAATAAAAGAAACATAGTACACATACCCACTTAGTGAGCTTGATGACATTGGTCCGCATACATCGGAGTGGATGATTTCCAAGATTCCTTTTGCCTTGCTTTCGCTACTTGGAAATGTCTTCTTTGTGCTCTTTCCTTTCGCACATCCTTTGCAGACCCCTTCATGTTTTGCTTGGATTTCTGGAAGACCTTCAACAGCTTTGCTTGCAAGTGGTAGTCCTCTGTAATGCACATGTGCAATCCTTCTATGCCAAAGTTCATTTGGTTCTACTGAGTCATGAACCAAAGCTTGTTCTGGTTGGCCCTTCAACTTTTATAGACCTCCTTCTTGTTCCCCAATCACTATTGCATCATCAAAAGTCTTTCCCTTTGGCCACATAAGAACTTGGCCATCTACGAAAGCAACCCTCATTCCTTTTGCATCCAATGCAGATATGGAGAGGAGGTTCTTCTTTAGTCCTAGAACAAATAATACATTCTTCATTTTCAAAGACTTTCTAGAGTCTAGTTTATAGGAGGATTCACCACTACCTTTTATTAGATACTGGTAGTCATCCCCAAGTTTCACCTTGTGAGGTGACTCATGTTCAGATAGCTTCACAAATGATTCTTTGAATCCCATCATGTGCTTCGAAGCACCACTATCTATGAGCGAATCATTGCTTCCATGTGAAACAGTTCCCGTGAGAGCAGAGATCAGCACATATTCTTCCTCACTTGAAGAATCATCACTTTCTTGTCTGGTTCTCTTTGTGGAAGGTTCATCATCTTCTGCAGCATGAGCATAATGTCTTCTCTTGTTTCCCTTCTTCTTTAAGTTTCTTTTGTTAGGGAAGAATTTGGATATGTGACCTTTCTCATCCCATGTGTAACATCTAATAGTAGACAGATCTCTTCTAGAGTGTGAGATCTCACCTTTGGAGTGATGATGGCTCCTTTTGGTTTTCTTCTCGAGCTGCTATCCGAGCTTCTTCTTGAGAGCATTATTCCCATATTTTTCTGAACTTAACTAAATTCTTTCTGGCACAGATCCCTTGAATGAAAGAGTCCCATGATCTAGGGAGACCATTCAAGGTGGTCATCACAATCTCTGCATTTTTCGCTTCTTCATCTACTGCTTCTAGTTGTTCCTTGATATGAGATACCCTTGTAAAGTAAGACTGAATAGTCTCATCATTCTGGATCTTTACATTCTTCAATTGGTTTCTCAGAGTCATCTTCATGTTTATGTTCTTCCCTTGAAACAATTTGGTTAGGGCATCAAACATAGCTTTAGGTGTCTTGAGGGAGGACACCTGTGGTATGAGGTGATCCTTGATAGAATCAGCAATGATCCTCTTTTCCATAACCAAATTTTTATTATGTGAGGCCTAAGCCTCATCTCCCTCTGGAATTACAACCTCCTCATTGATATAGGAGTCCAACTCATTTTCTTCCAGAACCAGGGAGATCCTATACTTCCAAGCTCGGAAGTTATCAGCTCCCTCAAGCTTTTCATCAAGCTTGGTATGATGAGACATCTTAAACTGAGAACCTCAAATGGAAGTACAAAATATTTAGATCTTACCAGGTCAAGATGTTGGATCTGGATTTGGAGCTGAAATCCTGCAGTGTTGGTTTAGCAGCAAATTAGGGTTTTGATTTTCCAGAGTTATGTCCAACCAAATGATTTGAATTTGATCCCTAACTTCAATTTTGAGGAGGAGATCAATCCAGGCCTGGGATCACTAAAAAATTCCTCTTCTGTGAAAAGCCCTAATTTTCGGCAGCAGTGTCGGGTCCAAAACTGAAAAACCTCAGAATTGGATTCTGCTTTGATAGAAAGATGTGCCCTAAGGAGGAGAGTTATTCCACCTTAATTTTTCTGAAAATATGTGGAGGAAGATCCACAAAATTGGAAGCCCTAGTTCCCGCAACTGCACAGTGTCTTCTTCTTAGGTTAGCTTTGATACCATGCTAGAATTTCATCATTAAGCTAACATTATATTAGGATCTTTGACTGAGAGAATAACAAGCACAGCAATCAAACACAAGAGACAATGAACACAGTGGTTATCCTCGGGGAAACCATAAATGGTGAAAACCCCACAACTTCCTCAAAGATAGAATCAGCACCAAAAGTAGAGCCCAAAATAGTAAGTGATCTCTCGACAGCAGTAACTTTCTTTATATCTAGCCCCAGTGTCTTCTCCTTCCTCAACTATGCGCTACACTTGAGTGTGTATGTGATGTGTACTAAATAGAGAGTCCAACTCTCTATTTATACTAATCCTGACATGACTAAAACCCTACTAGGGCCGACCTCACTAGGAGAGTCTAATAATCCTAGTGCCCCAGAACTGCGGGGACTTTAACCCTTAGCCAATAGGAGGGCTACCCACAATGACTTGACATGACTTGTTTACATTATAGAACTTCCCGATAGGAATATCAGGGCATGACATGACCCAAGTACATCCCAAAATAAACATTGGGTTACAATATATAAGAAATATAAGTGAAATACATTCTGAAGTTACATATACATCAACAATATTCAAATCTACTTAAGGATGTAGAAGACATTGGGCCACATACATCTGAATGAATCAATTCCAACGTACCTTTTGTTTTTGTTTCGCTCTTTGGAAATGGATTCTTAATGTTCTTTCCCTTCGCACATCCTTTGCAAATGCCTTCATGCTTGATCTTCATGTCTAGTAATCCCGTCACTACTTCATTCACATGAGGTAGAGCCTTGTAATTAATGTGGGCAAGAATTCTATGACATAGTTCACTAGGGTTAGTGGACTCATGAACAAAGGTTATTTCTGAGTGCCCCTTGAGTTTATACAAGCCTCCTTCTTCTTCACCAATGATGATTGCATCTTCAATATTCTTTCCTTTGGGCCACATGAGTACTTGACCATCTATGAAAGAAACTATGAATCCTTTATTATCTAAAGATGAGATAGAAATTAAGTTCTTCTTTAGACCAAGTACATATAATAAATCTTTCATCTTTAGGGGATTACCTGAATCAAGTTTGTAGCTTGCTTCACCTACTCCTTTGATCGGATATTGATAGTCATCTCCTAGGGATACTTTCTGAGGAGAGCTCTTCTCTTAAAGTTTGGATATAATTTTCTTTTTTCCTGTCATGTGCTTTGAAGCACCACTATCAATAATCCAAGTGTCTTCTCCAGGTGTTACAGACCCAGAGAGTGCAAAGAATAGTACATACTCTTTTGCATCTTCTTCTCTTGCTTGCTTTCTTGGATATCTTTCTTCTTCTTCTTCTTCATCCTCATCTTCCTCTATATGAGTATGATATCTTTTGTTGTTGTTGATCCTCTTCTTATATTCTTTCCTCTTCATAGGACAATTTTGGTCAATGTGTCCTATCTTATCACAATGAAAACATTGAAAACCAGAGTAGTCTTTATCTGGAGGATTTTCCCTTTTTCTTTGGATTCTTCTAGGAGGTTGAGACTCCTTGAAATTTCTTCTCTTGAAGTTAGATTTTCCTCTTCTTCTCTTGGTGTGAGTGGCTAGGGATTTATCATCTTCCTTTAGTAAGGCTTCTCTATTTGCCACTCTAGTCTCCTCTTGAATGCATTCTTCCCATACCACATCAAAATTCATGCTTTCATTTCTGGCACACATCATCTGGATGAAGGATTCCAAGGGTCTAGTGAGACCATTGAGAGCAGTCATAACCATTTCATATTCATCAAGATTATCTCCAATAGCTTCTAGTTTCTCTTTGATATGAGAAACCCTTGTGAAGTAGTCTTGGATGGATTCTCCATGACTCATCTTGGTGCTCTTCAGTTGAGCTCTTAGATTCATCTTTATGTTGATGTTTCTTCCCTCATACATTCTGGATAGGGCATCATACATTTATTTTGGATTATTATTGGATGACACTTGAGGGATCAAATGATCCTTCATATATTCAACAATAATCCTTTGTGCCCTAATCATATCCTTCCTGTGCTTCTCCTTGGCTTCAGCTTCTTTAAGTTTTGTAAATTATTCTTTGACATACTTATCAAGATCATTCTCTTGGAGAATGAGACCAATCCTATATTTGCATGCTCGAAAGTTCTATATGCCTTCTAGCTTGTCCTCAAGCTTAGTGCTTGGGGCCATCTTGTCAGAAAATCACAAAAAATTGAAATTCTGTGGAATGAGAAACTGAACTTACCAAGAGATGTGCTTGACTGAGGTGAGTTAACTGGTGTGCTTAGTTTTGGGAGATCTCAAGTATTCGCCTTCCAAATTAGACTTGCAAGATTCAGCTTCTGCAGCTTCCAGTTGTTTTCTGGTTCAGCAGTTTTCTGGTGTAGCTGTCAAACTAGGGTTTGACTTTCCTGGGGATTCACACACCAAAAAAACTTGACTCTAGGCTCAAAATATGTGCTCTGGGAGGGCACAACTTTCTATGCAAGTAGTTTTTCGAAACTTAGAAATTTTTTCAAAACCCTAATTTCTTCCAGGGAGAGAGAGAGGGCTATTTCACCTTGTGAAAGTTGTCCTATTCAGGATAGCTCTGATACCGTGTTAAAATTCCATATGCTAAGCTAGATCATTAGTATTTCAT
>LPNX010513895.1:185768-270159 GCA_001517045.1 Pseudotsuga menziesii
ACTGAGTGTTCCTTGTTGTATGGAATATCTTTTCCCAAAAGAAAATTTTTCTTGAATCTTCCCATATTTGCTTCTACAGGTGGCTGAAGTTGGCATTCCATACCAGAATATAGCTATGTGTAAAGTGCAAAAATTTGGTGAAAATTGTCATTTTAGAAGTAGTGTAATTTTCACACCCGAAGTCATAATGGAGCATGTGGATAGGAATTGGAAATATTAGCTGGAAGAGAACAATGGAGAATCACCAAATTTTGAATGATTTTTTCATATATCATAGATATTTAGAGTAGAAAAGTGCTAGTGGTTATTTTGACAAAAACAAATTGTTGCTGTCAATATGAACAATTCCTATAATTGCATGCCTAGAAGTAGCATGTAGGAATATTGTTCATAAGTTTATGTATTGAATTTTTGTTTGGTGAGAAAATCATAGCTATTATGTGGAAGAGGAATCCCATGCAAAGATGAGGGATTGGAAGGGAAAATTCCTTAACCCCTGTCTTGCTAACTATATTTATATTTTATAAACTTTGTGTACATAAAATTGTGGCATGGAAATGCTGAAAATGCAGAGATTAGATGGATGGCATGAATATGTACTAGTTGGCATATTCATAAACAATGCACATTGCATGAGAATATGTTTTTGCACGCATATGATATTACATATTGGTAAAAGTAGTGGGATTTTACATATGCAATGAACCACTAATGGTAAATATTGTGGTTGATAATCAGTATTGGTGTTGGTATTGGTGGTAAGATCAATGACAATAGGAGCATGGATGAAGCTGTTGCTGATTTTGTTGCATGTGACCAACAATCTTATGAAGAAAAGGATAAGGCAACAAATCCATGATTAAGAAGTTGGTGGGAGAATTCTGCAATCTAAGAGACCAACTAATCTGGTAACATCAAGGGTGTAAATGGGAGCCATGTAGGTAATGGTTTAATTATGATGATTGCATAAGTGTTGAAAGGGGATTGGGTAAGAATCCATTGAGCCATATTTAGTAATCATAGAATGGTATGCATTTAGGATTGAAATGCATTCATGTGAATGACATATTGCCATAGTGTGGAGGAGCATGGAGTGGTGAGGGAAAGAGGTCTCATACCATGTGGCTATTTATAAATTTAGACTACATTCATATAAAAATATATCATGCCCCGTGTATGTTTTTTATGAGCTTAATAACCAAAAAAAGTGAGGATTGGTGGTCTTGATTATAGTAATGCATCCTATATGAGGTATTCATGGTTAGGCCATAATATGTTTGAATGCATAGTATTCATGAATCAATACAAGGTAGCATTGAGTGGATATGCATTAAGAGATTTTATAAATCTTGTAGTTATGCATTGAGTGGATGCATATGAAAATTTTGAGTAAATGTTGTAAATGTGCATGCATAAGTGTGGGTGCACATGTTGTGATGCATTGCATGAATGCATAGGGATGGTGCGTGTGCTATTGCAAACTAAATAATGAATGAAATGATGAATTGATGATAATTCTAGGATCATTTCATGGGTTGTTATGAATGCAGAATAGTAAGTGCATGAAGAGGGTATTCATGATCGATGGGATGTCGAAATGATCTGTGGGAGGGCAAAGTTGTATAAATGATATGACTGTGAAGTAATGAGAATCTAAAAGTTTCATTTAAATTGCATAAATGATGTGACTGTACCTTGCAATTTTAGTATAATAATTATTCACGTAAAGTGAATGAGTTTTGGTGATATTGGTATGTTAACAGCTGGAAGTGTTTGAATTCTGGAGTGTTATAATTCTGAAAATGCTTCAGTGATTGTTGCAGCAATGAAATATTATATGCATAGAGACTTACAAAGTGTTTGGCTTATTGAAATTCAGATTTCAGGTAGTTTTTTTGGGCATGGAAATGTGGGTAAGTCCATGACGAAGGCTGGAATCTACCACGTGAAAGAGCCAAACCTCATGAGAAGAGTCTCATGGTTGTAAAAATAGTTTATGTGTAGAACGGATTGTCCATTTGGACTTGCAGATTTCAGATTTGAGAATTTGCTAATAATTACTAATCATCGTTGGCTTGCATAGAATTGTGTCAAGAGGATGTGTTGTAAGTGGATGTTCATGTTATGATAGTAATCATAAAATTATAGTGGGCAGAGTAGTGCCACTTAGAAGAGACAAACAATATGAGGATAGCCTCATTGCTAAGCAAATCAATTTTTGTAGTAGACAGAGTTGCAAATGCATATTGAATTTAATTGTTAGTGCCATTGATTGGTTATGGAACAATCGGATTTGAATTGTATTGTTAAATGATGTTGAATGTTTGGCTACTTGATAAGTGTTCCAGGAATACACATTGCAGGAAGACCATGTGTTATGGTCTGTAGGAGCCAAACTTCATGGGAAAGATCCCATATCTTGGAAATGGGTTTCGGGTGAAACTCCATTGGATATTTTGGTAATGTCCAATATGCACTACATGATTGGTAAACAATATGAGTGAGATGGTAAAGATTATGTTAGTAAGACATATTTGGTATATGGAATTTAAAAAGGAGTTGGGATGGAAAACCAAGGGACTTTCAACTCAGAGAAGGGAGCCCCCATTCCTCACTAATGAAGAAAGACTACATTTGCAAATGGATAAGTGTTATGTGACCCTAGCTAGGAATATGCATAACTAGTTGTTACAGTCAATATGCAGAGCATGTTTTGATTTTATTTCCATTATGGAAGACTGCTTGAGTATGAGTAGGGCCTACATGGCTCACATCGGAAAGGGTTGCACACTTCCCCGATGTCGGGCATGTTAGGGTTTTCAATATTGACTACCCCCTAGGGAGTGGACGCATTCCTGGTGTTTCAATACTTGATAGTGAATGTTATGAAATATGGTTACAATTTTAGAGAAATAACACTGATGAGTTTGCTTATACTACTTGTGTTGTAAGCCTAAACAAATGCAATTTGGTGTTGCACACTAAAGAAGCAAAGTAAAAGGTTGTCATGAGGGATTGCTTTGGAAGGATTGATGTGTATGAAAGGATTTTGTGGAGGTTGTAGGGATTTTGATGAAGTGTTGTGAAGGTTTTGATGAAAGGGTTGTTATATGCCTAGGGCTCCATACTAGAGACTTAACCTAGAAATGGTCGTGGTGAAGTTTCCTTCCAAGTGGGGTGAAGGTGTACTGGTTGGACATTAATTATTTGATGTTGCGGAGCAGCCTACGTGATGGCCTAACATCCAAGTCCATAGGCGATCCCAATGCTTGCAAAGCAAAGCAGAACCTTGTGGACTAGAGAGGAAACACACAATACATATAAGTATTTGGTTATCTTGCAACTTCTTGCTTATGAATATACATGTGTATATGATTCGGTTATGATTTTCTAAACTCTTGTTTAGAGATAAACTCTATGAGAATAAAATAAACATCTGAATCGATTCAATGTTTGAGTGTAGGCATTGTTGGGAGCAAGGACTATGAAGGAATCCTAGGGATGCATGTGGACATGTGACCGTCCTAAAGAGCTCAGCATGAGTAGTAATGAAGAGGGTGCTAGTGGGATTGTGTGGGTCCTAGCAGCCAAGAGTTGTAGACAAACCATGTGGAGGGACTCCATGGTTGAGAGGTCTGGAATAAACCATAGAAACTAAGTGTCATAGCCAAGAAGGGTTGGTCAAGCATTCACGGTGAAGTGAAAGAGGCTAGGAGCATGAAAACCACAGTGGTGATGTGGGTTCCAGAAGGGAACAAGATGAAGAGGAGAAAACCTCTTATTGCTCTCTCTTTCCTTTTTTATTGATGCATTTATAAAAGCGGAAAATTGTTGAATGCATGTATGGCTGAAAGTGGAGTGTGTTTATTTCTTTGAAATAAATTGTGAATGCTAAAGTAGGTAATTCCCTGTCAAAGAATGGATATGAATGAGCTCATGTGCCTATTGGTAAAGCATGGAAAGTATGAAATTCTCATGGATAAAACTTGGACTACCCATGTCAATTGGGCAATTAATTGACTGATTTTAATGCTTATATTATGCTTGGCCTAACAGAATTACAATGATGCATTTCACAGGTGAGAAAGTGAAGTTAATTTATTACAATTGTTGCAAAGAAAGTGCTACTTGTGAGAAAAGTGAAATGCACATTGACCATGGCAACATACCAAAGGAAATTGGACTTGGCTTGAAGTCTCCTTCAAACAATTGCCAAGACCTAAGAAAATATTGGAGAGATGCTCAAGATACAGAAGAGGCAGAATGAGATGAACCACAAGGTTTTGCAGGACTCTATTTGTCTGCAAAGGGAGGTAAAAAGCATTATGGGAGAAATATGTAAGGGAAAGTAAAGTGGATCAATGATGAGGCATTCATCTAATCGGTCCATTAAGAAACATTCCTGGCATGAAGACTCAAAGGAAATTGAGCAGGTAAATATGAAGCAGCCAGTGAAATGTTGGAAATGTGGAGGACATCATTGCCTCTGAAACTTCCCAAGAAGGGAACATCAAGAGGGTAGAAGACATAAAGTTTTCATACTTGTGGATGAGCTGAAAGATTAGAACCAGCAAGATAAGCTTGTGGAAGCCAAAGGACTTGGTCCTGAAAGTTCAAAGGAAATGATAGAATGCAGGGCAGAGCTGCAAAATTTTAAAAATTTTGAACGTATAAATTTTATATGTATTCATAAGTATTGGAACACCTAGCACAGTGTTATTCTAAGGGGGAGGGGATTTTAATACCCGATTTTGACCCTTAGGATATATTAAATTTTAATATAAATATTGTATACATGTGATGTATGTTTTCCTAGCGTGGAGCTCAAGGCCAAGGACCCGCTAGTGGATGCTCATATTTTTAGTTAAAAGGCAAGTATTAGATATTATTTTACCCATGTGCTATTAAGCCATGGAACATTGTCAAAATTATGTAAATAAACATCATGCAATTAAATACCAAAACTAGCTATGGAAGCAACTAATTAAGGGGCCATGTGTATCCACTAGGGAGTGGTGAGGGGGTTGTGGGATTGAACCATAGGTTTCCAAATGTCATCTTGATAATCCATTTGAATTTATTTGCTGGAATTTATTTCTATGTAAGAAAGTTGTTGAAGACATCAGTCCATGGCTTCAATGGAGTAGGGGCAACCCAAAAATTCGTATGGCAGGGTATGGGCTCTATTTTCTGGACCCACAAGTCACTCTACCTTGGGGGAATTTGTTTTTCCTCATTACCATTCCATTTTGGAAGATCCCAGCTAGATTTTCCATCCATTACACATGCCCAACAATGAGAAGAAAACCAGAAATCGCAACTTTGCAAAAACCCACGTTTTGCAGAGCTAAAAAATCCCAGAATTGGTATTTGACAGTGAAATCCAATGGGGGGCATAGATATGAAACTTGGGGAGAAATTGAGAGTATTAGGTACCCAAAAATCCATTGGAAAACCCAGATTTTATAGCCCCGAAATCCAGTGACAAAAATGAGTTATTTGACGACAGAATTGTGAGAAATCCAAGTGTGAATGTTGGAACAGAGGATTGGATTGCTTGAATTTATCTTGAGATGTCTGTAGCTCTGTGGTTGATCTCACTAGATTATCATACTCCTCCTTTGTTATTGCATGCTTGATAAACCCAACTGTGTGTTGGTTTAGCATGACTGGTTGAGTGAAACCATGGCTGTGAGTGAGCCTATTTAGTTCCTCCTTAGTGGATACACATCCCATCTCGGGGGTGATCTCTCAACTGAAAGAATATAGGATGGACAGAGATCTATGGTTGGGTGGAACGTTTCTCTCACATAGCCAGTTTTTGGACAATTTCATCTTAAAGATAAGTATTCTCTGTGGTTTAAATTATGATCATTTTGTGTTCTATTATGCATGTTTAATTACTCATGTTAATTGAATGATATGATTATATTAAGCTAGTTGAAATGAATCATGTGCATAGCATGAGAATGGGATTGATTATTGTATGGTTTTTTCATTATTCTACCTGGAAGAAATAGGTTGATGTACTCCCTTCTGCATGTGTGTTATTATGTTTATTTCATTGTCTTTATATTGAGTATGATTCTGCACTACATTTCCATATAAGCATTCTTTGTGGTTTGCGTTAGGTTAGTTCTGTGCTCTGCAATTTCTTAATTAATGATTGTTTTTTATATGTGGGATGCATGATGAAATGGTGTGTGGATAGTGTGTAATTATACTATGTTTATTAAGAATGATCTGCACGCATAAGCTTTTATTTATCCATGAATTTCTTACTAATAAATGGGGATGAGATTGACAAATAAGTCTGGTATGTTTGGTCATGTTTCCTCCCTTGCATCGGATTGATGGGAGGGGATGTGACAGTGAATCAATGCATTGTTAAAAATTCCCATTATGTAAAAATCCTTGAAATACACTTCCATTCACTACACCTCTTCCATATACAAATCCTTGAAATGATGATGATGATGATGTACAAATCATCTCCATCATCATCATCTACATCATCATTGTCATCATCATCATCATCGACATCATCATCATCACCACCATCATTGTCATCATTATCATCATCATCATCGACATCATCATCACCGCCATCATCATCATCATCATCATCATTATCATCATTAGCATTGACATCATCATCGTCATCGTCATCGTCATCATCATCATAATCACCATCATCACCATCATCATCATCATCATAGACATCATCATCATCATCATCATCATCATCATCATCATCACCATCATCATCATCGTCATCATCATCATTATCATTGACATCATCATCATCATCATCATCATCATCATCATCGTTTCCATCATCATCACCATCATCCTCATCATCATCGTCATCATCATCATCACCATCATCATCATCGACATCATCATCATCATCATCATCATCATATCATCATCATCATCATCATCATTGACCTGTGATCATCATCATCCTCATCGTCATCATCATTATCGTCGTCATCATCATCACCATCATTGTCATCATCATCATCATTGACATCATCATCATGATCAAAATGAGTTCTTCACAATTGAGCACCCCTTAATATCTACATGAAAAAAAATGATATATTTTCAATGAAACTTTTATTTTGAACACATTAAGTTGTCATATGTGTATCATTAATTTTACAGTTCAGTAACATAACAACTATTCTATTGTATTTTTTCGAGTTGGAGCACACTTCATTACACAAAAAAACTACTTAGACTATGCCATAACCATATTGGGGCATCCATGTGCAATACAAGTTTGAGAGATGTAATAATGATAAGGATTGGGCACCTAACAAAAAATAATACACAACTCATAAAACTTAAAAAAAAATCTTGCATACCAAGCAAGTTAGCAAAGCTAGCTTAACAAGACTTGGGGCATCAAATATTTGTGTTCAACACTTGTCATGAAATCATACATGTATGTGATGGAGGGGCCTAAGTCAATTGAATCCTTACAACTCAATGCATGTTTGAGTCTCAACACTCTGCCTTTTAAATTGAACCAAAATACCAAAAGAAGTATATTAATGGCTAGATTTGAGAAAGTTCTAGGTGTGAGTAATTAAGGGCTTGGGGCTCTAAAATTTGTTGTGTTTTGTACCAGTCCACGATGCAATGAATCAATAGTCAGGGGTGGGAATTTAAGTTATTTAATAAAAACAATTAATGTGTATAACCTCCATGTCAAAACCGTTTTCCATGAGTGATAAGAAGATCACAAGAATCCAACGTGTCAAATCTCAGTTGATAGTGCTAATTAAAATATGGTAAATTTAATATCATACATACTTATAGTTGTCTCTTACTCTTTTGGTCTTGACACAATCAATATTTTAAGGTTGTCTTTGCACCTTGACCCAATTCGTATTATAAGGTGAGGATGTGCATGGATAATAATCCTTAATTATGACCATGAGAGGACGATTTAAAGAGAAGGGGATGTAAAGACAAGTAATTTTTATATGTATTTTGGTAGCGCTGAGGACAAATGTTTGGAAGGATGGAGGAAGATTACATCACAATCATGCCACCCATCAAATTGAAGACTATTCTTGAGCCAATAATTGTTTTTTAAATTTTATTAATAACCATTGTTTCTCCATATCGTGTGCACAATGAAACCTCTCTATAGCAATGCATAAATTGACTTCTGTAGAGTTTTTGATCTAAGCTACATGCCATTATTTGTATTTGCATGACATCGAGTGTTATTTATAGTTTTCGTATGTCCATGATATTCATGATATTAATTTTGACGAAAAAAGAGTGGACATTGGTAGCGAGGTTCACATAGATAGTAGGCACAATTTTTTGAGATCCTTTCGGGCTAGTAGTAGACTAGTAGTTGTTCTTTTCTGTTATAGTTGTAGTTGTTGACACATTTTCACACTTTAGATTGCATCCCCAACTGACTCAGGAGTGAGAGTCACATCTTGATGGCTAGTGCTTCGTAGTCATCAATGATTAGTGGCCATCTTGCACAACTAAGCAGTGAGTGCATGACATGAATGAGTAAGTGATTATAATTTATCATGTTTCCAATATTTTGAAGGATGAGTTGAACTTTATAGCATAGGAATTTCAACATCTTGAAAATTTTATATAGATGGATAGTTTCAAATGTTGCCCTTATTTTAAATGTCAATATAAATTATGACCTTCTTAATTGGAGGAAGGGTAAAATATAAAATTCATATTTTATATTTTTTTGAAGGGCAATGTTAACTTTACACTTTTGGGAAGGGCTAGAACCCTTTGGAAGGGCCGTGAAGTGTTCAATTTTGAACGCGGCCATTGATCACCTAGATCGAATCCCGGACTCACTATTGCTACTAATTTTCAACAAAGTAGTTGACATAAAGGTTTTAGGCCGATGTTGAGCTGTCTCCAAGTGCTTCAACTCCCTGGTACCATAGGTGGAGAATGTCGTAGTACAGGTGGATTGCGTGATTTTTGGTGAAGACGGCGGTCTTAATGCAAAAGGTAAGGGTATTTTTGGCCACCTGGTTAGGTTCACGATAGGAAGTATTGTGAAGCCTCTGCAAGCTTTACAGCATTTTATAGGCCCTAGGAAGGCTATTTTAGCTGAAGTTTCCCATCAGTCCCCGGCGGAGGTCTTGAAATTTTTTAAGGAAATTCAGCATCTCATAATTGAGCCTCTTGGTGGTGAGCTTGGCGTTGAGGATGGGGTTCAGTTGAAATGGAGGGCAGAATTTGGGAGTACCTTGGAGAGCTGTGTGATTTTTGGGGCCACTTCAGTCCTGAATAAGGGTTTGAAAACTGGTTTGAGGAGAAAAACTCATCTAGTTTTCGATGATGAGTCTAAATGTCTTGAAGGATTACAAGACGATAGTGGAAACATCCCCAAGTCATTTAACATAAGCAGCTGGCTAAAATTGAGAGTCGTGTGGACCATAGGATCCCTGATTGGAGCTTCGAAACAACAATACTTACTGAAAGATATTATTCATGACCATCCCACTCTTCAGATCTTGGTTCTGTCTGATGCAGACAGATAGGGGACTCTGTGTATGGGAATGGAACAACTCTGTGAGTTTCAAGATAAACCTATGGCATCTTTGCCAACCTTTAATAGAACACAACTCCCGACCCTTAATATGAAATTGAGGTATGCGCCAACTCTGGAGCTTTTTGGTGGCACTGTGATGTAGGGTGCAACACGCGTTACCATCAGACCGAGTGATCAGACGATTGCAACGAAGAAGGAAAGTGAGGGTTCCATTGTGGGGGATTTTGAAGGTCCATATAGGGAAGCTTCCAAAATTGTAGCGAGGAGGAGGACTTATCTTCTTGAAATGAATTCATTCTAGTTGGGAGAGAGCTTTTGCAGGAGTTGCATTGACACCAATTGGAATCCATATCTTCCTTGGACTGCTAGCAGAACTTTCATTGATTAGATGGCTGAAGAAGGTCAAGTGTTCAGGAAATGATCGTCAAGATGGAACAAATTAGCATCGTTTGATGGATGGAAGATGAGGTAGATTCCAATCTTGGATTTATTTCTAGGGTATTTGTCAGAGGCCTGCTTTTATTTCTACGAAACAGTTTCATCCAGTGTGTTCTCAAGCTGCTAATTAGGTTTGTAGTAAATCCTCATGAAGTCTCTCAGTTTAATTCTGAATTATTGCAGTTTAGGTGTTTTCCTAGAACGAATGACATTGTGTTGTAAATGTCCAGAAATGACTAGTTAAGTACAGTAGTTCCCAGGGAATCTTGAAATGTTATGTTTTTTATACCCTTACTTCTCGTTTCTTTCCCCCAAAGGAATCTCGATTCAAGCAATGTGTAGTTGTAATTGTAGTCTGGATTGTGTCATTGAAGTTGATTCAAGTTATAATTATAAGGATTCCAAAAAAAACTATGGATATCAACAAATGAAATGAGTTATATTTGAGCCTGGTTTTGATTCTTTTTCCTTGAAATTGATTTCTTAATCTATTAATTCTGTAGCATTCATAGGAATGACCTTTTTTTTGTTTCATTATTTTTCTAGGTAAAAGTTGATTTCCACCTTGGATCAATTGTTGATCTGCACTCTATCATTCCCTTATCCAAACTTCTTTCTTGTTCATATATTTGTTATTTGTATTTCATCAACTGTGGAAGTTAAGCACAACTATTTCAAAATTATCTTATTGTTATTTAATTTGGCGTTAAGATGGGATTTGAGGACTTACATTTGGATCTTTGAAAAAACATCCCTCTCGCCATTAGTCTAAATTCTCATATTTTTTATATTTGGTGATCCAATGAAAGAGCAAAGAAAGTGCTAACAAAAAAGGGGTAAAACAAATATTAACCGAAAAATACTCAGCTACTATTTGTTGGAGTTTTTTCAACCCCCCCACAGCATGGAGTAGTGTAACCAGACTCTTTTGTGTCTAAGTTGACTCTCGAATCTGACTTCACTACTTGAGGAAAGCAAGTGGAGTCAGCTCCATTCCTAGTCTGACTTGGCCACAAGTTCCTGATTTATACTTGCAAGTTTAACTTGTGGGCGCGACTCTAATTTCAAAGTCAAATAGTGGTCTCTTCTTAGTGTCATGTGTCAAACTCTATTGTCTTTCTGTAAAAGATACATAAAAAAGTTAAAAACTGCTCATTTTGCTTATTTTACCAATAGACCTGTTAACTATTGAGAATCCATGGTTTTTTGTAGTATGTACCATCATATATATTACTTTGAAACGATTTATTGTTATTATTGTAAATTTGTATTTGGACAATGCAAATTTTCATATTAATGAAAAACTCTTTTCTGAGATTTAATGTGTTTTTACATGTTTCCCAAGTCAACTTCCAAGTTTTTCCTCGACTCTAAGTCAACTCTTACTCTTCATTGTGACTAAGTTGTACTTTGAGTTGAATCTGGTAACTTCGGTATGGAGATCTAGCTTCAGATTCTACATCTTAGGAGTTGGTCAACAATATTTGTTATCAATATGTTGCATAAATCTTCTGATTCCAATCTGGAGTTCTTGTGAAACTCTCTCCCTCTCAAAACGTTTAGGAATTAGTTAGTGGGAAAACTCAACCAATTTCCAGTATTCGTCCCCAAATTGGGTAGGAATTTTTCCGGAAGTATAGTTCCCACATGGTTGATGGGAACTTTGATCATGGAACTTTTCCCTTAATGGTTTTGGTCCATTTTAAGATGACCTAGATCCTTGAAATTTTGAAACAAATGAGTGGATCAGAGTAGAATTTTACATTGCTGGAAAAAAATAGACTCATCTAAAAACTTGTTTTTGTCCATTTTCTAACTCATTCCAAATTTTTATGCTTGTATCAACTTCTCACTGTGGACTGTCAACAAGAAAGGGAGAATTCATGACACTGCCACTTTGTTTATCATGGGCTTCTTGGAATTTATGAGAACATTTGTTGTGTTTTCCTGGGCCTTTTTCAGTGACTACTATTGTGGAAATGAAGTGGGCTCCATAATACCATGGCCTTGGATCATATTAGGGGTTCTTATTTTGTTTCCAAGAAAATCTAGATCTGATCCTTCTAAGATGATCGATAGAGAATCCTAAATCTATTTTCTATTCAGACCTTATGAGGGAGAGAGTATATGACCATTGTTGCTGAAAATTTGTAAAGAATGTCAAAAAAAATAAAAGTATTTCAAACCCTAATATGCTTGTGGAAGATTGTTAGATTTGTCTCCAATCTATTCATATTGCAATTTTAATTTATTATTTAGTTTTGTTCTTGGAATTATTGTGATTTATGTGTGTTTTGTATGACCATATTTTAGTATTTAATGCAAATAAATCATCAGACCTCAAAATTTGTAAAGTATGTCGGTTATTGACTCTTTACTGTTAACATTCATACTTTGGTAGCTCTTATCAGGTTTGGTATCTTGGCAGGGAAAGGGCCACCACTATCAACTGTTTATGCTAGTTAATATTCTTAGTACGAATTTTCTAACCAATTTTACCAGATGATCCTTAATTGCTCTTCTTGAGGCTGAATTGAATAACATGGATCTTAATTAACTTTGTTGAAAGAAATGTTATTTTAGTGGTTTGGAACTGGGTTCACGCTTTTGAATGCTCAACGTTTCAATCCCTACTATGGGACCATCTTCAGGGAGACTCACATGCCTAAAGTTTTTTAAGATGCTGCCAACTTGTATTAATATTAATGTAGATAGTTTGCCTTTGTTTGGTTCTTTTTATGCTTATGAATTATTTCAAATAGAATCTATACACCCTCAAATAGATATTTTGTGTATTCTTACTCCTTAGATTTGTTTGGCATACTATTGTTGGCTCTAAGATAATCTTCATTTCCTATGGACAATCTCTTACACTCTTAATTCCTAGGATTTGCGTTCTCAGTATTCCTCCTATCTGTGTTTGTGCCATTAATGTCCCAAGCGTTCAATTTTTCAACTCAAAAATTCGACCTCTGCTTGTTTTCCAATGTTTGAGAAAATACCATTTAGGTCCTCTTTCACTTGATACTGATATGCTTCTTTATTACCTCACCTAATGATTAGTTCCCCTCAAGCTAAATCCAGAGAGCCCTTGAACATGTCATTTGTCTCCCTACTTGTTTCCTAAGAGATGGTTACAGTTTCCCTACTCCTTTCTAATTTGAACTACTGTAGCTTTTTTTCACCACTGGAATCTAGCATCTCGTGATGGGTCAGAGGCACCAAGTGTTGAACCCTTGGGTGTCCACTTACCTTCTGTGATGGAATCCTGCCTCTGTTGTTAAGCAGATGAACTAATGTGGAGGCAGGCATGTCTAATGGTTCACATGCTTGACCTGTGTGGATTTTCTCTACAAACCCTCTTTCCTTGGTTAATATGTGTGTCGTGTTAGGCTCTTTGTAGTTTGTACTTACCTTTGCATTCACATGCCTTAACCTTGTACCTTAGTCTTTTATGTGGTGTTCATTGTTAAGGTTTCCACTACACCTTATCAGGGATCTTTGTAGTTTGTGATTAACTCCAGACTCACATGCCTTTACCTTGTGCCTTTTCCTTTTGTGTGGTGTGCAGATTTAATGCTCACACTCCACCTTGCTCGCACCTTCACATGCCTTGATTTTTATGTGGTGTGTGGAGTATAGAGCTTCAAGATCCTCTCAACGTGACCAAAAGCTCCACATGCACTTTCTCCTTAGCCCTTTTAGCATATCCAAGGCAATGCAAATTTGTTATATTTATCCTGTCGGTGAATATATT
This sequence comes from Pseudotsuga menziesii, assembly GCA_001517045.1. Taxonomy (NCBI): domain Eukaryota; kingdom Viridiplantae; phylum Streptophyta; class Pinopsida; order Pinales; family Pinaceae; genus Pseudotsuga; species Pseudotsuga menziesii. Next base: position 199,529 of record LPNX010513895.1, read on the forward strand.
TCCAAGGGCCCATGATATAACTTATCAACGATTTTGGGGAAAATGTTGAAAAAATTGATAAACTTAAAAAGAATAAAAAAATAGTCATTGTAAAAACTAGGAAAAGCTTGGAACACTTCAGTCCTTTTAATGCTTGCTTGTCATTCATCACGTAATTGGAACACTTCAGTATTTATTATCTAGCATTAATTCAAACTAGTATCTAGTACTGATTTATATCAAAATGATGAATTCCATAGCTTGTATAAATTGAAAAGTGCAAACTGCCTTTGTGATGATACCCTAGTTGTCTCGGTGGATTCCCTAGATGCTTCGGCGAGTTGTCCCAATTATTCTGGGTCGCTTTGTTGTTGTAACCACCAAAGGCAAGCAAGGAAATGAAAGTGTGAAAATGAACAAAATGATGTGGTTTCTGGGAATTTATAGGTAGGTTATACTTGGATTAATTGAGTCTCACTCTACAGGATGACGAGTCATACTCGGTTTGACCGAGTTTTACTTGGGTCAAACTGTGTTTGATTCACAAGTCATACTTGGTCAATGTGTGCATGACACTCCATGATTAATTTTGACTCATTTGGATCGTGATTCAAGTAAAAATTGTGAGTCTTCTAACATATTTTTTAACGACATAACCACGACAATTGTCTTATGCAAAGTTGGATTGTTATTACTAATAATAGTAAACAAAGATACTCTTCTATGGATGTAGATTTGCCAATCTAATTTGTGGTTTTTCTAATTATGGGTGTGGTAAATCATGTCACTAATTTTTCTCTATGTAAAGGTATCTGCAGTTGTTATGTCCTTTTATTTTGGGATTTTAGAGTAATAGTTTAGACTTACAAACTTAGGTTCTCAGATTTCCTTCATTTTCCTAGTTGTCAAGGTGTTCATGATCATAGTTGAATGTCCCTTGAAAATGTTTGTTGGGTTTTTGTACTATATAGTTTAATCAATATGGAAAAGCATGCATGCTAGTAGTAAACATAGAATGTTGTTGTCTGCTAAGTCTTAGTAACGAGTAAAGGGCAGTTTTGCGCAGAGTTGTTTGGATTAACAGTTTGTTTATTTATTTAAATGTATCTCATTCAGTATGCTAAGTGAGTATAATTTTCAACTTTCATTTGCCCTGTAGGTAAAAATCCTGCAAGAAAATATATTCATATACCCCCTCAGCAATATATATATATATATATATATATATATATATATTCCATGGTAAAAAACAAATTAGGAAAAGGAAACATTATCAAGATTTGCACTTACCATGGAATNATGGAATCCCTATGATTTCAAAGGAGCGGGTTTGTTTTGATCCATTTCTATGTCAACTGCATTTTGGAACTCATCATCCCATACATGTGACATCTGCAACAATTGAATATTCAAGAAAGTGGAACTCAGTGCTAATGACTGAATACTGTGTATTGACTAAGAAGAATGGATCACTTTACAAGATGAATGTCTCTATTTAATAGCATTTTAAATGACATGATACCTGAAAAGTAGGATCTGGATAGCCATTCATGCATGTAAATTGTGAATTCATCATCCCTCTGATCGCAACTTCTTGTATGTCTTATCTACATTGCAAGCCATGTTGCAAAGGGGTCTTTTATGACTGGTTAATCTAAGAAGCAACTCAAGTTGTGTCAGAAGCAAACATCTTACTTATTGACGAGCAATGTGGCTACAACATCTGTAACTAAGCCACACAATTGAATGGGAATACATTTGTTTTAACTTTTAATTGCAAATTGCAATATACATTTTGATCAATGAATCCAAAACAATGTCTAACAAATACTAGAAAATAATATATAGAGAAGCCAAACATGGCTACAATCTACAAAAGGTAAAAATTTGGTACAGAGAAAACAAAAGAATAAGGAACTACTGTGCAGAAGCAGAAACTAACAAAAATATCCTCAATCTCAACAGCTTCATCTGTGACAGAATTCCTAATATACTATTAAGGATACTAAATGTGAATGGCTATCCAGCTCTTAGCATATCATATGATGTGTGCTTGGTTGCAATCTAACTACTAAATAAATTGTTCCTTTGGCCATCCATAAATAGATTTCACAAATTCCAAGTTTGACATTCTTCAGGAACACATTCCAACATTGAGAAAAAAGAGGATTCTACCTTCTCAATAGATTAAACAACTTACATCTCTAGTAAGATATCCTCCTTCCATATTATAGTCTAGCTGTGGATTAACAGCTGCAAGTTTCATAGAGAGGAACTAAAATATAACACAATATCCAAAAATGAAGAATGAATGTTACAAAATAAACCTGGTCTAGAGCCTCAAGCTAATGTTCAGAGACTGAAAACATACAAAGAAAAGTTGGTTGTCTTCCCAAGAACTGTTCACAAGTTAAAGGTAGGATTATTTATTTGACTTATGGATGTATTCTAGAGCAGCAAGCAACCTTATTGAGAAAAACTGCAAAACCAATACATATAGTAGCAACACTCTTGTAGTTAAAAAATGATCATAGGAAAGGGATGGTGCCCATTTTGCAGTTGTGCACATTTTGCAATTAATTTTTGAAGAAGCATTGGAGTGGAGAAAGGGAAATTCATTGAAGGTTGATTTCTTTATTAAAAAATGAAAACAATTTGATTCTGGAGTCCACCTTCTGCAATTGACACTTTTATTGCTTTCTATGATGTTCAATGTTTTCAATGACAACCTTAGTGGTAGTTGTTGCTATCAATTTATGCATAATTTTGTGCTATTACTAAAACTCAGTAAGTATAACTTTTTTCCCCCTATTTACTTCCTTGATTTAGTTTTTTATTGATCGGGACTACCAATATGGAAAATCACTGCATATGACAAATACAATATTATAAATAATAAAGATACATGAAGTGTGGAAAACCCATAGAACTTATTTCAGGCATCAACTGCTATTGTAATGATGAGTACTTCCTTAAGGACTAGAATACTTGTCCTTTGTTTCCAATAACTAGTGATCGCCAATTTTTTAGCATGATTAAAAATTCACAGTAAATACATTAAGTGGATTTTGGCAACTTAAAGACTGCAATAGAAAACAATGTCAAGGATAACTGAGAACTAGACTACTAGCGACAAGCTTGCTATACTAGCGATGAACAACTTCGTCACTAGTATAACAAGTTCGTCGGATTTTTTTTTTAAATTTCCTTCCATCGCTATAGTGACAAGCACTTTGTCGCTACACCAACAAAGTTTCGTCACAAAAACTTTGTTTTAAAAAAAAAATTGCTTGTTGTCGCTACACCAATGAAGTTTTGTCGCAAAAACTTTGTTTTTTTTCAAATTGCTTGTCATTGCTATAGCAATGAACACTCTGTCGCTACACCAAGTAAGTTTCGTCGCAAAAACTTGTTTTTTTTTAATTTGCTTATTGTTGGCCAGTCAAGCCTTCGTCGGTAAATTATCGTCGCAATAGTGACAAAACTTCGCCGCATTAGTAGCCATCCTTTCGTCGCAATTGCGACAAAATGTGGAAAGTGTTGCTATAGCGATGAAATTCTTACCACAAAAAGAAGGGGCCATTTTCGTCATTATAGCAACACTCAAGTGTTGCAATATCAACGAAATTCCATGGGAAAAATGTTCACATGTACTAGTGGTTAAGCTCACTAGCTTAGCAATTCTCCTTTTCACTGCCTTAGCAGCCTGATAAGCCCAACTGTGTTTCGCTTGGTTGAGTTTCGATGTGTACTTGGCTATGTGTGATCTTGTTGTTCCCTAGTTCCTTGTGTAAATCATGTCCAGCTCGAGGGTGGCAGTGATGCTGAGAGATTGATGACCACACTAGCCTATGGTTGGGTGGAACATTGCAGTGACATAGCTGGTTGCAGGACATCTCTTTCTCAAGATAAGCATTTCTTTTGTATTTGATTTATGCAACTGTATTTATTTAAGGAATTAGGATGAACATGATGAATGCTTGAATGAAATGTATTTCCTCCGATGTATATTGCATTATGCATCTGTGTATGTTTTATTTCCAATGCATGATTATTATGATGTTCATGCGGTTACATCGCTCGATCTATTTGATAGACGACAAACAACATCGTTAGTCACGTCTTCTCCATCAAGTAGATGGGAGGGAACATGAAAGTATGGTATCAGAGCGAGGTTGCAGCAGTGGGCGTCAATGGGCCAAGATGAAGAGTTGACAGAGGAAAAATCACCCTCTGTGGTCAGTAGGAAAATAAGTAGACATAAAAAATTCCAAAACATTTTCTAAGTGTTGGAATATTTACTATGTCGGTTGAGTTAGACGAGTTGAACTGACACATGTTGGATGAGTTAGCTGAGTCGATCCGACGAATATTGCAGTATCTATGTCAGTGTGAAAGTCTATGTTGCGTCGACGAGAAATAATTTTTTTGAAATTTATCTAAGTATTTTAAGGTTTCTGTGTCGAATGAACTGGTCGATTTGAGCTAATGCATGTCGACTGAACTGACCAAGTTAAGCCACTACATGTCAGCATGAAAGGCTAAGTTGAGCCGATAAAAAAGGAAGAAAAAAGAAAATTTTCTAAGTGTTTGAAAAATCGACAAAACTCGATGAGTTTTGCCGATACGTTGGCTGTGTTGGCTAAGTTTCGCCGACACACATCAGGAGAACTTCACGAGTTTCATCGATGACAGAGAAAATATAGAAAAACTTTCAAAAAAGAATCAATATTTTTCTAAGTATGGACATGTAAGCCAAACTTGGGGATTTTAGCCGATACATGTCGAGCGAAATGGATGAATTTTTTCAATGCGTGTCGAGAGAACTCGATAATTTTCGTCAATGCGTATCGGGTGGAAAATTTGAGTTTCACTGATGAAGAAAAGAAGAAAAAAATTTAAAAATTTTCCAAAGTGTTGAAATATCTTGTCGACAGAAAAAGGTAAGTTTTGTCGATACGTCGGATGAAATCGGTGAATTTTTCTTATTGGAAGAAAATGACAAGTTCTGCCGATGCATGGGAGAAAAAGCAGAGTTTTTCAAATCAGAAGAAAAGGGTGAGTTTTTTCGATACATGTTAGAAAAAGTCGGCAAGTTTTGTCGACTCATGGGAAGGAAAACCAGAGTTTTGTTGATTGGAAGAAAACAAAAAATTTGCCGAAACAGAGAATTTCAACAGGTTTTTCAGTGGTATTTACAGATGCCAGAAAGATGAAAAATGATAGTGAAGTTATGCACTAGATTGCGTGAAAATGAAAGATTTACAAAAACAAAAAAGTATGGCACCCTCGACCCACCTTGCAATGCCGCAAGGAAACCACAAGGGGCAATCCCCCTTGACCCTTGCCTTCCCCCTGAGACAACCGTTGTTTGTGAAAAGAAAAGTCTGTGTTTTGACAATTTGTCAATATATGATTTTCTCAAATGCAAGTAAGTAATGTATAAATTCATATGAATGTTATGCAGATAACAATTATGTTCATGAACACATTTTGTAAAATCATAGTCACATCAAAAGCAACATTCCACATAGTGCATATTGAAGAAGTGGGTTTTGGCTCAGCCATGAGAACCTATGATATGTATGATGATGTACAGAACCCATATGATCACAAGGAAGATTCTATGGGATAAAATGTTTGAGTTGGAAATTTTGAAATAAATTCTAATGGCAGAGGATTTCAAGAGACTCCACCATATTTTGTAGCCACCATGAGGATCTTAAGGGTGTAAATGCAAAGTTATAGGGTTAATGAAAGATTGGTCAAGGCACAGGAAGATCAAAATCATCTGAATGTAGCCATGTTGTAGAGTTTGACAGACATACAGAAGAAGATGAGATCTGGCATCGTGCAGTACATCGAGAATGAAGTAAAAGCAGTGCCAGAAGAAGAAAGAAATCTCCTAGTGGGTCGTCTAACTCTGAAGGATGCACTAGAATTTCAAGTTCTTCTTCTCATAAGAATAAGAAAAAGGAGCACTACCAGAAACACTCACGTGATGAATTCAAGAAACCTAAGCCTCCTACGTTTGATGGTGAGGTAAACAATGGTCATGAAGCTGAAGCTTGGATTCTTGGGATGAGGAAATATTTCCAAGTCCAAGACTGCTATGGAAATATGAAGGCTAGGGTAGCCATCTTCAATTTGACTGGAAGAGAATCCATATGGTGGGAGCACTTCAGGAAAGTAAAGAAGATCACTGAAAGGAAGAATGTGTGGAAACAGTTCTAGAAGTATTTCAAGCAGGAGTACCTTTCTGACAGGTACTAGGATGACAAGATCAAAGAATTCCATGAGCTGATATTGGGACAACAGACCATGGAAGAGTATGCAAACAAGTTCCTGGAAAATTTGAGGTATGTCAAATACATCAAAGATGATAAAGTTAATATCCAGCGTTTTCTAAGTGGGATACCTCAAGCATACCGAGATAGAATTGAGTTTTATGAACCTAGAACTATGGAAGAAGAAATAAGGAAAGATAAGTATTGCTATGAGAAAAGAAAATGCAAACCTGATTATCATAAGGCCTAGAAGGACAAGAAGAATGAGAAGTCTGACCAAAGAAAGAAAGGTTTCAAACCTTCTCATTTTAGAAATTAGTAGAAGCAACCAACCAAAGTGGTGGGAGGAAATACAAGAGATCCACAACAGAATAGAGAACCACTCCAATGTTGCAAATGTGGAGGACCCCATATGCACAGGAATTGTCCACTTGATAATGGGAATGCAAGGCCAACTTACAACATCCATGAAGCTAAAACAATGGGTCAAGTAGCAAGAACTGTTCTTAGTATTTATGCAGCATTGGAGGATCATCAGGAAGAACACCAATCAACTGTGGTTGAGGTTGCAGTTAATATTGTTGAGATATCTGTTTTAACTGACCTTGGATTTACCCACAGTTATATTACTCCTAGAGTAGTTGAGATTTGTGCTTTTAAGAAGTTAAAGCATAGAAAATCATGGTTATTTCAGCTAGCCATTGGAACTAAGAGAAAGTTTAGTGAAGTGGTAGAGAAATGTCCATTGGTTATAAATGGAATGGTCACTTGTGTAGATATGAATGTTCTACCTCTTGGTTCCTATGATACTCTCATTGGAATGGATTGGTTGGAAGCACACAGAGTAAAGCTTGATTGTTACAATAAGAATTTTGATTGCTTAGATGAAGAAGGAAACTTAAGGTTGTAAGAGGCATTCCAAAGGTGATTTCTGTTAGGAAGATTTCAGCCATGCAACTGAAGAAGTTCTATAGGAAATGTTGCAGAGTGTATGCAGCTCATGTTTTGGAGGAAGAAGAGAATGAAGCTCCTAGGTTGGAGGATTTTCATGTGTTGCAAGAATTGAGTGATGTTTTTCCTAATGAAATTCCAAGGCTTGATCCCAAGAGGGACATTGATTTCACAATTGAACTTGTGCCAGGAGCAACACCAATGTCCAAGACACCCTATAGGATGAGTACACCAGAAATGTTAGAGCTGAAGATGCAACTGCAAGAGTTTTTGGAGAAGAAGTATATCAAGCCGAGTGTGTCTCCTTGGGGAGCACCAGTTCTATTTGTGAAGAAGAAGGATGGTACACTCAGGTTGTGAGTTGATTACTAATGGCTGAACAAAGTCACTGTGAAGAATAAATACCCTTTTCCTAGGATTGATGACCTCTTTGATCAAATGATAGGAGCAAAGGTATTTTCTAAGATTGAATTAAGGTCTAGTTACCATTTGGTGAGAATCAAGGATGAATACATTCATAAGACAGCCTTGAGAACAAGGTATGGACATTATGAGTTTGTAGTGGTACCATTTGGTCTCACAAATGCACCAACTACATTTATGTGCCTTATGAATAGTGTCTTCATCAGGTATTTGGACAAGTTTGTTCTTGTTTTCCTAGATGACATTCTTATTTATTCTAAGAATGAGGAAGAGCATAAAGAACATCTAAGATTGACATTGTAATTGCTCAAGGAGCATAAGTTGTATGCAAAGTTGAGCAAACATGACTTCTATAAATATAGGATTCATTATTTGGGTCACATTATCTTAGATGAGGGAATATCTGTAGACCCTAAAAAGATTGAGGCCATTATGAATTTGCCTACTCCAAGAAATGTGACAGATGTAAGATATTTTATGGGCCTTGCAGGATACTACAGGAGATTCATTGAAGGATTCTCCAAGGTTGCACATCTCATCACTTCTTTTCAAAAGAAGGGAATAAAGTTTGAATAGCCACCAAGGTGTGAAGAAAGCTTCCAGTAGTTGAAGAATCTTCTCACAAGTGCACCAGTCTTGAAGATTGCAAACCCAAGAAAAGATTTTGTGGTGTGTACTAATGCATGCAGTCTAGGACTTGGAGGAGTTTTGATGCAAGACAACCACGTGATATGCTATGATTCAAGGAAGTTGAAGGATCATGAGAATAAATATGCCACTCATGATTTAGAACTTGCAGCCATAGTACATGCTCTCAAGATGTGGAGGCATCACTTAATGGGCATAAAATTTGAGTTAAGGACATACCATTGTGGTCTGAAGTACTTGTTTGATCAGACAACTCTAAATGCTAGGCAAGTTATATGGTTGGAGTTTTTATGTGAGTTTGATTTTGAAATCAAGCACACAAAAGGAAAAGAGAATAAAGTGGTTGTGCACTTAGCAGGAAGGTGCATGAAATGCATGTGGCATCTCTTAGTATTTGCCAATCAGATTTGAGGCAGCAGATTGTTACTCATACTGCTGAAGATGAAATGTATGAGCAGGTCAAGGACAAATTGCAGTAGCAAAGCCTTGAAAATATGTATGAAGGATATAAATTGGAAGAAGATGGGCTTCTTACCTATAAAACAAAATTTATATTCCAAACGTAGCATATTTAAGGAGAGTTGTTATGGATGAAATCCATCCAGCTCCATATTCTGGTCACCCGAGATATCAGACGACAATTGCTACAGCCAAAAAGCAGTATTTTTGTCCAGGAATGAAAAAGGAAATGGCTAAATATATTTCAAGGTGCATGAAATGTTAGCAGGTGAAGGTTGAGCATCAACACCCAGCAGGTTTGTTGCATCCTTTTCCAGTTCCAGAATGGAAATGGGAATTTATTTCAATGTATTTTATTACAGGATTTCCAATGACTTGGAGACAACATGATTCCATCATGGTTGTGGTGGACAAGTTGACAAAGGAAACACATTTCATACTAGTTAAGTCCACATATAAGGCTCATGACATTGCAAAAATCTTCATGAAGGATATTTTCAGATTGCATGAATTGCCTAAGGCAATAGTCTCTGACAGAGATTCCAAGTTCACTTCCAATTTCTGGAAGGGTTTCTTTGTATGTGCGTACAAATATGAACTTCAACACTTCCTACCATCCTCGGACGGGTGGGAAAACAAAAGGAGTGAATTAGGTTCTTGAAGACATGCTTCGCATGTATGTGATGGACAAACCAACAAAGTGGGAAGATTATTTACACTTGGTATAATTTGCATATAACAATGGACAACCGTGCATCCTTGGGGATGAGTCCATATGAATCTTTGTATGGCAGGAGGTGTCGGACATAATTGACTTGGGATAATACAGTGAATAAGATTGTGCTTCCAGAATTGCTCAAGGAAATGGAGCAAGAGGTTGCAAAGATCAGGCAGAATTTGAAAGCATCTTAGGACAGACAGAAAATATATGTTGATAAGCCTAGTAGAGTGCATAGAGATTTCAATGTTGGGGATCATTTTTACCTCGGAGTGAGGGCAAGGAAGAGTTTCTTGAAGCTTGGAAGTCCTGCCAAGTTTTCGCCTAGATGCGGTGGGTCATTTGAAGTGCTTGAAAGGATAGGGCCAGTTGCATATATACTTGCATTGCATACTAGCACTAGAGCTCACATTTTTTTTCATGTTTCTTTGCTTAAGAAATATGTACATGATCCTAACCATGTGATTGATTGGGATGTGATCCAGGTGGAACCCGAGGGAGAGTTCCAAATTGAGCCAATGCGCATCCTCGACAAAAAGGTCACAATGCTATGGAATCGAGCCATAGGACAGGTAAAGGTGCAATGGGAGCACTACGGTCCTGGAGAGGCTACATGGGAGTTGGAGGATGCCATGCGATTGGAACATCCATTTTTGTTCAATTTTGTGGAGCATCGAGGGCAGTGCTAGTGTAGCATTCTTTTTCAATTTTGTAAATCACTGAGGACAATGTTGTTGTAAGGGGGAGGGGAATGTAACACCCCATTTTTTACCCCGTTTGCATTAAAATGTATATGATGTAAATAGAGTTATTGTGTTTTGGCAATTAAAATCGATGCCTAGGGTATTTCATTCTAGCCAGGCACATTATACTTTTGGGCATCATGTAAATATGCAAATTAATAAAAATACCCACAACTAGCTATGTCAATGCAACATTAAAGAGATGGGGGCATGATTTCACAAGGAATGGGGGGGGGGGTATTCAAACCATTGAGCCAATAATCTGTCAAAGGGAGAACACATCAAACTCTCAACTACCCGTTTTGTCTTTTGTGCCCAATCATTTATTTCTTCTAGAAATTAGTTGAGGTAGTTAATGCATGGGGATGGGAAGAGTATGGCAGTCAAATTCGAATTTGAGAAGCCATCAGTTTTTTAAAATCATGTTTTGACTTATTGGGCAAGAAAACACCCAGAAATGTCTTCCCATCCCATTATGCATTCACGTCCTCCTCTTCCTCACGCATTTTTGGAGCTCTTGTGTTTTTCCCTCACATTTTCAATCGTTTTCTTCTTTTTCCCATAGCTAGGAAATCATTTTTGGTAATGCTCGGTGACTGGGGCTCTTCCCTTCACGTTTTTCTATTGGTTCCTCATTTACAGGGTCGAGGAAATTCATTTTTGGGTGTTGCACAGTCGATGGGAGAATATATCCACGAATTGGGGATTTGAAGAGGTGATTTTTGCCTGCATGAAGCCATTAAATGTTTTCTAAAATGAATTGCTCACCCTGGGTCATTTTTCCCCATTTACCATTTTCGATTTTGGTCTCTAGGACGTTTTTGTCCATATCCAGCACTTGTGTTTTGTTGTTCTGTAAATCCTTGATTTGGTCTGAACCGTTACGAGTGGAAGAGGGAAGAATTGGCTTGTTAAAGATAGTGAAGAGAGGGACCTCGCAGAGAGATCAAAAGGGGTTGGTTATTCCTTTCTGCACACCCTGAAGAGCGCTAGAAGGGAAGGTATGGCCTGAGGGAACTGTGTAGCAATGAAGGGAATACTTCCTTGTGTTGGGTGGCGTAGGTATGGTGGAGACCAAGCCAAATATTGTGTAGGTGGCCATATCTCTGTGCTTGAGCTCACTAGCTTAGCAATTCTCCTTTTCACTACCTTAGCAGCCTGATAAACCCAACTATGTTTGGCTTGGTTGAGTTTTGATGTGTGCTTGGCTATGTGTGAGCCCGATGTTCCCTAGTTCCTTGTGGAAATCATGCCCAGCTCGTGGGTGGCAGTGATGCTGAGAGATTGATGAGCACACTGGCCTATGGTTGGGTGTAACGTTGCAGCGACATAGCTGGTTGCAGGACAACTCTTTCTCAAGATAAGTATTTCTTGTGCATTTGATTTCTACAACTGTATTTATTTAATGAATTATGATGAACATGATGAATGCTTGAATGAAATGTATTTTCCTATGTTGTATATTGCAGTATGCATCTATGTATGTTTTTATTTCCAATGCATGATTATTATTATGTTCATGGGGCTACATCGCCCAGTCTGTTTGATAGATAACAAACATCAGTGTTGGTCACGTCCTCTCCGTCGAGTAGAGGGTAGGGGATGTGACACATGGTATCAGTGCTTTAGTCATACTTCACCTAGGCCTTATCAGAAGGCGCATTCCTTCTTTTGTGACTTTTTTCAAGTACAAGGAAAGTTTCCATTTAGGAGGGATGACATGTAATATCTACTTCCCTTCATCTCCAATTCAATATTATAGGAAGATGTAACAAGTATGATACTCCTCCTCAACTTGATTTCGAGGCCTATTTTTAATATTACTTCTTTGTTGCTCATCACCATCAAATTATGTTGCAACATAACACTCTTTTCCAATTCTAAATTGGGTATATCATGTTACTCAATTGATTTAGGTTGTTGTAGAGATGAATCTTTAGGAATTTAACATATTTATTTACATAGATTTTATCAATATAAGAGCATAAACTTACAAACCTTTGACTCCTAACTATTCGATAAAATTGTATTCAATACTTTGTAATATGACTTCTTTTTTTTTCGAAAATATTTAAAATACCATTGCAACCCAAAACCTTTAAATATCCAAATTATATTTCTAACTAAATTACTCAAACTTAAAGATAACTCATTTTTTAATATAAGGGATGGTATAAACATCATGGAAAATTTGTTATCTTCTAGTGTAATTATTACACTTTCTACAAATATGCAATACATCTTCTCATGCACAACATTTTGTGGAGGGTTATATGAAATTTGCTGACATAAAATTTCTTTCAAGAGGTCTCCTGATATGAGACATACACCATCATTTTTTATATACAAAACACAATCTTCATTGTATGTTAGAACTTAAGGTTATATAAAATTTAAGTTATTGTATGTTAGAACTAGAGTGGTACAATATAGATTAGAAATCTCCAAGAACCAAAAAGACCTCTAGATATGGGACATATACACCATCATTTTTTCTATATTCAATACATGATCATGATTGATTGCATGTTAGAACTCGAGGTCTCTAGATATGGGACATATACCCCATCATTTTTTCTATATAATCTTGATTGATTGCATGTTAGAACTTGAGGTTGTATAATATAGGTTTGAAATTCTAGCATATTTATGCATGATTATATATCCTTCTCTATAAATCGGGCATCATATATTTTATTACATTCAATTTAATTGAAAGACGTGCAAATTTCTTTACTTTTCTCTTTGTAACTTGCCAACTAAATAGTTTTTAAAATGTAAGGAGACATTATCTATAAACCGGGCATCATATATTGTATTCCATTCAATTCAATTCAATTGAAAGAAGTGCAAATAGATTAAATATATTTATTAAGTAAACAAGTTATTATTATAGCTATAAGTAAAATGACCAATGACTTAGTTTTGTAGTTTTGTCAAGATAATTGGCTTTTAAACAAAGACTAAAATATATAATTTTATATCCATTATTCATACCAAATTGTTGGAGTTAATATAAACACAAAATAAATACTATTTATTAAACAAAAAAAACAAAAAACAAATTGTTACATGTTTCTTTAACCACCCTTTAAATAAAACTTATTTAAATCTTAATCAAGATGCATTTAAGTATAATTAAATACAACAACCATGAAATGAATCCTTGTTATACACTTGTTATATTTAAGTTAATCTTGTTGATTCACTCAAACAAGTCCAAAATATGAGATAATATCTAAATACCTATCAACATAATAACTAAATAATTGACAAACAATTTTTAAAATTAAATAAAAATATATATATCCCAAACTTTTCCATAATAATTTAATCACTATTTAATTAAACTAATATAATTAGTGATTTTGTGATTATTACATTTACAAACTACTATATTTATCACAATTATTAAAAAAAATCCATGTTTACATGAAGCTTGGTTCTTCAATTTAATTTAACCTTTCTTTATATTAATTTAATTAAAATAATGTTTTAACTTGTGACCTTATCCCATTCCACGTCTTTCCACATAATAATTATATTATATATATATATATTTTTTTTATGAAGCTAACTTGTGGAAAAAGGTATTTCAACTATTAGTATAAATGCATAAAGAAACATTTAACAACATAATTATGCTTTAAATGGAGTGTGCATTCTATAAAGTTAGACCTTGGTAATGAACTTTATGTTTAATGTAGTGGGCACTCGATATCTAACTTTATGTTTAATGTAGTGGGCACTATATAGAGTTAGACCTTGGTGATGAACTTGATGTTCTCATTTCAGGTGTTTCCATATACTAATTATATCCTTTTTATATCTTTGATAAAGCTAACTTGCGGAAGAAGGTATTTTAATTATTACTTTAAATGTATGGGTAACATAATTAGGCTTTAAATGGATTGTGCATTAGACATTGGTAATGAACTTTGAAGTTTTTTTGTTTTTTAATTAACTATTTGATTGGTGAGTTAACTAAATAAAATTATACATAATTATAAAATTAAGGTTTATGTTCATGGTAGAAGTTTTGTATTGGAAAAATGTATGTAAATATATATTATAGTGTATATTAATTAGAAATATAAATAAAATCCGTATAATAATCAATTACAATATAGATATCCAACTCTCCGTTATAGGTATACAATGCTATTAATGAGATAAAATGTACCCAAAATACTATGACTTTAAAAGTGGTAAGTAATCTATAAAACCAGTTTACTTAAGAGAAATGCATGGTAAACCTATTTTATAAACTACTAACAAAATTCAAGCAACTATCAGAATGTGTAATAAGCTGCAAGGATTCATAGTATAATTAGTGTTACATGTAAATATTCTACTATAATTACTTACAACTACAAGAAATCTTTGACGATGATGTTGACATGCTTGATGGAGTTGGTGTCATTTGTTCTTCTTAGAGGGTAGTTTATCCTTGGGTATAATTTGCTATTGCACTTGAATTATTATGACTTTATGATATTGAGGATCTCGGTTATGTCAGTTGGCCACAAAAATGGATTTATATGTTAGTTGGGCACGCAAATAGATTTGTCAGTTTTTAATGTCAATCCTTGTTGAGTTTAAGTTTTAGGGTACCAAAACATGGATCTTCTATCTTCACTTCAACTAGCATATCCTTTTATCGATTATTGAAGCTATCTTTGTGTGTGTTTAAAAGGACCTTGTTGGCTCATGCAACATTGGGATAGATGTAAGTTTTCATTTCCTAATCTTCAAGGGGAATACTTGCCCTTTTGAAATTGAGATTGCTTAGTCAATTTTGGCAAGAATACTTGAGACCTCAACACTATGGAAAGCATTTTATCCCAATGTTCTACATAGAGATCAACAAATCGATCAAACGTTTTTGGTGAACCGCTTGGATTTTTAAGTTCTTACCATTGATTTATAAACTCAAAAGTGACATCTGAATCTTGTAGCTATTCTAATTTTGTTGATGTATTTGTAACTTTGGAAGATATTCTTATGTATATTATCATTGTATGTTGTTGTACCCCCATCGTAGATGTCACTCAAGTTCACGTGAGGAGAGATAGATAATTACATAAGGATTCTTCTTATTGGGTTTCATCATATTATGATATCGTCTTTGTGACAGAACTACTTTGAGGAAGTTTGTGGGGTTTTCTCTTTTATGGTTTCCTTTATGAAAATCTTTGTGTCTTGTGTATATGCTCTATCTTGTGTATCTTGTTGTACTTCATTAGAGGAAATTTGAGGTCTAAAATGGGCCTCCTAAGGAAAATAATAAAATAATAAAATAATATTGATTAATTTTGGAGGAAGAAAGACAAAAAAGACTTTTTTTATTTGTATTTTCAACATACCTCCCTTTGTTTTTACTCAAATTTCGAGCAGGAGGGCTCATTGGATGTGGAATTTAATTTCACACTGCATACTTTTGACGGACCCCGTTACCTCAGAAATAAGAAATACCTGAAAAAACATGATGATGTCATCATCATCACGTTTTTCAGGTATTCTTATTTTTGGGGTAGCAGGGTCTATCAAAAGTATGCATTGCAGGTACTCATTAGATGCAAAATTAAATTCTGCATCCAACGAGCTGTGCCGCTCGAAATTTCAGTAAAAACATAGGGAGATATGTTGAAAATATGAACAAAAAGGTAGTTTTTTAATGACAAATATGTCAATGCAACCATTATGCTTGACTCATTTTATTGAAATTCTATTGGTTCTTGAATTCCAACTCACAAGAATTTATTGTTGGCTCATTTTCTTATAAGGCCCATTTTAGACCCCAAATTTCCTCTAATGGTTATTCTTTCAGATAAAGATCCTAATCAAACTAATTACATTAGAAAAACTAAGATGGTATTAGACCCTCTCTGAAAGAAGGCACTGTGCAGAAGTAGAAACTAGGGCTTCCTACTTCAAGGTCTTCTCTCCACATATTATCAAGAAAAGAGGGCTAGGCTGACTCACCCTAGAGGGGCACATTTTTTGGTAGAAGCAGAATCGGATTTGAAGAAGTTTCAGTTTTTACCCTGACACTGGTACCGCAAGAAACTAGGGCATCAAGTTTCGGAGGCTTTCCACCTCAGTCTTCAAAAAAGGACCTTGTTGAGAAACTCGCCTCAAGGAGGCACATATTTCTGTCCAAACATAATTCCCAAACTCCAAGTTTGAAAAATCGGAGTTTCTCTTACAAACCCTAAGTCAGTCGGCTCTAGAACCAGGGAAGACACCTCAAATCGGTAAGATATGAATATTTGATATTTCCATTTGAGGTTCTCTTTTGAAAAGTTAACTCACCATACTCATCTTGAGGACAAGCTTGGAGGAGTTGATAACTTCTGAGCATGGAAGTACAAAATCTCCCCTATCCTTGAAGAGAATGATTTAGATTAGTACATTAGTGGAGAAGTTCCAAAGCCAGAGGGAGATGAGGCTAAGGATACTCATAAGAAAAAATTGGTTAATGCCAAGAGAATCATTGCAGATTCTATTAAGGATCACCTCATCCCCCATGTGTCATCCTTCAATACACTAAAGGAAGTATTTGATGCTTTGACAAAGATATTCGAAGGAAAGAAAATTAATCAGAAGATGGCATTGTGGAACTAGCTGAAGAATGTGAAGATACATAACTTAGAGACTATACAATCCTACTTCACAAGGGTTGCTCAAATCAAGGAACAACTTGAAGCAATTGAAGAAAATGTAGAAGAAGGAGAGATTGTGATGACTACCTTGAATGGCCTCCCAATATCATGGAACTCATTCATTCAAGGAATTTGTTCAAGGAGGAAGTTGATCTCTTTCATCCGACTTTGGGAAGAATGCGCACAAGAAGAAGCTCGACTTGTAACAAGAGAAGAGAATCTGGAAGCAACTGAAGATTAAGCTATCATTTTTCACACCAGGAAGAACTACAAGAAGAAGGAGAACCACCATCACAACAAGAATAAGGACAAGAAACAAAAGAAGTTCATAAAAGATCCTTCTAACATCCGATGCTACACTTGTGCTGAAAAGGGACACTTTGCAAGAGACTGATTGTTGTAATCTCACAGATCACATAAGGTTACCAATAATACAGACTAAAACATACATACATCACAGAGACAAGAGATAAGAACAAGTAGATTAAATAACAGATTATATTAACATGAGAGGGTCCATACAATGCAGAGAACTGAACCGAGTTCTCATATGGCTTAACAGCCTAATATATATGAACTACAAAACAGTTACAAATAACTACCTATCGGTTCACTCAACCGACATGACCTTAGGTGGCCGACCTAATCTCTAATTAGTCTGTTGATCAACTTAGTCGGTGCCGACTAAGTCGGTTGTCGTTCAAGTCAGCATACCAACTTGCTCCTCCAACATCTCCCCCACGAACAAAACGTTTCTTCATCCTGAAGAAACAGGGAGGTACAAACATTTTCCTTGTCCATCTAGGTAGTCATTCTTTATGCTTTCTCTTCATGGGCTGTGAAATTTGATGGTCGGTCTTTTCTGTACGTAGACTTCGACAATTGCTTCAGCTGTTACTGCCAGCTGATGTTGAAAATCCGTCCAACTCTGCAAAATTTTCTGTATGTCGATGGTGAGGGTAGTTAGACTTGATAGAATCGACATTTTCTCTGGTATGGAAATTTCAGCTATTCTTTCCATGTCATAACCCATAAACTGGTCCTTTTCCTCTGCTGTGTCCAGTAGTCTTTTCATCTGCGGGAAGATGATGTCTACTTTTCCAGGTTTGGAATGGCTTGTTGCACCCACTAATGTGCTTCCCGCTCAAGCTTCTACAGTTTTGTTGTTTCAAGCACTATTTGTTGTTCAATTGTGCTCCTGAGTGCCTCATCGATGCTTTTCCTCTTCTCGAGCACTTGGATCTCTTGTCGAGTCTACCTGGTTTGCTGATAGACTTTCCCATAGTAAGCAGGCCAGTCTCTGAGGACTTCTTTTGTAATTACAGACTCTTCCATATGATCTTGCAACACCCTATATGCTTTTGAGAAGGTTGTGTGCTGCTCCATCAAGAGTCGGATGGTTTCTTCTTTCTGCTCCTCTCTAGTGTCCTGAATATGTGCTTCCAAGGTCGACACCACGCTTTCAAATAGCTAATAGGCTCTTTCGAGCAGCTTGTCGGTGTCGACCTTTGTCAGTCCTGGTATTACCAATTGTGCAAGGCTTCTGCATTTGGTAAGGAACTCGACTTGTGCTTTGTCATTGTTGTCGAGCTCCTTACGTCGCTGCTGGTTCCTTGCCTTGGCTTCAATTGCCAGTGTTTCCAGAAGTTTTCCTAGCTGTGCATCTTTTAACTTGGTTGCATCAACTGCAGTGGTCGACGCAAGCTGACTAATATGGACCATGGTCGTCTGTTCATGGTGGCCCTTCTTCTTTTTGTCCTTATTCTTTTTGTGCTTGTGCGGCTCTGCTTGTTGTGGCACCTATGTACCTGTAACAGTCAAAACTGGATTTTCTGTCTGTGGGGTAGCAGTGATGGATGGTATTTCTATTTAGGGCGGTGGGATGACTGTTGCATCTAGTTGTGCCTCTGGTTGGTTGGATGCAAAGGGTCCAAAAGTGGATATGGATGGAGCTAATGGTTGTGGTGGTGTTGGTTCTGGTGCAGCTGATTGAATCAGAGGTTCTGAGACGGGGGATGGTGGTGATGGTGTTGGTGAATGGTCGGGTGTGATTGGGTTGGTGGAAGTATGGTCGAGTGGTGGATTGTCGAGTTGAGGAGGTGAATCCAGGTCGGAGAACATTTGGTCTATTTCTCGAGTTATGTCCTCCATGTCTTCTCCTTCTTCATCTCTGGTCAGTTCAGGGGCTGGTGGGCGTGGTTTGGGGGCAACTGGGTCGATAGACTTTTTTCTCCTAGCGATGATGGTAGCTTCTTTGTCCGGGTTTCTTTCGAACGTCGAACTTATTATGGCCACCATCTTTTTCTGTTGGAGTACTTGTCTAGGTTGGGCAACAGGGAGTCTGGACCCACCGACATTGAATAGAGGTGTTTTGGTCAAGATTTTTTGCACTGTGGTGAATATATCACGCAGTTTTTCAATGTATGCTCGAAGGTCTCTGTCCCTGTAGAACTTTGCTTTCAGAGCGTCCGACATAGCGCTCTTGCATAAGTTGAGTGGACTTACTGAGGGCTATTGTGGTATTAGCTCTTCTGTTATTTTTGTCGGAGATGGAGGTGGGGGTGTAGACACAAGATCAACAACATTTTCAAGCGTCGAGGTGTGTGTAATCTTTTCCTTCTTTGGTCGACCTTCTTGTGCTCCTGCCTCGACAAATTACTGAAATTGGGTTTCTACTGGCACTTTCTTTATGATAGCATCTTCTATTATGTCAATGGCCGTAGCTGCCAGTTCTTCGTCATCATCTGAAGACTCTGCAACGATAAGCTTGCGCTTACCTTTTCCTTGATGTTTTTCTTGTGTTCTTTTCCTTTTCCTTGCTGCTGCTATCTCCTTCGACAATCTAGTTATATTTTCTTTGGTGAGAGCATATCCCGATGAGAGCATACTCGGGATTGTCAGTTTCTATCTCTCCCCTTGGTTCTTGGGTCGGGATGAGATTTTCTTCAGACGGATTAGTTACCTGCTATTCTACTTATGTCTCTTCCCTTTGGGCTGTCGGAGGTTTGATTATTATTTGTAGTTGACCAGGGCCTTCGACTGGTGTCTCTTCCCACACAAAAGTATTGATGTAAAGGATAAGCTCATAGTCCTCCTCTTTCTCTTGATCTGTCAGTGGTTCTTCTATGGAGAAGTCGGTTTCCTTTTCCTTCGTTGGGATTGGTACTTTTGTTCTAGCCTGTCGGGATAGCTCTCGAAATATCTGTTCGTCTGACGGATAATAGTCGAGGGCTTTTGCATTGGATTTGGTGCCCTACATGTACCACGCCTTAGTATGGTCAAGCTCTAGCTGGATGTGGGCCTTTTTAGGAAGACTTCATCGGATGTTTTGAGGCACCCTCCATCTGGCCGTGCATACTTTTAGCTGCTGGAGCCAGTTTTCCAACAGTTGTTTCCCCTTTTCAAGTTCCTTCATTGTTCCTTTCTAGGAGAATGGTTTGAATCTCCACATGTGGAATCTTGTCGGTTCTTCAAAAAAAAATTTACATTCAGGGCAAATAGAAAACATTACTATCCATAAGATAATGGATGGAAACCTAATAATTCCTCCCGTCTCTTGGCATTTCTCATAGATGTTTTTGATCATGTCAGTGACATACTCAGACCATCTGTATACCTTTCCGTCGGTTGCAATGGTGTCTACTGCTTCCAAGATATCTAATTTGAGGTAACTTCCTCGACCTGCCATTGAGTGTAATAGCTATAATTTTGGTCACTATCTGTGGTGTTCGAGCTGTGATGTGACCAATCATCAACCCTTTTGAGTTTTTTCCCAAAGCTGATCCTGTTAGTTCTTCGACCAGTCCTTCTTTTATACCGACTGGTACTGGGTCGCCTTTGTTTGATAACCCTGTCAATTTGGAGATAAATTTGCCAGATATGTCGACCGGTTAGTCGAAGTAAAATCAGTCGTTGTGGTACTGGCTGATGACAAACTTGATTGTTGTTTCTTTTGTGCCACTGAAGCTATCCATGAGCGGCGCGTTGGCATAGTTGACAATTGAGTTGTGTTGTATTTTCTCGGCTTCGGGTGTAGGCTTCTTGTTGACGTAAGCCCACTCTTTTATTTCGGCCCATATTTTTTCCCATGATCCTTCCTACACTTTAGCATTTTTTATATTCTTTAGTCTCCTCACCAATGGTATCTCCGCAGTCTGTAGTTCTTTGGTCTTAGCTGCGGCTCTGGCCTGTTTTGGTTCCATCTTATCGGTCTGGTGGTCGATTTCACTAAGGTTCTTTTGCTTTTCAGTCATCTGGTTGCTATGAGGCTCTCTCTCTTTGAATTGCGGTAAATAATCCTTTGGTAGTTCATTATTTATAGGAAATGTGTTGGACGTTTTTGTCGATGGGTGTATTAATGGCGAACGTGATGTTCCAACTAGAACACTTGAGTGTGCGTTAATGGTGAATTGGTTTTGGCACTCGTAGTCATGAATGCGCGATGGGACTATCGAGGTTGTTGGTAAATGTCGGTTATGAAAATGGTCGATGGCGTTATGTCGATGGGCATGATGTCGGTGGTGAAACTGGTCGTTTCCTGTCATAATTTTGTGCATGTACAATACTATTTTTTTTATTTTAAATACTACGCCTTGTAACGTCCTTAGTCGGACTGATCTATTGGTATGTATCTCTTCGACAACATAGGGTCCCAGCCATTCTGTATGTAGCTTTTTAGGTTTACCTTTTACCTGACTATTGTATAGTAAAGCAAGATCTCCCACCAACAAGTTTTTGTTTTTGATGTTTTTGTCGTGCCATGCTTTTTGTTGTTGTTTTTGGATTTCTTGATGTTGTATCGCTATTACTCGGTGCTCTTCAAGTTTACTTAGTTGCAATAGTCAGTCCTTTCTTCCTTGTTCGACATCGACATGTACTATCTCTGCAATAATAGGTGTCTGTTGTCGGAAGTGTAGTGGAACTATTGCTTCTTGTCCATAAACTAGTCGAAAGGGGGTTTGGTCGGTTGAGCGTTTGTATGTTGTTCTGTATGCCCATAGTACTGCAAGTATCTTTTCATCCTAGTCGTCTTTATCAACATTACATATTTTTGTTAATCCTTTTGTTAATGTTTTGTTGAATGCTTCAATTGCTCCATTCAACTGAGGATGGTATGTTGTACTCCGACGATGGTCGATATGGAATTGGTCTGTTAGGGTTTTGATAGTTCTATTGATGAAGTGTGTGCCTTGGTCACTGATTAGGGTTAGTGAACATCCAAATCGAGTGATAATATTTTCATAAATAAATTTTGCGGCTATTTCACTGGAACATGTGTCGACTGGCTCTGCCTTTGCCCATTTGGTTACATATTCGACTACAATTATTATGTACCTTGCACCTGTTCTTTTTGCTGGTATAGGAAATGGTCCTATGAAGTCGATGGCCCAAATTTCAAATGTCAAACTTTGGTTTACTAATATCAATGGAATTTCTGTGCTAGGAAGGGGTCGACCCAGTCGTTGACATCGGTCACATTGGCTTACAAAATTTTTGCAATCTTTGTGAAGTGTCGGCCACCATAACCCTGATTGTTGGATTTTCTTTGTAGTTGTGTATGCTTGGAAGTGTCCTCCAGCAGGTCCATAATGTTCTTCGTGTATGATACCATTTCTTTCATGTTCCAGTACACACCTCCTAAGGATGTCGTCCAAGCCCATTTTGTACAAGAATCCATTTATGATGCTATATGGTGCAGCTTTCATGGCTAAGATTTGTTTCTTCTTTGTATTCATATTTTCTGGTGCTTGTCCATATTCTAAAAACTGAGCTATTTCTTCTAACTCTGTCGGGACTGCTTCTATTCGAAATAGATGTGCATCATCTGCTTGCATACATCTCAGACATGTACTACCAGCAAGGGAACCAATGTTGTAATCTCACAGATCACATAAGGTTATCAATAATACAGACTAAAACATACATACATCACAGAGACAAGAGATAAGAACAAATAGATTAAATAACAGATTATATTAACATGAGAGGGTCCATACAATGCAGAGAACTGAACTGATTTCTCATCTGGCTCAACAGCCTAATATATATGAATTACAAAACAGTTACAAATAACTACCTATCGGTTCACTCAACCGACATGACCTTAGGTGGCCGACCTAATCTCTAATTAGTCGGCTGATCAACTTAGTCAGCTAATCAACTAAGTCGGTTGTCGTTCAAGTCGGCATACCGACTTGCTCCTCCAACACTGACCCAAAAGGAAGAAGAGACATCATGCTCATACTGCCGAAGACAATAAACCAACAAACAAAAGATTCAGAAGAGAGAAGGATGATTCAGATAAAGAGTATGTGCTAATCTCAGAACTCACGGGTACTATCTCACATGGAAGTAATTATTGGCTTGTGGATAGTGGGGCATCTAAACACATGACAGGATACAAAGAATGATTTGTCAATATGTCGGAGCATGAGTCACCGCACAAGGTGAAACTTAGGGGCGATTATCAATACCCCATAAAAGGAAGTGGAGAAGCTTCATACAAGCTAGACTTCAGAAAATATTTAAAGATGAAGGATGTGCTATATGTTCCAGGATTGAAAGGGATGAGAGTTTTACTTGTTGATGGCCAAGTTTTAATGTGGCCTAAAGGAAATACAATAGATGATGTAACGGTAATTGGAGAACAAGACAGAGGCTTGTACAAACTAAAGGGACATCCTGAACAAGCATTGGTTCATGAGTCAATAGAACCAAATGAACTATGGAACTGAAGGCTTGCACATGTGCATTACCGAGCACTACCAATTGCAAGCAAAGCAGTCTCTGGACTTCCAGAAATGCAGGCAAAGCATGAAGGAATTTGCAAAGGATGTGCACAAGAAAAGAATGCAAAGAATACATTTCCTAGCATTGAAAGTCAAGCTAAGGAAATAATGGACATAGTAAACTCAAATGTATGTGGGCCCATGTCTTCCATCTCATTAAGCGGGTAGGTGTACTATGTTTCCTTTATAGATGATTTCTTACATAAGACTTGGATATATTTCTTGAAAAGGGAAAATGAAGTATTTAGTAATTTCAAGGAATACAAAGCCTTAATCAAGAACCACAATAAAAGGAAGATCAAGACTTTTTGTTTAGATAATGGCAGAGAGTTCACCTCAGAAGAATTCAAGGAACTCTGCAGAGAGTCTAGGATTAAGAAAGAGTTAAGCACTCCATACAATCCTCGGCAGAATGGTGTTGCATAACAAAATAACCGAACCATAATGGAAGCAACGAAAGCAATGCTTTATGACCAGGATCCTCTAATGCACCTTTGGGGAGAAGCACCAAGGAAAACTATGTATGTACAAAACTGTACTCCTCATCAAGTACTTGACAACAAGACTCCTTAAGAGGATTTCTCAGGAGAGAAACCAAAAGTCATCCATCTCAGAATATTTGGCTTCCCAGTATACATACATATCCAAAAGGAGAAGAGGACCAAGCTCGATCCTTCTGGGAGGAAGGGTATATTCGTAGGATAAAGTGATACATCAAAGGCCTGCCGAATATACTTCCCACGATTCAAGAAGATCGACATGAGTAGAGATGTAACCTTTGATGAGGATTCAACATACTCTAGATCCAAGAGGCTACCTATTGAAGTGGTCGAGGAACCTGAAGGAACGAGAGTTCGAGGTACGAAAATTGTAGAAGCAATTCTAGAAGACCATGAAGATCATGACATGGGAGAACCACAAGGGCCTGTATTGACACTTCATGAGAAGGAAACCCACAAGAGGAAACCAACATGGGCATAGGAGCTCATACAAGATGCAGAAAGGTATGACACGCCAGAAGGGATGCATAGAGAAAGAAAAAGACCAAAGCCTTACAAAATCTATGTAGCCCTACTGTGTGACATCATTGACAATGAACCTTCCACCTATGAAGAGGCTGTAGAAAAGAAAGAATGGAAGGATGCCATGATCAAGGAGTATCAGTCGATTATGAAGAATCAAGTATGGGAGATAGTTCTAAGACCAGAAAGGAAGTATGTCGTGACTTCGAAGTGGATCTACAAGATCAAGCATGCTCCATATGGAAGCATTGAGAAATACAAGGCAATATTCATAACACGAGACTTTTCACAGAAATAAGACATAGACTACGAGGAGACATTTGCACTAGTAGTGAGGTACACTTCCATTAGATCTATACTTGCATTGGATGCAGTTATGAGATGGAAGGCACACCATATGGATGTCAAGGCATCATTCTTGAATGGTGTAGTTGAGGAGGAAGCATACGTAGAACAACCATTGGGATTCGAGACACAGTGATAGGAAGACTCATGTGTGCAAATTGAAGAAGGTCTTGTATGGATTGAAATAGGCACCGAGGACATGGTAAGGTAGGATGGATAGCTTCTTGACAAGCCTAGGCTTTACTAAGAGTAAATCATATTCCAACCTTTACTTCAAGGTTGAAGGCGGAAGACTAGTGATGCTCCTGCTATATGTCGATGTCATGTTCCTAACGGGAGAGGATGAACTCATTGAAGATGAAAAGAGGAGACTTGCTACTGAGTTTGAGATGAAATATGTAGGTGTGATACACTACTTCTTAGGAATGGAGGTGTGGTGGAGTGCAGATAGGATTTTACTTGGCCAAGGAAAGTATGTAGTGGTGATTCTAAAGAGATTCAGAATGTTGGACTGCAAAGAAATAGCCACACATATGGCATCGAACTTGAAGCTTCTGTGTGATGCTTCATCAGATTCAGTTGATGCCATGATGTATCGTCAGATGATTGGCTCATTGATGTACCTAACGAATATGAGACCAGACATATGCTTTGTTGTGAACACCCTGAGCCAGTTCCTGACAGATTCGTGACATGTTCACCTAGTTGCTACAAAGCATGTATTGAGGTACCAAAAGGGTACAGTGGATTATGAGCTCAAGTATGATGCAAATCAGAAAATTAACCTGTACGGTTATGTTGATTCGGATTGGATAGGTAGTACCAATGATAGGAAGAGAACCTAGAGTTGTTGCTTCATCGGTTTGAGATCTGGCATGATATCCTGGTTTAGCAGGAAGCAGTCTTGCGTGGACCTGAGTACAACCGAGGAAGAGTATGTTACAGCTTGCTAGGCTAGTTGTGAGGAAGTATGGTTGCGAAAGATACTGTCTGATTTGTTTGATCTACTATTAGAAGTGACTTGTATCTTCTATGACAGTCAGATTTGTTTGAAGTTGTCAGAGAACCCAGTGCTCCATGACAATTCAAAGCACATAGAGATAAAGATCCACTATATAAGGGATATGGCGCAGAGAGGAGCAGTAAAGCTCCAGTACGTGGCAACAAACGAGCAGATAGCTGATGTATTGACTAAGCCTCTAGCCATAGTGAAGTTCGAGTAATTTAGAGAAAGACTTAGTGTGATCCAAAACGAGACCCCTCGAAAGAGGGAGTGATGAGTTATAGCATAATCGGATATACATGTTGTCTTGATGATGTAATCAGTACTAAAGAAGCTCGCAATTTATCGTTGGACATAATCAGTCTTGATGTTTCTATGTTAGAAGATGACAAGAGACCAAAAGATGCAGATGCATGAGATCTCACATGGGAAATGAGACAGGCTATCCGAGTGTAAATAGAGAGTCCCGACGTAGTACACATGTTGCTCAGATGTAATCAATCATGTAGGTTGTCCTCGAATGTAATCAGTCCTGGCAAAGCTCGTAGGTTATCCTTGGGCGTAATCAATCCTGGTACATGTTATCCAAAATGTAAAAAGAGAGTCATGGCGTAGTACATAGGTTTTTCGGATGTAATAAGTCCGGTAGGTTGTCTGGAGTGTAAAAGGGGTCCTGGCGTGGTACGCGGGTTGCTTGGATGTAATCATTCCTAGAAGGTTGTCTGAATGGAAAAGATCCTAGACACAGGTTGTTCGGATGCAATAAGTCCTTGAGTTTGACCTAAACAAAAAATATCCTGATGTGGTACCCAGGTTGTTCAGTCGTAATCAATCCTTGTATGTGTGTGTTCCCATGTTGGAGATGATGAGGTCACAAGGCACTTGGTGTGCTCCTAGGCGATTCTCGCATAGTGGTAGATGCAGGTTAGATCTTGGCATGTTCCTATGTTGGTAGAACACATGTGGTTTGCATATGGGTTGTGCTTTGTGTACTTTGTGTGTTTTGTTTTGTTTTTTCGTAGGACAAAGAGATGATCTGGATACGGTGAGATGACGGTAGGAGACGCGGGTTATTGCGGTGGAAATGTAAATAATGGTCATGTACTTACATGATGGCTTGTTCGTGGATATGATAAAGACCCGGATGAGGACTAGGCCTAGACCCAACATTAAAAAGGGTTGGCTTTGTAGAAACTTTCGATGACAGATAGTACCATTTGATGATCAACTAGAAGATGACTATGGAAGCAGCTATGACGATGACTCCGTGATGATGACAGGACCATATGTGTTGATGACTGTGGAGAGAGAGATAATACATTCCTAATTAAGAGGGAGTGTTGATGTATTTGTAACTTCAGAAGATATTCTGATGTATATTATCATTGTATGTTGGTGTACTCCCATTGGATATGTGTTTTCCTCCTTTTGGGATGTCATTATTGTGTATGGACCTTGAGGTACAACCTCAATTGTAAGTCAGCACAATAGGCCCTAGTGTAACATCATGTAATGTATTTTTGGAGTCTCTCTAGGAGAATTAAGCCCTGTTAGGGTAAGAGGTCGGCCCCAGTCATGTATTAGGTCAGTCACTTGAAGGGTATAAATAGGGAGGTGCCCTCCCTCATTTATACACACTCACACTCACTCAAGTTCACATGAGGAGAGAGAGAGAGAGAGAGAGAGACAAGGAGGAGAGATAGATAGCTGCAAAAGACTTTTTCTTATTGGGTTTGATCATCTTGCGATACAGTCTTTGTGACAGAAATATTCTGAGGAAGTTTGTAGGGTTTTCTCCTTTATGGTTTCCCCGATGAAAATCTGTGTGTCTTGTGTATCTGCTCTATCTTGTGTATCTTATGGTACTTATTATTCTTTCAGATAAAGATCCTAATCGAACTAATTAGAATATAAAAACTATCAAATTTCTAAATTATATCTCTTCTGGTGATGTTGTTATGTTACTAATACTGACCTCCAATCGATAGCATATGGTTTGATATCACTTGGTTCTATCATAGTTACACTTTAGCCTGAAGGGAGGTGAAGACCCTATACATGTTATAACTCTGGGATGAAGTTTCCTAAGCATGACTAATGAACCTAGCATGAACTAACCTAAATAATAAGTTGATATTTGAGATTATTTTTTCTCATGCATTCTAGTTAGTATGTTTCTGCATATGTTATGTTGTAATGAATACCATGATAGGATTATTTTCATGATGATTACTTGATTATGTTATTGTATAATTATGTCATGCAATTCTATGTTAGCACGTGGTTCTTTGATATGCATGATGATGTGACAAATTTAGTTCTCATAATGACAGTTAGCATGTGCTCTTTCTATATTCATGATGCTATGATAATGTCATGTTTTCATAATAGCATGTGATAGCATACAATTTTGTTCTATTCGTATTGAGATGATGATGTTATGGTTATTACTAATGTTTGGTTTCATAATGTGAGATGGAGTTGAACATGAGATCCATCCATGGGTCTCAAAGGTTGATTCATTTAAGATCTCATAAGATCCCACAACCACAAATGAAAAACCATCGCATAAGCAATAACTTTTTAGCTAGGGATAGTCTCAATCAACATTTCTATACCAACATTTCGTCTATATCCAAATACTGAGTGTCTGAGAAGTGGGTTGAAGTCATACTCGCTTTTGGTGTTGTGATGAGGGACTTTTGATGCCTAACGTTGAATCCCTAGTTGAGTTGGAGGAGGAAGTTTATGCCAACCTTTCAAGATGTTTGGTGCTTACCATACCTACTAGATTGCCTAGGACCACCGAGATGAAGCCTAGGACCATAGAACCCAATATAAGAAAAGGAGGCCATAGAATTTGATGTCAAAAGTCAAGACATGGTTTGAGTTGTACTTGCACTCTCGTCAAAGCTTTGATGTAGACTTTCAATGCATGTTGCAATCACAACATAATGTGTGACTTGTATACTAGTTACAACAAAGGGTCCATGCATGGCAAGCAGGGCCATTTGGAGCCTTGGGTGATGATTTGGAGGTGAATCAAATGGTATGATTTGGGTGATGGTATTAATATCTTATTACACATGTATTTTTATTGTATATTATGCATTCAAGAAGTGAATTTGGTTTCAAAACAGTGAACTTTGATTTTGAAAGAGTGAGCTTCGAATTTTAAAATGTGATTTTTGAACCTCGAGATCTCTTGCATGGAGCTCAAACTAATCAACCAACAGAGTTAGCCCACCATCGCATGATATAAGTGATGGTAATTTGTGATGTTAAAAGTTAGAAGAGGTCCCTTGAAGGGGTCAACTTGGTGGAGAGCATCGAGGTCCAATACATATTTTCCAAAGGCCACATCATGATGAACCTCCTCATCCTAGCCCACAAGACAACTAACTTTTTAACAAAATTATTTGTTCAAATCCCCAATGAGACATTTGGCCCATTCTGATAAGGCTAGAGGGGTAGGCGCTATCCTTGAGTGAGGCCCCTTCCTTGGCGTGTCTCCAAATGTCTTGACCCTAACTTATAAGTTTCCTGCTCGGTGTTGACTTGTGCGTTGTTGGCACTAACCTAGGGTTTATAGTGGCAACCAACCGGATTTGAACCTAGGTCTTGCCCACTTAATCTCAAGGAGTTATGGATATTTTCCCTAGATCTAAAACAAAACTATTTATGAATGTTCCATTTAGAAAATCCTTTATTTTTAGATAATAGTGCAAAAGTGGAAATATGCAAATGGTAGAAAGATTTCTTGTGCAAATTCTTATTTATAACCATTATTTTAATTATAGTACAAGTTACATAGGTAAACTTTCACTATTAATAATGTAAAAGACCAAAACCAATTTATATAGTGTAATTTTTTTCTTTTTGCCACATTCTTGAATAAGATTTTACCACTTATTTATCTTACAAAAATAATTATCAAAATGAAAAAAAAACTCAAAACAAATATACTTAATCCAAAACCAAGTAAAATACCAAAATAAAAAAGAAAGAAAGAAGTGCTCACACTTGGAAGTCCTGCAACAAACAAAATAGCAATCGATGTAGAGCCACCTCTATTTGTCGATGAAATCCCATCATATCCAAGACCTGCTATAGTCAATCTTAGCTCAAGAATAATTGGAACAGCAATATCCTGTCCACTCTTCCAAAGTAAACTATTGGTATAGTCAATCTTACCCAAGAACCGGGACCTTATATCTATCGTATGTTTCGCAAAGATAGGATAAATCACAGTAGTAGTAGCCAATAAGGCATGAGAAGGTGCCATGCCATGACCATCATCCTTCTTACAGTTAGCAAAGCTACAAGCAATATCATCATATGCATCATTATAAGCATCAACAGAATAAGTAGAGGGGTCTTCCAACAGACCATCAATGTTATAAACATAAAACTTATTTAAAAAAATAATCTTCGGTTGTCTTCTAGATAAAGAGCCTGTTTGTAATCCCGAAATCCCTTAATAGTCTCATCTTTCTTAGTCATCTGCAATAGCAAAAGATCATAGTCTTATCTTAAAATCCCGGTATTCATAAAACAACCATACATTCTATACTTGAAACGGAGTAGCTTCCTCACAAAGCTCATTAATAGAGAATTGCAAGAATATAGCCTCAATTTCCAATTGGGAATTGGCTTCCTTATTAAAGCAGTTGGGAACAATAATTAGAATATGTATCTTATCATTGTATTACCGACTCGATTATATTTCAACTTTCAAGCCAAAAGGATTATATAACAGTGGCCAAATTAGTCATGACCATTAACTGGCACACCAAAATATTGCAAAACCTGCTTCTTTTAAAACTGGAAATAAGGTGAATACTGTGATCAAACAGAAAACAAGGTGAATACTGTGATCAAACAGAAAACTTGAGAAGCAATTTATTTAATGAATTATGCCTTCTCGAAGATGAAGACAATGTAAATCTTACCAACATCATTTTATCATACAGAAACTCTACAGATAATGTTTGGCTTAACAAAGTTGCATAATTCTGTAAGATCTCTATTGAATATAAATTCTGAATAAAACATAATTATAAAGGTTAGTTCAATGAGTTGAAAGCATACATATTTCACCTTAAATTTTTAAAGTTAATATAGATTAGAACATGTAAAAACTGACAAAGCAAAAATAAATTTTTAATTCCAGACCAATAACCCTTTAAAATCAGCTATCACAGCTAAAACACTAGTGCACATTCCTACCAAGGCAGAAGCGGCTCCTCATACTGAGGTGGGGGACTGAGGTATAGAGAAAACAAAGAGATAAATGTATCTACACATTCCTACTCATACAAATTTTATCTTACCGTTACAAATTTAGTCATTCAGTTTGCAAAACCATTGCAGCAATGTGAAGAGACCTCATCTAAAGAAATTATTGTTTTTAATTTTCCCTCACAATCATGCTGCCAGTTTTTCAGGTAATGGAAGCCTTTTCAAAAAATCCTGTAAGAACCGACCCTGTTGTTATTGTGTAGAAGATGAAAGGAAGCAGAGGCGTGGAATAAACAAAATTGCAGAGGCCTGGAATAAACAAAATTGCAGAAATGAATCGCATATAATCATTAGACAACAATTTACATGGGAAACTTTTCATGGAGAAAAACTCAACACTTCAAAACACACTCAAATGTATTAATCCACAACTAAAAATTGTTACAATACATACACTTCAAAGCACACTCAAATGTATTAATCCACAACTAAAAATTGTTAATGTATTAATCCACAACTAAAAATTGTTACAGTGCATGAGAGAATCTCTGTGCTCTCAACAGGCCTGTTCAACAAATATAAGAATTCTGGAATAATTTTGGCAACATTACAGTAAGTAAAACTCATACTCATAGAGACTATTTCGACCAACCTTAGCATTCAATAAATATGCCCAACAAAAAACATAAACTATTTATAGTTTTCCAATTCTATATTAAAAACCACTAACAATTTCTATTGTTAATGCATTAATCCACAACTAAAAATTGTTACAGTGCATGAGAGAATCTCTGTGCTCTCAACAGGCCTGTTAAACAACATAAGAATTCCGGAATAATTTTGGCAACATTACAGTAAGTAAAACTCATAGAGACTATTTCGACCAACAACTAAAAATTGTTACAGTGCATGAGAGAATCTCTGTGCTCTCAACAGGCCTGTTCAACAACATAAGAATTCCGGAATAATTTTGGCAACATTACAGTAAGTAAAACTCATAGAGACTATTTCGACCAACCTTAACATTCAATAAATATGCACAACAAAAAAACATAAACTATTTATGGTTTTCCAATTCTATATATTAAAAACCACTAACAATTTTTTTGACCAAACTGCTGTTGTTGCTTAACATGGAATGCCTAGCAGTGATCTGCACTTATTCTATGCTAGTACTTGGCAGTTATTCCTTACCACTGTATAGAAGTTTATTATCTAATACAATTGAACATCATTACCTGCTCAGTTACAAGACTGCAAGGTGTATGAAACACCTTTCTCAACGGAAGATTTACTTGCAAATCATATTTTCAGTGTTTGAACTGGAGCGTGGGAACGGGAAACGCATATTGGGGAAGTGTAGAGACACCCCAAAATTTTAGGGTATTTTGGGGGACTGGGGCTGGGGCATCCTTATCCCTAACATAAGGGTGGGTATCTAAAATAAAAGATAGAGGGGGGTGGGGTTTGTGGAAGCCCCCATTTTTCAGGAGGGGCATGATGGAGCCCCCAATCAGAGAAACTCCTGAACCTGTGTTTCCCCAAATTTCCCAAAAAGGAGAACACTGGGAAACATTTTCCATGAAGCCTCCCAGACTCCTGGAGCGTGAAAAGCGCAAAAGACGAACCCCCAACCCTGGACGAACCCCAAACCCTGGGAGGAAGGTCCCCGTGGAACACTACATATTTTGTTGCTAATTTGTTAATGTTGTATATTTTAAATGATTGATAATCAAATCCCTTACCATTAAATAAGGTTAAGTTCCTCTTCCACTGCAATTGTCTTTATGCATAGTCTGGTCCATATGATCTCAAATTGTTCAAAAGTTATAAATCACTCTTCTCTGCAAACACGCCAAATATATTTACAGAGAATTTGACCTTTGTAAATGAAGAGAAATAGACTTCTTTTTTGTTGAGTGTAATGATTCAATGAATATAAAAAATAAGCCAATTTTTACTCCACAAAAATCTATTACAATTCTAACTACCAGGACTGAATCAAAATTAGTATGACTACAGACGTTTTTGCATTCATAAGATCAAGGATAAATCAACTTAGTTTAGTATAAGGAATATAAAATGAGCCACAGTTCAGATCACAAAAGTTCTTTTTATTTTTCTAATTATAGAAATGAAAATGCAGCGCCTCACACAATTCATTCATTAACCTTCGAGGTAAAGTTCCACCATGAAAATTCTGAACTTATAAGTTTTACCAAATTTAAACCAAAAGTTTGAATCGCCCTTATCCTGAAAATTGTGTTACACAGCAGCAGAGCAACAAAACATCTGGATGCATCGAATTCATTTACTTCCACAATCACTAACAGCATAGCATAATTTTTTTCTCTGTTAACCCAAAATTCGTCTTTGATTTTGGAAAAACAGAGATTGTTTCCGAGCATTGAGGGTTACAGCAGATGTCTGTTGATGCCAAATTTGAGCCTAGCTGGGTCTGCAAGTCTAGTCTGATTGATTGCCATCTCACTTGCTTCAATTTCTGAATAGTAGTGCGACTGGATGCCTATTGAAAATGGAGATGGACACTCTTCGTAAAATTGGTGAGTCTGTTACTCCCATCTCCTACCTCTTTAAAATCTTGGTAAATCTGTCACTCCAATCTCCTTCAATTGTCATTTCCCGCCAAAAGTTCACAGTATCAATCAAATAAACATGTTAAACATATCCAAGTCAAAGCCACTATGAATGCAGCCTTTAACCATGAAAATAATGATTTCCATGATACATCGTGCGAACCCTAAGGAAAATGACAGAGGGTTTACATGTATACATCGTGCGAACCCTAAAGAAAATAACAGAGGGTTTACATGTATACATCGTGCGAACCCTTAGGAAAATAACAGAGGGTTTACATGTATACCTCGTGCGAACCCTGAGGGATTAGAGGGTAAATATGCTACCTCATCAAATTCTATATTTGATCTGAAACCCTAGTTCATGCAGAGCTGGAAAACAAATCAACGTACCTGCAAGGACCTCAGTACAGTAAATGCCATTCTCGCCAAAATACAATGATAAAAGATGTAAAATTATCATTAAATGCAAGGTCCTACCGGGATTCGAACCCAGGTCGCTGGATTCAAAGTCCAGAGTGCTAACCACTACACCATAGAACCACTACACATAAATGTAATTGTTAATTTAGAATAACTTACAAGTTTTTCAGAGGTAAATTCGCATGATTTCTGTCGGACGTGTGGATAAATTTCAGTATCAGCGATTCAGCATCAATGAAACGCGGTGGAGAAGATAATAGCTTATCTTCTTAATCATTTCGTCGAAATGTGGGTGGGTGGAGTAGATAATAAATTTAGTTGGTTGTTTTTAATAATTTTCATTCACAACTAGGTCTTTATCACTGCCCTTTTCTTTTCCTTAACTATTTTGAATGGTTAATTAGAATATTAAATTGTATAGACTTTCATTTATTATTATAATAATAATAATAATTTATTTTAAAGGTTATAGCTATGTAAGATATTAATTTGATGTATGGGACCTTTTTTTTGGACAAAGTACTTCCTTTATGTAACTACTAATGTTTATAGATGTGTACATACCTTACTTCCTCTGGATTTGAACTTATGATCTTAGAGGAGGAAACACATGTTTTAATATTTGTTCATTATTATTGTGCCCTCTCTGTGTTAAACTAGATAAGTCAAACTCTTTATCATTGAATTGAATTATGAGTGGGTATGCCTTCGAAGGAAACATAATTATCATATGTCCTTTCCTTATGGTGCAAAGGTGTTGTTAGGCTTGCATTATCATGCTCGATATTGCTACCATTGTTGATGCTTGAAGGGGTTTTCTTCAATATTGAAGTAGGTTCCCTACAAGTATTATGTAGCTCATCCATATTTCCTTTAAGGGCCTTTTGCTCTTGAATGATGTGGAATATTGTATTGTCTATGTTTATTACCAAGTTGGCACGTGAAGATCAACTAGTATTATAGTTCCATAGATTTGATATCTAGAGCTCAAATTAACAAAAGAAGAGAGGATTTCATAGCATGTATAGAGAATGGTCATCTTATTTGAGATCTTGCCAATAAGTAATTGTTCATTTTTGAACCCCTTGATTTGCAATTGAATGGACTGAATATGGCTAAGGGTGAATTTCATCATTTCCCCAACTTATCTAACATATGGGTAGATGCATATGGATAAAAAACCCTTATTAAGCATATGTCTATATAAATGAAATCCTCAACCCAAGACAATACTGCATCTAATTTATTTCCATGGTATTGGGCAATCTCCTCTTGCTACTCCATGTTCCATTATATTAGCTCGTTTATGATGTTATAATTTAGGGCCCATTATTGTTGCATTGGACTTTGGACTTGTAGTCAACAAGAGAAAGGAAGATTTCCCTACTTCACACTACAAGTGGGTTAGGTGAAGCATGAGTAGGAGTTATTAATGCAGTGATCCACATACTCTTCCATCTTCAACTTTCATGTTTGCATACTCCTGTATCGATTATCCATGATAATGGATCACTATGTACAATATGAGGTATGGGTTGTGTTCGTCCAACTATTTGCAAATGATATTGTTCCTTCCTTTATGATGAGAGAAATGTAATGGGTGAAGAACTATACTTAGGTGGCCTCCCACTTCGAGGAATGATACACATTTGAAGCTTTATTGGTCTTGACTGGTTTGATATTAGTAGTATAGTGGTTGAGCTAATCTCTTATCACATTCCACCCTCAAACTTTACAACAACAAGGAAGAAAGATAAATCATAAACCTTAGTTAGAGACATGTTCTCATGTTCTATTCCAATCCTTATCACTATATTATACTTAACTATTTTATTCCTCTCTCCCATAGAGTTGCCTACCTACATCCCTTTAAAGTATTACATTTAGGTTTTGCCAAGGGTAAATCTATTACACTGTCTTTCTTCTCTAATTTCTCATTTACACAGATAATTTAATGTGAGAGGAGAATTGAGATCATAGTAAAGACACATTGTAGTCACTAGCCAACCTTGGATATCTAATGGACAATTCATGACCACAAATCTTAAACTTATAAATATATTGAGATTATAATCTAAAATGCAAAGATTAAATATGATTAAGATGTAAGATTATAAGTACATTTCTTTTATTCAAGAGAAAGTATTGAGAAAATATGAACAAATATAGTAATAAAAAAGACACCATTAACACTAAACTTTATCCTAGAGAAACTACTGTCATAAAACCTTAAAAAAGAAATATAATGTGTGCCATGCTCCCTTTGTTCTCAAATTCACAATTCATAATACAAACAAATATTGACTCACTATGTAGAAAATAAACATGGTGGGTTGTGGTAGACTGTTACATGGTCACCTTCTTCCTCTCTTCTATTATGATATTACATGCCTTTGCACTATTCAAATATTAAACAAAAATGTATTATCATATGAATGGAATCCCTTTTCCTCATGTTGATTAAGGTTTTAACTTCTTCTCATATGAAGGTTAGGGTTAATGTTTTTTCATTCCCTAACCTAATTAACGTTAGGAGGTTTAGTGTTCTATAATATCCATGAAATTCCATTTGTGGTAGCTTTAGATGTTAAGTAATGGGAACTTATGTGCCTTCCACTTGATACTGTGGTGATCAAAACATAGATAAAGTTGACAGGGGCATAACTTTTTCATGTAAATCAACTCATTCTTTGCTTTATATGCATGGAAATATAACATCATTTCTAAGACTGAAACTTTAAAGCCATGGTTGGTGTAACACCTCGTATTTGACCCTAGAATGTAATTATGTAAATATGCATGATATGGCTAGAATCCAAACATGAACGATGCAATTAAGTACATTTTAGATTTAATATAAAAGCACATGACTACTGCATACCAATAAGGAAAAAGAACGGATGGTGGGCTATAATTCCATAAGGGGGACAATGATTATCCTAAGCCTAGTATTAGAGGGGAAAAAGATGTGCAACCACATGTATGCCACTTGTCCAACTCACTTTAGGGAAAAAAGAAAAGTGTCCAAACTCATGCATGCCACTTGTCCACCTCTTTTAGCATTGCATTTCCATGTGCCTAGATCTTATCAACCTTGGGGCCACTTGGATAACCTCAACCATGCTTATAAATAGAGAGAGAGAGAGAGACTTATCCCATAATTCCATTTATTTCCTTCATGACTAATACAATCCTTTTGGTTTTCATACCTTAACTACCTAGATTAGAACCACTGTCATCAGCACTACCATCACTGTTTCGACATCATACTTCCATGTTGAAGCCATCATTGTTGTCAGTCCTGAACCACCAATGATTGTATCACCATTACCATAATCGTGGGTTGGAGCCATACTAAGAATAAAGGAAAGGGTAGTTGTAGTAGGAACTAGATACCTTCTTGTGGATGGGTAGCCCCAACTTGAGGGGGGCTCTGTCAAAGAAATATATGTCTTGTAAAAAATTATGGTTGGGAGGAACGTCCTCGGTTTGCAGTTAATTGGCTATATTTTAGATAAGTTCACTATGTCTTTAAATATATGGTATTTATTTATGAATGTATCAGTCATTGCCATTGTATGAATTAAATTTCCAAAACTTATGACATTGGTAAATGTTGTTGAACTTTGGTGTTATCATTGATGTCAAGCAAGAAGCATGAGGCTGTCAAGAAAAGAGGCATGAAGACTTTAAGCTTGTTGAATTTTGGTGTTGTCATTAATTTCAAACAAGAAGTATGATAATCTTAATCAGGAAGCATGAATAATTGAATTAGGTAGTTTGAAGAAGTATATAGAATATGTGTTTATAAGTCTCAGAAGTGTGCAATATCCACCAAGTGATGGTACTCTAGTACATAGACCCACCAAAGTGAGCACGTTGCACATATAGAAGAAGAGCTCATACTTAGGGGGAGCTCAATTTTGTTTGGTGTTGACATCAATGCCAAAGGGGGATATTGCTGAACTTTGGTGTTGTCATTAATGTCTAGCAAGAAACATGAGGTTGACAAACAAAGAGGCTTGAAGACTTGAAGCTTGTTGAACTTTGGTGTTGTCATTAATGTCAAAAAAATAAGTATGATGATGTCAAGAATGAAGCATGAAGACTTGAAGTGAGTTTGAAAAAGTATATAGACTTTATGTTTACAAGTCTCAGAAGTGCGCAAGACCCACCAAGTGATGGTACTCTAGTGTGAAATACCCAGGAAAGTGATGGTCATATACTGCACAAATTCCACAAAGTTACTAATGATACAAAAATACACACTAAAAAGAGAATAAGAAGCTTGACCGAAAAGAAAGAAGGGGTATCACCGACTCAAAGGAACCCCAACTTGTGGACAATGCATCATTTGATCCATAATAGTATAAATAGGTGAGATATGGAAATGTTGATGTAAGCTTGAAGATGCATAAGATGTAGTATTATGAATTTGCAAGCTTCAAATATTGGGGTGTCGATAGGCTCGTTGATCCAAAAGAAAGATATAGTAGAGAGCCAAGGATGCAGAGCAAAAAAGAAAGAATGGAGATATAAAAAAGTGCGAAGATAATTTTTGGGGGTTTGGAAGATGAGGGTGCTTTGTGTGAAAGGATAAGTGTGAAAATATAATTGTGAAAAGAGAACCAAACATGATAAAATACAAGGAGTAGTCACATAGGAGCACATTCATACGAGGATTAGTTGTGTATATATCCATAAGAAGCATTTGCAAAAGTGTCCCAAGGATACAAGAGGAATATTTGTGCAGAAACATATTGTCGTGGATCATAGAAACAAATCATAGATCATAGGTTGCATATCAAGGAAGCAAGTTAGAGATCACAAATCGCAGAAACAGATCTGAAGATAGTGTGACAAAGGTACATTTACATTTATTTCAGGGAGGCAGGATGGGGAAAGGATAGGGAGCTGGAGCTGGATAACAAGGGTGGAAGGACGTGTTAAGGATAGGAGATCACAGTCTCCTCTCAGTTTGGTTCCTAAACACTGCAAGTAGGTTCTTGCGCAAAGGATTCATGTCCTCTTAGGTTAGAGCTTGAATAATGCAAGTAGTTGCTTGTGTAGAGGATTGGTGTCCTCATAGGTTGGAGATTAGTACAAAGAGTTGGTGCTTGTATGTGGGATTGGTGTCCCAATCGTATTGATGCATGAGTGAGTTGGTTCTCACATCTCGAAGATTGGTGTCTCCCATATATCTATGTAATAAAAAATTCACCAGTACAAAATGAGAGATAAGTGACCAGGCGACCAAAAAATTTGTTCACCACGGTTTTTTCAAGGGATAAATGACCAAAATTGAGAAATTTTAAATGAGCTAACTAAAAATGACCAAGATAAATAGCCAATCTGGTCACGTGATAAGAACCAAACTAAAAATGACTAAGATAAATGACCAATGTGGTCATGGGATAAGAACTAAACTAAAAATGACCACAAAACAATTGCTCATTTATTTGGTCATTTTTAGTTGTGTCACTTCGACCATGGAAATTATTACAATTTTGACAATGAATTTGTACAATTTACTAAATTTTAACACTACAGTTGGATATAGAGACCCCCTCGAAATCCATCCATAGTGTTACAATTTAGTAAATTGCAGGCCCTGTCATGTGTCACATCTTATCAATTTTATCGACACCACTAACCCATGGTATTCTTTCTTCTATTATGTATGGTCAAGATCCCATGACATTCACAAATAAATTTTGGCAAATTTTAAGCTATATGGTATTCTTGCTTCTATTGTGTCTGATTAAGATCCCACACTACATGGCACCTAGTTGAAAATGAGCACAACTTATCATCTCTAAATAGACTCGCCAGAGAAAAGTAGTCAACAAGTGTCTTGAAACCTATTTGAGATGTTTGGCCTAAAAAAATAAACACTAATAGGAATAGTGGTTACCTCTTTTTGAATGGTGGCATAATATCACTTAACATGATGCTACCAAAATGACACCATATGAAGCGTATATGGTGATGACAATTTTTTAGGGACTTCTAGGGGAAACCTCGAATCCACATTTTACTTATGAATCTCCTTACTAGAGGAATGGGGGGTAGTTTAGTTCCAAGATTGAAGGTTTTATTTGGAATTTCCTCAAGATTGGTGGGAAGTTTCATCATAACACAACATGTTATCTCAAAATGATCTTATTCGTGACAAACCCAACATATGGATTTACACATTGCTCATGAGAAAGGGCCTTGGTTTAGGGGAATCTTGTTAGGCATGGTCTCACTGAAGCCCATATCTATGATCTTATCAAACCTTGATAGCTAAAATCTCATACAAAAGCTCACTCTCTTAAGGAACTAGCACCACCCTTCAAAAATCACATTCTTTTATTCCGAAAGAGAAAAAATCACTAGAAAATATCCTCTACCAAAGAAAGAAAACTAAGCATTGTCATTATCCTTATAGTTTTCCATAATCTAACTCCAAATAGTTCTCTCTGCTAGCCATAGACCCACAAATTTAAAATTTTACATACCGAATTACCCTACTGAAAAAAAATGTGTTTTCAATGATTCAAATCTTAGTTGTCTTCATTCCTATTTGATAACAACCGAAGAAGAAAGACTGGAAAAGGGACAAAGAATCGAATCAAATTAAATTGGCTATAGGAACAATTGCGATGGAGTTTGCAGATATCTGGGCGAGATTCAGGTCAGGGGGAGGCTACCAGGATTTGTGTTCAATTTCATGTGGTAGATTTGAGTCGACGTTGTAGTCTATCCACACATCATTGGTGAAATTTCATCTACCATCAAGTTTTTGTCCTTATTCATTTTCCCTTGTATTCTAGGTTTGCAATTTTTAGGCAAAGGGGGTTTGAAAAGAGTTAGGGCCGTTACCTGAGTAGATTGCAATGAATGAATTCAAACAAATGCATTTCCATATAGCTTGACCTTGGTTGTTATGATAGATGTTGCGTTAACTCTTCCTTTATTTTCAAATACATCTTCAGCTTCAACATGCCTTGCTAACCTATGGCAAAGAGTGAGTGTGGCCTTCCAATTGGAATATGTATTTTTTTTTAAGGGTGTTGTCTTGTGAAGCAATTCTATTTTTGTTGGATTTTGAGGATGTGCTCTCTAGACATAGTTTCAAACATGATTGTCTCTACCTTGATATATGTTTGTCCTTGGATTAGCATATACAAATAGTCAAGACCTTTCTCTAATGTTGTTAAAGTGGAAGAAACTGAGTTTAGCACCATGACTGACGAATATTGTCACAGGGAATCATCAAAAACTTTGAAATGAGAAAGGGATACTTTGCACAGAATCAAGTTTTAGCAGAAACAAAAGTTTCTTCAGGTTGCTTAAGACAATGTTCACATAGGAATAAAATGAACTTAAGATGAGCTTTGAGTTAAATTCACTATATAATAGTGAGAAAGAAACAAATCCCTTCAAAAGGGTCAAATTAAAGAAAGAGGAATCAAAGTGAAGGGTGTGAATAGGTTATGCAGAGTTCTAAGCTAGAACTGATTGTATCGGTTAAAGTTGAAGCTAAAATTTTCATAATATATGATAGTTAATAAGAAATACAATGAAAAGGAAAGGTCCTTTCTATTTAATCTTAAGGATAGAAACAACCCTGAGTTAATAACATGTGTTGTTTAAGGTGAAAATGTCCCTAAGCGTTTATGTTGCATGATTTCAGAGAAATTAGCACCAATGAATTGTCACAATGGAGGATTTCCAAAGAAGAGGATCTTTCTTATATGATAGTTCTACCTAAACAAGATAGGCTACTAAAGAAAATATACAACGAAGAATTTCAAGTGGAAGTTGATGAGGATGATGTAGCTCTAGAAGTAGTTGTTGGTGGTAGATGCCATCTCTGAGTTAAAAAGGACTATACTCAAATCAATGAAGTACCAAATGTGGATGAAGTTGTTGCGGTTTTCCTTGGTGCTTTTCCATCATGTACATTAGCTAGTCAGATATTTGAGGTAAATGCATCAAACATGAGTGCATATGAAATTGTCATTGAAGAGATAAATAAGGAACAAAATGAACTTCCTGAAACATTGTCTCTTATTGAGTATATAGGCTCAAGGGGAGATCAATTACATTATGGACCCTCAACAATTTATTCACTGACACAATATATGTAACTCTGGTATTAACTAACTCCATCAAATAGGGTAGGAATCCCACATAGTATGCATACGAGTGCCATGCCTCAAATCAATTGCTCAATGGATGGTATGACCTAGTACAATGTGCATGAGTGGTAGCACATCCTTCCAAAATAAGTATAACATCTCCTCAAACTATGTGCTATTATGTGAACAAACTATGTGCTATTATGTGAACAATTTGCAAATGTCATCATAACCTCTCTAAAATCAAGGGTAACATTGTGGAGTGACCTTGAAGAAGGTGCATATAAGGTCCCTATGCCTCTTAAATTAACATATGTGCAATAATGACAAACAAGGAGGGTGCTCCACTCCACCAAGTGACCAACCACTCCAAAGATGCCAAAACAATGGCCAATTATCCATATCCTCTAGGGCATTCCATTGCCAATCCCAAAAACTCATGGAAAATCATCAAAACTAACCATTGGAAGGCCAATCCTCCTAGGAACATGTGCACAATGGAACTGTTGCATCAATTCAAATATGAAACACCATTTCTAAACATATTCTAAAATTCCCAAATATTCAATTTTTTGGGCCTAAATGTAAAATTAAATTGTTTTTCAAGGAATCTTAATTTGTATCCTGATTAGTGACAGACTTCCTCCATTAAACAGTGTGGAAGGGTGGAAATGCAACACGAGTAATGTAGTAAGAAGAAAAGACGTTAATGAGTTAGAACATCATGTTTTTTACCAAAAGACAATATGAGCTCTCCTAGGCAACATAATGCTTTAGTGCCAAGTTGTTATGGTGGCAATTACATATATTTTATGGGAGCCATGGATATATTTCTTCAACCTAAATATGTGATTTGGTATTCCTCATAATTCAGAGCAACCCGTTCAAACCTCCTATTTTTTATAATTGTTATTTAGGCGTTATTGATCAGGAAGCTAGATTTGAAGTGATGTTGTTAGAGAGTTGCACCTTGTCCCGCTACCTTATTTATTTTTTATGAAATGGACATTTCTCATTCAAAAATAACAATAACGTCCTAACCTTTTGTACCTCTTAATTATCATTGGACAATGATTTTAAAAATCCAATTAAGGTCATACATTATCTTGTTGTTCTTAATCATGTTAGGGGAATTGTCTCTTCATATATGAGTTTAAACTTTATGTTGGACTAGCTGGAAACTCTTAGCAGTACTACCAATTGTTTTTTGGGTATGTGTTCTGTACTAGATTCCAATTTGTCTTATAGAATCCGTGTCAAGGATTTTTTTCATTGCTTCATAACATTATGTTATTGAAGATAATCATGCAATCACGGGATTCCAGATAACAATGACCACATAACATCATGATGAAAAATATCATTGCATAGTGCTTGTAACATTGTAAGTGAAGGGATATTCAATAATTTTGGTTTGCAGAAATATATTTTTTACTATTGATTGTCTTGTTTCTTTTAATGTTATCTTGTAAGTCTTCCTCTGACAAGAAAATATGCATTTAATCATATCATGTCTAACAACAATGTGACTAATCATGATGATTTGACTACAAATGGTCTATGGAATATTCTTAAGTCACATAGATATTTCCTATTAGAACTTTCTTCCAAAATCATCCTACTCTTAGTTTTGGGACCGTTGAACACATGCATATGGAATTTCACATGCCAAATGGCCAGATATTTCCTGTTAAATAGTTACGAGGTCCATCCTTATAAACTTTGGTTGGTAATTGAATATTTCATCAATGACCTTCCCAGTGGAAACTTATGTTTTCTAAGGTGTATTGAGATTATAGGTAAGGACCATCCTATATTAAGAGATTCAATAAGATCTTGTTTCTTTATATGTTATTACTAATATGAATTGAAAACCTTGATAGGAGGAAGTGACCCAAATTGTAAAATTTTGTTCTGTTTCATTTTCATTGATTTCTATGAGAGTGTTAGTGTTGTATCAAGAAGGGTCAACAATAATTCATTTATCTCAAGATTGGTTTCCAAGGATGTATTGGTTTGGTTTAGGAAAAGGAGGATTCAAAATTTTTAAATCCCGCACTAGAAAATATTTACTTGTGCTTAGATTATAATTGTTACATAATTAAGTTGTACATGTTTGTTAGCATATGTAAAATTCAGATACCTAGAAATTGACCATATTAGGTTGTCTTTTTTTATACAGTTTGGTTTATAAGATCTTTGTATCATAATGTCTTGATAATATAATTATAACATAACAAGGACGGAATGGTTGTAATAGATTTCGTGTTTTATCATGCCTCTTATAATCTATAATATAAGAGATTCAAAGTAGGATTTTGTAAAATATAATATGTCACGTTCAATGAATATATATAGTACTGACTAATCCCCTAAATATGCCCAAGCTATAATTTTCAAATTTTCTATAAATAATTTTGAGCGACTAATTTTT
This sequence comes from Pseudotsuga menziesii, assembly GCA_001517045.1. Classification (NCBI taxonomy): domain Eukaryota; kingdom Viridiplantae; phylum Streptophyta; class Pinopsida; order Pinales; family Pinaceae; genus Pseudotsuga; species Pseudotsuga menziesii. Next base: position 244,384 of record LPNX010513895.1, read on the forward strand.
CTCATGTTTTTGACACATTTTGGAAATGACACATGGGGCATTTCATCCAAATTTTCACCTTATTATTTTACAAGAAAATTGCTTGCAATTATATTCTTTGATGCTTGGATGTCAGAGTTTCCAATTTTAGGAACCAACGGATTTTTCTTAGGCCCTGCCGAAGGCATTGTTGGCTCTCACACCATATTTCATACTCCAGACCATAGCTTGATCTTTAATTTGTACGGAGTTAAGAGTGTTAAGAAAACAAAAACAATTAGGACAAGTCTTTCCTAACTATTAAATAATGTAAATATAGTCAATATAGTCCACATCCAGTCATGCTTAATAGTGTCTAGTGATTTTTTTGTTATGGTAAAATTAAAATGCTACTGGAAGGTCTAGCTTCTTGTTATATCACTAAGAATTTTATTTAAACAACTTACATTCTTCCCGAATATGTGCATTTATGTTGTAATTGGAAATGAGCATTTCCTGTCTGCATATAATGCCTCATATCTGAACAATACTTTTACTGCTATGCAAAATATTAACAAGATTCTTTTCAAATAAGGTTTAGCAGACCAAATTAAAGTTACTATACCTCTTAATGCATATATTAAAGGCAAGGAAATAGAAGAATCCTTCAGAAATGAGAAGCTTCAGGTATTAAAATTTCATGTCTTTCGTTGTCCTATATATATTCATATTCCTTATGAGAAAAAGACTGAATTTTAACCCTTGAGCGTCAAGTGTATTTTTTGGCTACAGTGAGACCTCCCAGGCTTACCGGATGTATATTCCAACACAATAGAAAACTTTGGTGAACAGAGATGTTAAATTTGTTGAGGAATGCATGGTCATTTAAGTATTAGGATCCAAAGGTTGAGGAGGGAGAAAACCTTCATGTACCAAAAGATAATAAGAAAAAATACAAAAACATATTCAAATCAACAAGGTTCTACTAAAGGCACAAGAGCCTCTTTACTATCTAGTTCACCTAAGAAGATAATATGGCATACCTAGACTTTGCAGGGCGCACATGAATAAGTGGAAGAACCAAAATATTATTTTCAAGTGTCATCCCCCTAAGAAATTTTCTACTTATGTTTCACTAATGTGTTATCTCATTGATACATATTTTTCCTTCTTTTATAAGGAATATGTAGATTAGGTGTGGTAGGGTGACATGACTGAGGAGCATGACTTCATCCTGAACAATGATGTTTGAGAGGTTTCTCCAAGACATGTGGAGAAGTATATGATAGATTGCAGAATGTTGTTCATCAATTTTACATGGTTCATCATCCTCCAATAAAACATGTCCAAAATCACCTGGAACTTAATCATGAAAGAATTTCCTATGGGGTGTAGAATGACATGAATCCCCTGAATCTACTAACTAGTAATCACTAGTATTATCTAATGCAAGAATCAAAGCATGTTGTAACACACCACCTGATACATTAGCTTCATGAGTAGTCTATTTTTCCCCGTCTCCTTTCTTCTTTGGAGATATGCATCCTTTCTTCATATGTCCTCTCTTACCACAGTTTTAGAACTCTATCTTTCCTATTCTGGACATGAATCTTCCTTTTCTAGAGTTGTTGCAATTACCTAGACTCCTTCCTCTCTCCCTTTGTCTTCCCTTGATCTACATGGTCAATGCATTACATGATGTCTCAACTGTGCTTTTTCTTCGCATTTCCTCACTAAGAATAACACCAACAACATCATCAAATTTAAGAGTGTTTGAACCAGATACAAAGCTACTTACAGACATGACCAAGCCATTCCATCTTTCTGGAAATGAGAGCAAGATTAGAAGATCCCTAACCTCATCATCAAAGTTCACTCCTATAGAACTTAGATGACTAGTAGCTGTATTAAATTCATTTAAATGGTCAACAATAGATCTACCTTCTGAAATATTCATTTTAAATAAATTCTTCATTAGAAATACCTTGTTGGAAGCCGAGGGTTTTTCATAGATCTTATCCAATGCGCTCATCACACCCTCTTTTGTCTTTTCTTTTGAAATATGGAAAGCCACCGACGAATCCAAGCACAATTGTATTGTTTGCAGTGCCTTTCTGTCAAGAACCTTCCATTCCTTGTCCTTCATAGTCATTGACTGTTTTGTTTTTCCACCCAATGGTAGGAATAAATATTTCTAGGACATATAGTCCTCCGGTTTCATCTTCCATAACTAGTAGTTTTGGAAGTTAAATTTCTCAACCCTGAACTTTCAAGAAAGACTTCTCAGGTTACGAATGCTTCACTTGTCACAAGATGGGACACATCTCCATAAATTGGCCCATGGGGACAGATCAACTCAAGAAGACGAGCAATATATTCTAGGAACATACAGTTGAAGACAATGATCAAGAAGAAGAAGAAGAAGAAACAACTAAATAATATGAAGACTCCTATGAAGAATATGTCTTAATCTTAACACTCACAGGTTCAGTCTCACCCGGTAATGACACTTGGCTAGTAGATAGTGGTGCCTCTAGGAACATGATAGGTTACAAAGTTTCACTCTCTTGTCTTGAACAAAAGGATTCTCCAGACAAAGTAATGCTTGTATATGATTACCAATATCCCATCAAAGGGATGGGAGAAGCCTCTTATAAACTAGACTCAAGAAATCCCATGAAGATGAAGGCTGTCCTATGTGTTCAAGAGCTAAAGAAGAATCTCCTCTCTATCTCATCATTACATAAGAAAGGTTTTAGAGTTTCTTTTGTAGATGGTGAAGTTCTTATGTGGACAAAAGGAAAAAATTGTAGATGATGTAGTAGTGATTGGAGTTGAAGAAGGAGGACTCTACAAACTAAATGGACATGTAGACTCAACATTGATGACTAGCACCATAAGCCCATGTAATTTATGGCACATAATACTTTCTTATGTACATTACAAAGCATTACCAATTGTAAGAAAGGTGGTGACAGGCTTGCCAAAGATTTAGATAAACCACAGAGTGTGCAAAGGATGTGCACAAGGAAAGAATACCAAGAACCCTTATCCAAGTAGTAACAATAAAGAAAAAGGGATTCTAGACATTGTTCACTCAAATATTTATGGACTGATGAAAAATAATTCATATAGTGGATATGTTTACTGTGACTCCTTCATTGATGACTACTCCCACAAAACTAGGATATATTTCTTGAAGAAGAAGGATGAAGTATTTGAGAAGTTCAAGGATTTTAAGGCTCTTGAAGAAAACCTCTCTGAAAAGAGGATCAAGACCTTAATATCAGATAATGGAGGAGAGTTCACATTAGGTGAATTCAAAAAGTACTGCAGAGAAGCTGGCATTAAGATGGATCTCACCATTCCCTACAATACACAACAAAATGGGATGGGAAAGAGGAAGAATATATATATCATGGAAGCTGTAAAATCCATGATCCATGATCAAGACCTACCTATGTATCTAAGGGTAGAAGCAGCTAGAAAAACAGTATATGTGCAGAATAGAATCTCGCACAGTGCCCTTGGGAATAAAACTCCAGAAGAGATGTTTACTAGAGAAAATCCTGAAGTAAGTCACCTTAAAATATTTGGTTGTTCGGTTTACATACACATTCCCAAGGAGAAGAGATCAAAGTTGGATCATTCAGTAAAGAAGGAACTATTTGTGGGATATAGTGAGCAATCAAAAGCTTACTGAATCTATATACCAGGGCACTATCAAATTAATATAAGTAGAGATGTTACTTTTGACGAAGATACATATTTCAAGAAATCAAGGAAAGACAGGGAAGTAAAAGAGGAGCATGAAACTCCTAGAGCTGCAGAAGTTTCTAAACCAATTGGAAATGAGGTAGAAGAACATATACTTGAGGACTGTGACATGAGAAAACCTCAGAGACCTAAAGAACTTCCTAGTGAGATGATCTCACACAAAATAAGGTATGCTTGGGCACGAGAATTAATTGAAGAAGTAGAAAGAATTGGTGTCCTTGAAGGAGCCATCAGAGAAGGAAAGAAGCCAAAGCCATACCCCAGTTATGTGGATTTAATGTGCAACCTCATTAACAAAGAACCTACATGCTTTGTAGAATCAATGAAGAAAAAGGAATGGGTGGCTTCCATGGTTGAGGAATACTAATCCATCATAAAGAATGATGTATGGGAATTAGTACCAAGACCAAAGAACAAATAATTAGTATCCTCGAAATGGATCTACAAAACAAAGCATTCAACAAATGGAAGTATAGAGAAGTACAAGGAAATATTTGTAGCCCACAGTTTCTCTCAGAAAGAAGGAATTGACTATGAAGACACCTTTGCACAGGTAGCAAGGTATACCTCAATTAGAACTGTCCTTGCCTTGGCATCCAAGATGAAGTGGAAGTTACATCAGATGGATGTAAATACAACTTTCCTAAATGGAGTAATAGAAGAGTAAGTGTACATTGAACAATCGTAAGGTTTTGAGACAGGTAACCATAAAAATCATGTGTGCAGACTTAAGAAGGCATTGCATTGGTTGAAGCAAGCCTCGATAGCGTGGTATGGAAGAATTTATGGTTTCCTTTTGAGTTTAGGCTTTACAAAGAGTAAAGAATATTCCAAACTCTACTCCAAAGTTGAGGATGATGGGTTTATGATATTACTACTATATGTAGATGATTTATTTTTTATGGGAAAAGACAATCCCATCAATGAATGCAAGAAGAAGCTCACTACATAATTTGATATGAAAGACCTTGGAATGATGCACTACTTATTAGGTCTTGAAGTATGGAAGTATCCAGATGATATTTTCCTCAACCAAGGAAAATATGCAATAGAGATCCTAAAGAGATTTGGGATGATGGATTGTAAGGCTATGAATACTCTGATGACAACACATTTGAAGCTCTTGAATGTTGATTCTTCAGAGATAGTGGATGTTACCTTATACAGACAGATTATTGGTTCACTAATATACTTAACCAATACAAGAATGGATATATTTTTTGTTGCAAACACTTTAAGTCAGTATATGGTGAATCTCAAACATATTCACTTAGTAGGAACAAAACATGTGATGAGGTATCTAAAAGGAGCATCAAATTATGGTCTCAGATATGCATCAGTAAGACCGTATTACATGGATTTACATATTCATATTGGGAAGGAAGTGTCAAAGAAATAAAGAGTACTTCGAGATGTTCTTTTAGTTTGGGATCAAGCATGATTTCATGGTTCAACAAAAAGCAGACCACTATTGCACTCTGCATGGCAGAAGTCGAATACATAGAAGCATGTTCATCTTGTAGCGAAGCAATATGGCTTCGCAAAATGTTGGCAGGACTATTTGATAAATAGGTATAGGTAATTGATATCCATTGCGATAATTAATGTTGTATTAAGATGACATAAAACCTAATGTTTCATGATAATTTGAAACATATCGAAAATCAGATATCACTACATCCAGGATATGGTGCAGAAGGGAGCTATAAAGCTCAAGTATGTTCCTATAGAGGAACAAGTGGTAGATATACTGATTAATCCTCTGTCTCGTGTAAAGTTTGAATACTTTAGAGACAAGTTTGGTGTTGTCCAAAAGGACCTCCATTGAAAGAGAGAGTAAAAGGGATAGAATGCTCTATGTTACAGTGGTGTGATACCTCAATCTAGGGTAGGGTATGTCTGGCTAGGATTTTTGGATCGAAAGGGTTAGTAATCTAGACGAGGACACTTGATCTTAGGGGGATTATATGTCTAATTAGGCTTGTTTATCCCAAAAGGGCTAGTAATCCAGACAAGGCTTATTTGGTCCCCAGGGAGATCCATCTGTCTGACTAGGATTGTTGGCTCAAAAGGGTTAGTAAGTCAGACAAAATTCTCAAGTGGATCTACCAGAGAACCCACAATGGTGCTGCTTCAGAAGGCCAAAGGGAAAGAGGTGGTTTTTTCATTGCTATACTGAAGAGGAAGGTTTAGTACTCTCATACTAATGTTCATGAGGTAGATTCAATATTCTCATAGTGATGTTGATGAGGTAGATTAAGTATTCTCATACTGATGATGATGAGGTAGTTTCATTATTTTCATACTAATTATTGATGCAGTAGATTCAATATTCTCATACCAATTATGATGAGGCAGTTTCAGTATGTTCATGCTGATGTTGATGAGGCAGGTTCAGTATTTTCATACTAATGTTGATGATGTAGGTTCAATATTCCCAAATTGATGATGAGGTAGTTTCAGTATTCCCATACTGATGATGATGAGTTATTTTTGGTATTTCTATACTAATGTTGATGAGGTTTGCTTCAGTATTTATTTACTGGTTTTACAAATAATGACTCAACATTGATTTGTTGATGATGAGGTTTTAGCACTAACATGTTAATGATGTTATTGTTGTTACTTTAGTATTTACATACTAATGTGGCAGGTAGATGATTTAGTATTCACTTACTGACATGGAAGAATATAATTCAGTATTCATATATTGATATGACACAAGGAGAATCAGTATCTACATACTGATATTACAAAAGAAGAAGAAGACTCAATATCTACATACTGATATTGTAGAAGAAGAAGACTTAGTATCTACATACTGATATTACATAAGAAGAAGAAGACCCATTATCCACATACTGATATTGCAGAAGAAGAAGAAGACTCGGTATTCACATACTGATATTACAGAAGAAGAAGAAGACTCAGTATCCACATACTGATATTGCAGAAGAAGAAGAAGACTCAGTATTCACACACTGATATTGTAGAAGAAGACTCAATATCCACATACTGATATTGTAGAAGAAGAATCATAAGAAGACTTAGTATCCACATATTGATATTGCAGAAGGAGACTCGGTATCCACATACTAATATTGCAGAAGATGACATAGAAGAAGACTTAGTATCCACTTACTGATATTAGAAAAGAATTTGTAGAATATGACCCAGTATTCTCATACTGATATTGATGATGAATATGTATGATGTGGTTCCAAAACTTCCTATGAAATATAGAGATTCACCAATCATATATACAGTGGTGGTAGTGGCTGTTGATATAGAATACCTTCCTAGTTAAGAGGGAGTGTTAAAATATTGTAACTTCGGAAGATATTCTAGTTATGCTAATTGTATTCCTCCTTCGGTAGTTGTCACTGATGTAATTGGTCATGTAAGAGTCATTGTAAGAATCAATGTAAACCTCCGGATGTAAGTCGGGTCAATAGTACCCTTGAGTCATTATAACAAATATTATTTTTGGTGCCCTACTAGTCAATTCGACCATGTCATTTATTCAAGTTGGCCTAGTTAGGTTTTAGGACAAGTCAAGAGTCAAATATAAATAGGGAGGGTCCTCCTTCATTTGTACTCACTTCACTCAAGCAAGTTTGCAAGAGAGAGAATAATAAGTGCGCTAGAAAGAAGAGAGAAGCACTTTTCTTGGGTTTTACATTGTTTTGGTTGAGTTCTATTTTGAGGAAGTTTTGTTGGTTTTCTCCCCCACAAGGGTTTCCCAGGATAAATCTTGGGTTATCTTTTGTGACTGTATTTTTTGTTCTTTCAGTGATCCTACCATATTAAATTGTTTTAGAATATCATATAAGCAATAAGAAAACTTAAAAATGGATCTTATCATCTTCTTGAACTATGACTATGCCGACTGTGGAATCATATGCATCGATATATAAAATAAAATCCTTAGTATAGTTTGGCAGACTCAACTAAGGGGATGCCAATAATGCTTTTTTCCAAGTCTCAAATGAGTTATGAGCAGTCTCATCCCATAGAATGGGGTGTCTTTCTTGAGTAAGTGCATGAGACCCTTTATTATCTTATCATACTTAACTATAAACCATTTAAGTAAGTTAGATTTTCCCTGTAGATTTTGAAGTTGACAAATAGTACGAGGAGGAGGTAGGTTTATGATGGCCTCAACTTTTAATGGATCGACCATTATTCCTTTGGTGTACACTATAAAACATAGAAATCATCCAAACTCGATGCATAATACACATTTATGTGGATTAAAACAAATCTTTTAATTCCTGCCTTGTTCAAACACTAGTCGCAAATGGTTTAGATGATCCCGTATTTTTCAAGATTGTGCAGGGAGATCATCTATGTAAGGTTTAACTATGTGTTTGATATCATGGAAAGAGAAGTTTACAGATCGCTACAATGTAGATCGAACATAATTCAAACCAAAGGGAATATTCCTATAAGCAAAGGTACCATAGGGACAAATGAAATCATTTTTATGTTGGTCTTTAGGTTTAATTTGGATTTGATTATATCCTGAAAATAAATCCATAAAAGTGAATACTTCATTTCCTGCACACACATCTATTATTAGATCAATGAAAGGTGTGGGTTAGTTGTCCTTATGGCATGCATTGTTTAAATCCCTAAAGTTAGTACAAATGTAGACAACACATTGTTTTTTATCAATTGGAACTATATTGAAAACCCATTTTGTACTTGGGTTATGATAGACGAAACCGTCGTTTAAGAGCTTTTCTACTTCAACTTTTACAACTGCTTCTTTTCATGGGTTAACTAGATGAAGCTTTTGTCGAACATGTTTAACATTAGGGTACATTCTAATCTCATTTTGAACAATGGAAGGGTCTTTTCTTGGAATCTCCTCATATGACTAAGTAAAAATATCACAAAATTCCTTGAATATATCGGTGTAAATGGAAACTTCCTTGGGAGAATAGTATGCATTGATAAATATATTTTCCATGAAATTAGGGTTTATTTATATGTTTATTGGAGTCATTTTTTATATGTTATCCATGTTCCCTTCAATGAAAAATCCCTCTTTAGCTAAAGGGTTAATGGGATGATCAACATTTCCATAGTGTCTCACATGGTACTCTTCATTCTCTATCATATTCATATCTAGAAGACAATACGATCTATGATGCATATATTCCCAAGGTTTCTCTATTCATACCATCGCTTCTAGAATGGATTTGTTAGAAGCAAAAAAATATCTAAGGAGTTATAAGAATGAGTGGAATTTGTGGCCCATGAAGGTGTATAATCAACATCTAAATCCTCAGAGACTGAAGGATTGGAGACAGAATCCATGGCATTTTCCTGAAGAGGTTGATAAGAAATTTCTGTTCGGATAAGGGCACTATCGGTTCAAAATTAGTTGGTAATATACAAGGATTAGTTTTGTTAGAAATTGTAAAGAAATATCCATATACTGAAGTAGTATTTCCAATGCTAGTTGAACCAATGTACTTAACGGGAGTAGGAAACTCAAAAGTCCCCATAAGAGATTAATACATTCCTACTCCCATGTTCTCACTAAATGGGAATGCTTGATCAACCATAGGAATACTTGACTTTGAGGAGGTCATGGTACTCTTTTGGGTGAAAGAAAATTTATCAATAATGACAATATTTCCTTCATGAGGAAACATTAACACCATAAAAACTGACGATGAGATGGATTGCATAACATAAGTCCAACTGCTTCCTAACAAAAATGTATAATCAAGATGAGCGCCCACTACCTTAACTTCTACTGAAAATACCTTTCCTACTAATTGGATATCAAAAGAGAGAAAGATCCCATGAGGACAAAAAGATATTCCATCGAAAGTAGTAAGTAGATTCATAGACAAAACCAACTCCAGAGAGCCTAATGCTTGCCAACAAGAAAATACATAACACACATAGACACACCTTCATCCACAATTGTTCGCCCAATGGTATTAGCACCATGAACTACTTCAATGTGAAAGGAAACGCGATACAAAAAATAGGGTTGTACATCAAACATGTAAAAATTCCCCAACATGTTAGTGGGATCGAGGATTCTTATAACTGCTAGGAGTGCATTTCGTTGCGAAGGAATACTTTTTCATGCCTCCAAATCAGACATTCCACGCGGTGTTTGGGATAATTTCTAGAGCATAATATTTAGGAGAAACCCTCACATTAGGGTTGTGTGCACCCTGCTTATAGATAGATTTAGGAATCTATGGCATTGATTCCACTGGTTTCTCTATATGAAGAGAATTCGGTGTTTCGGGAATATCTTTATCTTTTTATGACGATTCTAAGATATAATTCTTGGCTCTAGTTTGTAAAAACATGTTTGAGCAAACCACATTCATGTATGCTTGATTAGATGACGAAGAACCTTGGGTGCCCCCAATAGTGTTAGAACTGTTAGAAGTTGTATTATGTCCTTTAGGAAAAGGATCCTTTAGGACAACCGTTTGTTGTTGTTGTATGTAATGATCCAATTAGAACTAGTTGGTCATTAACTCCTTACAATAAAAGTTTCAAAGAAATCTACTGGGGCAAGGAATTTTAACCAAGTAATTGATCAAAATCAGTTAAGGAGGATCAACCAAGGTAGGGAGAGGGTCATGAAATTATAGGTTCCTATGCACAATTTGTTGGATGCATTTATGTTTCAATCATCAACCAGGATGAAGTATAGTCTAAGGATCCTGGGAGTCCCAACATATGCAAACTAAAACCTTTATTGTTAAATTCCCAGAGACCAGTGGTGTTGAGATTAAAGTTAGGGGGGATTTAATATATTTGATAAGGTGTTATTCATTAGTAAAAATAGGTTTGTGCAAGTCTAGAATATAATTGGGATACTATGTGGTTAGCACTAGTCAACTAGCTTTGAGGACTACCCATAGGAATCATTTTTTGGGCTTCCCAAATAGTAGAAGATGGTAGCGAAACCTTGGATTTGGGCATGGAACCTCTACATAAGAGTATTAAGAATATATTGAACCAAAATGAATATAATTCGTGAATGTATGATTGATTAATGCTTGAAACTATAAAACTAGTCAATTTTATGTTGAAAACTAGGCAAAGTATAATAAACTCAATTGAAACTTAGTCAAATTGACTTAGATTTTCATCAAAACTTTAAATAATGCATTATTAAATAAATTAAGGATCAAATATTCCTAAATTAATATCACATAGATCGTAATGAAGTATCCATTAATATAATATAGTTATACAGTGGAAATAGGAGGCCAACTTCACAAAGGAATTGGAAGATTTGAATCCAAACTTCTGTAACAGATGGAGTAGATCTAGATATGATAGATTAACCTAAAAAAACTCTCATTAATGGATAGATACCATCAATAATATCTCATAGAAGGAAAATCAGTTGAGGCACACCTCCCAACTGTGTCTAAGGGCACATCTCCCTAGGACTAAGAAGCTAAGCTCTCAAATTCGAATGGTAAAATGAACAAAAGATGTGAAAAGTGAACTATTGAATTATTTTATACATGAGGTTGCTTCATGTGAAATCATCCTTGACTATTTCTCCCTCATGAGTTGGATGGGAAATAGATTGCTTTGTGCCTTTTCTTTGTGTCAGACTTTCCTTCTTTTCTTTCCTTGTTGCTTATGTCCTTCTTTCCTTTCTACTTTTCCTACTTTCCTGGATTTGCCTTCTTTTCTATATTTTCTTGCTTTTATCCTTCTTTTCTTCCCACAAGTTATAATTTCCTTGCATTGTCTAATTTTTCTTATGTGCACCATGTTAGCACTCATGCTAATTTTTTCGGATCTACGAGGAATGGTTGGAAAAAAGGGGGTTGTAGCCAAAAGTTTTTCGAGCTTGGAGACTTCAGGAATGGATCACCATAGAATAGGAAGCATAGAGTGGAAGAGGTTGAGGATTTATCAATGATGAAGACATACCGAAGACTAGGACAAAAAGTTGCGCAAATTCCTAGGCTCGCGCACCTTCCCAATGGCCATGATCGAATGTTGACCAAATCAACGACAAGTGTACGCCATCACAATAGGATATGTGGGGAACATAGATTGCATTGATATCTCGACCTCATAGAGGGCCAACCCAGATCAAATGGCTGAGATCCCCCTTAGCAGGCAGATCAAAGGCACAAAACCTTCATGCTACCCCAACTTGCACAATCGATAAGGCGGGAGGGATCCACGAAATGGAGGAAGACCCTGCATGATTGGATGATGATGATCGGACGAGATTCTGATCTACGGCCTGGATTGAAGTCACATCAAGAAGAGGCGTGACGAACAATGGAAGGTGGCAATGCGAAACCTAGTAGAGCCCCTCAATTTCAACGACGTATATTCAACAAAGATATCAACCAACGGCTTTGATCTACGTCAGAATAGGGACATGCGTGGAGGTTAGGCAACAAGCGAAGGGAAAAGTCTAGTAGGGTCCACCTAGTTAGGATGAGACAGGTGGCATTGACGGCCCAAAAGTAGGTCTTGAATTCCTCGCGATTCATTGTCCGACACGTGTAGTAAGGACGAGTTCCAAACGATCAGTTGGTAGAGAATGTGAGCGGTTGTACACTTTGTATTTCAAGGAAGCGAGGCACTGAAATCCAGGCCATTGACGGATCAGCGAAGCGGAAAACATCAAAACCACCCTCGATGGGGTCTCTTTAAGGAGATTACGAGTGAATTTAGAGGTCGCTTCTGCAATTGATGGAGGTCAAGGACTTATGGGTGGCGTAGTTGAAACCTTCACATAAGGGAATTGGATCAAGAGCCCACGTGATCGCCTGTGTTGTCATCATAACACACTCAACGATTACAGGTGTAAGGGTGCGACAAGAACACATTAGAGCTGAACTGCCCATCTTGATATAATGCCACCATCGGAGCCATTTAAAGATGTAAAGAGCCTCCATGTTGAGATGGCTTCTCTGCTAAGGGTCTTGGAGAGTTCCAACAAGAGAATGGCTAAAAATTCTATGTTTGAGACATCGGTTGTCTGGGGAATCGCATTGGTATGTAAGGGTCATTTAGAAACCCAAATTCCATTGAGTCATTGTGCATCAATATTCCCAGCCATTGAGGTAAAGACATCCGCTGCACTGGAGAAATTTTTTGATGTAGGGGAAGACCATGTCATCTCGACAGATCATGACACCACTTCTGGGGGAGTACCTAGAATCCTTGACCCTAAGAGAATTCTTCCAAATCCTCCAGATAGGAATACGAACCCCATCACTAGGGTACATAGTATCCATTGCTAGGGGTGGTCGGTCTGGGAGAATGTTCGGACACGGGAAGGGAGGAGCAGGAGGCTTCGTCATCATGGTCTTGAGCTCATATTTCCAAATTCATCTAGGATAATGACGAGCCTAAGGGATTTTTTCACTAAGCACAAAGGAAACATAAACCTCCCCACCAACTGCGAACACAAACAACACATGTTTCTGGAACAAGGAGAACCACTAAGGTTTAAAGCAACAAAGGTCACCTCGGGGATTTTTCGTACTTTTTCTAACAGAAAGTGCGTAGAAGGAGTAGAGTCATTAGTGCCGAAACGTCACCGTCAAAACAAGCAAGCATGCATTCAAATTCCATAGTTCCATTCCTACCAGCGTGCGCATCATGACATGTTTCCTATTTTGGGTAATAAACAATGGCGAATCTTCCACGTAAGGTGGTATGTTAGGATTTTGATATGATTATTCTGGGTTAATCCCATATTTTGTAACTGTATTGATACCTTGTTTTGGGGTGTATCCCCAGGGGTAGTCCGCATTATAAATAGAACCTCCCTTGAGGAAGATAGAGGTTGGACTAATTCTCAATTTTGAGACTTGAGAGTTGGTTTTGTAACTCTGAAAATATTTTTGGTCTGGATAATGAGAAGCAGTTTTTTGCGTTTTGAGATTCATCATGGTGTTATGCACTCACTCTGTTTTCCTATTTATTTCATTCCATTTTTTATTTCCTGCTAATGCATTTCAAGTTAAGTGTAAAGAATTTGTTCTCTGTTAAGAGCTCTTTGCATTCGTTTATGTGTCATGGTGTGTGTTTTGAAATTCATCTCCTATGATCCATTGTATGCACCAGCCTTCATTTTTCTTCTGCTAAAGGCGTTGCAAGGGATTCATCCATCAATAGGTGCCCCTTGTTGTGCTAGTGTTTCCTCTCTTCCTCCTACCACCAATTAAAGATATTTGACTGTATGTGATGCTTACTTTGCCTCAAAACACTATGTGGAAGCCTCACTCATTTTCATTGTAATAACCTTGAATGTTTCATACTGTGACTCCATCGCCCAATGGTTTTGATCTTGTTTGTCTGTTCAACCCATTTTATTTTGTAACTGTCCTGTTACTAGCAGAAATCTAGTCTTCTGTGTGCTCTTTAAAGTTAAATGTGTATGTGAATGTTACCATGACAAAGATAGATTCCTCTCCGACTACCTTGGCTAGAAGGAATTCTAAAGGTTGGTTGAAATGGTTACCCCTGTGACTTCCTACAATAACCATAGGGAAATTACAGGGTTCTAACATCTTGGCACCATTTCTAGGGAGCGAATGAGAAAATCATCCCTGGGTAAAACAACATTGCTCAGTTCTATGACCTGGTTGAGCAGCCAGTCTTAGATACATTTTTTTTTGTATATCCTCTGGCAACTCCACTCAAGACCTTTAAAGGAGACTCCAATGGGAACCCTGAACACCCAGAAATTGCAAATTTTTTTTTCAAAGGTTCCATGGAAACTCCACTGGGGAAATGAGCCCAATATAGCAGATATGGGGAGGGCATTGGTAAAAAATGAGGTACTCCATTGCCTTCCTCCAAGATGCCCTGTCCTTCATGGTACATGTTTTCCTATCCTTCCCTGTGCTGGTTAGAATGGTTTTCCAATATCTGTCACGCTCAGGGAAAGGCCCTATACCCACCCTTGTATATCCTTCTTTAAAAATCGAGAGACCCTCCTCTCCATGTACATACATCTCGGACCAAATTCCTTCATCCAAGCCCCATGAGGCTCGTAATGCCCCTACCAATTCTGTGAAATTTCCTGAACCCTCAGACAGGGACCTCCAACCCTCTCCATATTTAGAATGTCCTCCCCCTCTCTTAAATGGACCCCCTCAAGTTCCCCGATCAAACGACCACTCGTTGTCGTGACATTGCCTCCCCTCCATTCAAAATATGTAGATTCTCCATCATTCAAAGTTTTATCCCCTATTGAAATCTCTGCCACAACCCCAGCCATGGCCAAACGATTCGCCCCCATACTACTCCCTGCAATCCTCCATGACATTCCCTAGGGGTACGCCCAAAGACTCAAACAATTTTCTGGTGAGAAGGGATATTTGGCTTAGGAGAATTTGGGCTAGTTTGAAGATTGGATTGACTTAGAAGAAGTGGATCACGAAGATATTAAGGTCAGACTGTTCACCCAAAGCCTTGCTGGAGACACAAGGAAATGGCTCACCAGCCTTCCAGGTAGCTCCATCTCAGGTTACCAAGATTTGGAGGACGCATTCAAAGAAAGGTGGGCAGAAGAGAGAGACCCAAGGAGATGCATGTCTCAGTTCCATCAGAAGGGAAGACAGTGAATCTATCCCATATTTCTTTGAAAAATTTATGAAAGTATATAATGCTATCCCTTTCGAGTTTAAACCTACTCCTGGTGCGACCCAACTCCAGTATGTTGAAGCCTTTGATATCAAATTCACCTTGAAGCTCAGTGAAAGAAGGTCAGTCTTTCTAGAAGACATGCTAAAGGACATTGTAGAGGTGGAGATGAACCTAACTACTACCAGATACAAGGGGAGGGAGGAAGGAGATGGAGGATGGAACGTAGATTCCCTCCAACTTCTTCGCTCCGAAGCACCAAAGACCACAACGAATGGGAGGATGGAGGCCATAGAAAGGTGGATGGAGGTATTTATGATGGAGAACATCCCCTATCCCATGAGTGGTCAAGAAGTATGAGGAACCCTGTGTAAAGAGTAAGCTCAAACTATCCCTGAAGACTTACAAGAATACTCAAGGTCTTCTTTGCAAATGAAAGGGGAAGAGGATGTGCAGCCGAAGACACTTTCACCCTAACCCTGCTCTCCACAAAGAATATATCTAGCAGGATGAAGGTAACTGTGTGCCCTTATGCTTCACCTCATTTGATTTTCTGAAACAGAGGTTAAAGGGTTCAAATCGAGTGTAGAATGAGGTCATGTCATGGTTTAGAATGACTGATGAGGAAAGTGGACAAACGATATCTGCCGTACATCCTAGTTGTTCTTCCTATGAGCACACAGATGAGCAGTCCCGGCCTATACAAGAGGAATATTACAATTTGTTTGATGAAAAAAGTAGCTTTCCTGTTGCCAGCCCTGTCTATGGGAACGTTGAGGGGGTTTTCAGTTCCCCCCCTATATGATGAATATGAGGACAACTACTCAGAATATGAGGGTCCGAAATGGAAATTTCTTCCTGCTCTTCCAGTACAGATTACCCATGCTAAGAAGAGCGCAGTTCACCCGACTCTATTGAAAACATTTCCTATGAATTGTAGGATGAAGAACAGGGTGTGGTTTCCGGCATTCGGGATGATGCAACTAAGGTTTCAGGTACAGAGGGTCATAGAATCCCCTCGTATAAGATTTTTAAAGGACAATTGAATAGTTTGCAGGGGAAGACACAGTTGGAGCAACGATCATGGAACCAAAAAATGCCGGGAGAAGTTCAGGACAACCATGGGTTTTATGATCTGGTGGCTGAGTACGTGGAGTAGCTTGGTCATGACAAGTGTATAGAAGGATTTATCAAGGACAGTCATGACTCCATAACCACACTTGTGGAGGAGATGTGCGGTGGTAATGTTGGGATAATGATGCATGATAAGAACCAGAGGTTCAAGAACAACCTCCGATCATTTTGCTTCACATTATTGCCCTTAATCAAGAATAAAGGAGGAGCTTGCAAATGCAATCACTTGCTTGATCGGCATCACTGGAAGTTAGAAGTCACTTGACTGGGTGATAATTCTCATGTAGAGTAGGGTAGGTAGGATCGAATAATCTTGACCTCATGGGAATTTTATTTCTGCAATTTTTCATCTTTATTGTCATCTATTCAGTTTTTTTTTTCAGAACACACTGGTTCCTGGGAGGTAATTGCAAAGCATCCCATTGGATCAGGCACATGGTATATGCATGTTTTTTCTACCTCACGGGGAGGATAGCATCCCCAAGTTGGAGACACTGTTAGCACTAATGCTAAAATTTTTGGATCTGCGAGGAATGGCTGGCAGAAAGGGGGGTGTAGACAGAAGTTTTCCAAGCTTGGAAAATTTGAGAATGGGTCACCATAGAACATGAAGCATAGAGTGTCATAGGTTGAGGATTTCATAATGATGAATACATACCGAAGACAAGGCCACAAATTTGCACGAATTCCTTGGCTCACGCCCCTTCCCAACGGCCATGATCGGATGCCGACCAAATCCACGATAAGTGTATGCCATCACAATGGGAGATGCAAGGAACACAGATTATGTCGAGATATCTACCTACCGGAGGGCCCACCTAGATCAAATGGCCGAGATCCCCCTTAGCAGACAAATCAAATGGCACATAACCTTCGCACTACCCCAAATTGCACAATGGATAAGGCAGGAAGGTTTTGCGAAATGGAGGAAGACCATGCACGATTGGACAATGATGATCGGACAAAATTTTGATCAAAATTTTGGATTTAAGTCACATCAAGAAGAGGTGTGATAGATAATGGAAGGTGGCAACGTGAAACCTGGTAGAGCCCCTCACTTTCAACGGTGTAGATTCAACAAAAATATCAACCGACAACTCTGATCTACGTCACGACAGGGGCATGCACGAAGGTTAGGCAGCAGGAGAAGGGTGAAGTATGGTAGGGTCCACCTAGTCAAGATGGGACAGGTGGCATCGACGACGAAAAAAATGGTCCTGAAGTCCTCATGATTTGTTGCCCGACACATGTAGTAAGGATGAGCGCCAAATGATAAATTGGTAGAGAATGTGAGCGGATGTACGCTCCATATTTCAAGGAAGCAAGGCACTAAAATCAAGGGAAGTTGACGGATAAACGAAGTGGAAAACATCAAATCCACCCCCGATGAGGTCTCTTTAAGGAGATTACAAGTGAAGTTATAGGTCGCTTCTACAATTGATGGAAGTCAAGGCCTTATGGGTGGTGTAGCTGACACCTTCACATAAGGGAATTGGATCAAGAGCCCACGTGATCGCTCTTATTGTCATTGTAACACACTGAATGATTGTAGGTGTAAGGGTGCGACAAGCACACATTAGAGCTTAACTTCCCAGCTCAATATAATGCCACCATTGGAGACATTTAAAGATGTAAAGAGCCTACCTACTGATAAGTATAGGATGGTTGCTCTTCTAAGGGTCTTGGAGAGTTCCAACGAGATAATGGATACGAATTCTGTATTTGAGACACCGTTTGTTTGGGGAACCTCATTGGCCCATAAGGTTTGTTTAGAAACCCAGCTTCCATTGAGTCCTCATGCATCAATATTCCCAGCCATCGAGGTAAATACGTCCGCTACACTGGAGAAATTTTCTGATGTAGGGGAAGACCATGTTGTCTCGACAGATCATGACACCACTTCGGGGGGAGTACCTGAAGTCCCTGAACATGACAGTATTCCACCAAATTCTCCAGATAGGAACACAAACCCCATCACCAGGGTACATAGTATCCATTCCTAGGGGTGGTTGGTCTGGGTGAATGTTCGGACCCGAGAAGGGAGGAGTGAGAGGCTTCGTCATCATGGTCTTGGGTTCATACTTCCAAATTCATCTAGGATGATGACGAGCCTTGGGGATTGTTGCACCAAACACAAAGGAAACATAAACCTCCCCGCCAACTGTGAACACAAACAACACATGTTTCTAGAACACGGAGAAACATGGAGGTCTAAAGAAACAAAGGTCACCTCGGGGATTTTTTGTACTTTTTCTAACAGAAAGCACACTGAAGGAGTAGATCCATTAGTGCTGAAACGTCACCATCAAAACAAGAGAACATGCATTCAAATTCCATAGTTCCATTCCTACCAGTGTGCGTGTCATGACACGTTTCCTATTTTGGGTAATAAACAATGGTGAATCTTCCACGTAAGGCGGTATGTTAGGATTTTGATATGATTATTCTAGGTTAATCCTATATTTTGTAACTGTATTGATACCCTATTTTGGGGTGTATCCCTAGGGGTAGTCCGCATTATAAATAGAACCTCCCTTGAGGAAGATAGAGGGTGGACTAATTCTCATTTTTGAGGCCCAAGCATCGATTTTGTAACTCTAAAATATTTTTGGTTTGGATCATGAGAAGAAGTTTTATTTGTTTTGAGATTCATCACGATGTTATGCACTTAGTCTATTTTCCTGTTTATTTCATTCCATTTTGTATTTTCTTCTAATGCATTTCAAGTTAAGTGTAAAGAATTCGTTCTCTATTAAGCACTCTTTGCACTGTGCTCATTGCATTCGTTTATGTGTTATGGTGTTTGTTCTGGAATTCATCTGCTATGCTCCATTGTATGCACTAGCCTTCATTTTTCTTCTACTAAAGGCGTTGCAAGGGATTCATCCATTGATAGGTTCCCCTTGCCGTGTTGGGATTTCCTCTCTTCCTCCTACCACCACTTAAATATATTTGACTGTATGCAATGCTTGCTTTTTCTCAAAACACCATGTGGAAGCCTCACTCATTTTTGCTGTAATAAACTTGAATGTTTCAGACTTTGACTCCATCGCCTAATAGTTTTGATCTTGTTTGTCTATTCAACCCATTTTATTTTGTAACTTTCCTGTTACTAGCAAAAATATAGTCTTCTACATGCTCTTTAAAGTTAAATGCATATGTGAATGTTACCATGACAAAGAGAGATCCATCTCCAACTGCCCTGGCTAGAAGGCAGTCTAAAGGTTGGTTGAAATGGTTACCCCTGAGACTTCCTACAACAACCAATGGAAAATTACAGGGTTCTAACACACCATCTTTCTAGCTTTTCTTTCTTTTATGCAACTTTCCAAAGTGCTATATGTTTCCATTTTTCATGGTGCACCCACCTAGCCATTTCAACTTCAAATTATCTAAGAAAAAATATTTATGGAAAATAATAAAAGTAAATATAATAAACTTAGGACTTATTTGCGAACTATGGACTATGCAAAAATTAATCCCAATATAACAATTTTCTTTTCCCCCCTAGGTATTTAATGAGATAGGAATTTATCAAGAAACCTCTAAGGAAGGGACATGGCATTGTAACAACTTCTGGGATTGTTCCGTTAAACGGCATTGATAGGTAAAGTGATGTTCACTACAAATATTGCAGGGAAACTTCACTTTCTTCCATTTTTCCTTGACCCCCTCAACCCTAGACTTATGGTTGTTCTTATTTCCCTCCGCTTTCTTGTCTTTATTCTTTTTTCCATTAGGTTGGTAAGTACCTTTTTATCATAATACAAATTATGTACAATAGTTTTTTGAAAATAGGGATTGGAAATGGTAGTTTCCTCTTCTACAAAATGATTAATAGATAACTCATGTATTTTCTTAGCTAAATCTTATACATCATATGTATCAATAGAACCAACAATTCCATCAACATGTGGTTTACATTTAAGATTTGCAGGATCAGTATTCGACCATAGAGCATGAGGAATAATCTCATATAATATCCCATACTCTACATAAATCAAATCAATTTCTTGGTCCCTAAGGATTCCTTCTTCCTCCATCGTGACTCCTGAAGTAGATACATCTTTTGAGATGTACAGTAGAAATGATTTTAGAAACCACTCTAATAAAAAATTTGGAGGTATATTGGCCTTAATCATTACTTTCCTTCTTCTCCAGTCATGAATGTGATCATAAATGTGTATGGTTTTGTTCTTCCTAAAGGTAGATAGAAGGTCTGTACCAAAATCATACAGAACAAGAAGTTGGAAATGATTGACAAATTCTGTTACTAAATCATGATAACGATCGTAAGTAGTAGATGAAACCTAAATGTACCACTTGGTTGCTACACCGGTTAAGGTTATTTGAAAGAGTCTAAGCCATATGGATTCATCATTCAATGAATTGGAAGAACACCATAAATGTAAACTGGTGACATGGTCCCCAGGGTATTCACCAGACTTGGCTTCAAATTTTGTAATATATAAGGGAAATTTAGTCAGGACGGGAGACCAAGTCGAATCATGACAAACCAAATCATTCATAAGTTTCAAAAGATTTGGAAAATCAAAAGATTCCAGAAATGGTAAGTGAGGATGAGGAAGATGTGTTTGGGGAGTTTGGGGGGAAAATTCCCCTGAACCAAAGTTCCCATAAGGTTGGTTGGGGTTTCCCCCATCCATCAGCTACAAAGTGAAAAGACTTTGAATAGGATTCCATCCATATGAAAGAGGATTTCCCACTTGAAATCCACTACACTGAGGTTGAGAATGACTCCATCCAACTTAAACAATAGTTGAAAGGAACAACGATACTAACACCTCCACCAAAAAGTTAAAAATGAGTACTCACTACAAGTACGGTTGATGTTTGAACATTACTTGGTGCAAAACTGTTATAGATGATTTTACCACACATGGTTGATCACATATTTATGGCCTTCCTTGTCCCTCTGCAGACTCTTTAGACCCCATGGAATTATATTATACTTTGATGTCCCAAGATCATCCCTAAAAAACAGCTGTTTATTGTTGTATGAGACTTTTAAACCCATACTTGCGTGTGCACACAAATTTTGACCTCAAACCTGTGTACATTGGGATGTGTGCATAAATCCAAATATTTTTGGAGTTTTCCTCATATGAGTTCGAATATCTAGACTCTTGGCCTTCCATATTCCTTGATATCGCTCGGATTCGACCCTCCATTACCCTTTTGGAGTGTTATATAAGGAACCCCTTAGATACATGGAAGAAGAGGAAATGAAGAGTAAAGAAACTATAGTCCATTGTTGCCTTAGTTTTCTTATACTTGAGAGTCTGCATCTATTTTTCCCTTTGGAGCACTTTGTGTTCTTCCCAAGCTTACCTTTGCTTTGTGAGATTTATATCAAGAGATGGAGGATTAAGGTGTTGGAGGCCCAGGTGGAGGACTCGGTTTCTCCAATTCATAGACATGCTGACAGAGGTTGTCACTATTGTAATCTATGATTTTATTAATAGATATATCTTTTCCTGTCCAATTACGTGCATTTGAATATGAATATTGAATCCATGGATGTATTTAATTGCTTATACATTGTTGAATATATATGCTAGAGCATGCTTGTCTTGTTTGTTGTTATTGAGAGCAAATTGCTAATCCAAGCGTGAATTGGAAAAGCTCAATGGGGATCTACTTCAACCGTTTGGAACAAGGTACAATTCAATATCCCTTAGTGTTAGATGTTTGGTTTCTCTTGCATATTGGGAAAGATTGATTTCTAGTGTCAAGCTATCTGTTATTGTACCCCCAAGCCATAGGAAGTTTCTCTCCGTAACAGAATTGGTGACTTTGTTGGGGAGATTCCTAGTTGTTTCTCTTTGGGGTTTTGGTATTCAATGTACTTGAATTTCTCTGTTTCTATGTCGGGTCTGGGGGCATGTTTTCCCAGTGGGGTTCTGAACAAGTAAATTTGATCGTGGCTTGTTTGTTTACCCTATTTTTATTCCTTTTTATTCCTGTACGCGGGTTTTGTATTCATAGTCGCGTATACACGTGGGTTTTCCCCGAATAGTCACGTATGTATGCTAGTTTACTGAGAATAGTCACATATGCCTTGATTTTGAGCCTTAGTTGGAGGATTAAGTTTTGTTGGGTGAGTCTTGATGATTGCTGAGTCTTCCTGGATGCTTCTAGTGTTTGTATACACCCTCTGTTTCTAACCAAAGACTTCTTTTAGTTTATTTTTTAAGCTTTTTTCTTGTCATTCATTTATTCATTTTTTGTTTTGGGATTAGTGCATTAGGTATCTTTTAACTTGGTGCCTTTCTTTCCTATTGTTTTTGAGTGGTTACAGGGTCTGAGGGTTGTAGAGTCATTTATTTCTTTCATATCTCATTTATTTCAAAAAATACAAAAACATTTTTTCTTTTGCATACTTATGCATCTCTTGCATTTTGCATTGGCACGGTACTTGGATTAGGTTTACTTGTTGAATTATAGTCAGATTTTCATTTAGGAAAGATTGCACTTACATCTGAAGGGAAATATGCATCTCATGTAGTGGCATAGCCTGTTTTTCATTCTACACAATTGCACTGGGAATTGCTTGTTAGGTGTGCATATTTACTTCACTGCTGATTCATAACTTCATTTGTTACACGACCATTTCCCTTCAAGTAATCACAACCAATTAAAATCAATGCTTAATAAAATGAATTACACTCTTTTCTTTTATAGGGTGCATCAACAAGATTAGGTTTTCGGGTCTTAGAATAGTTCATTGTGAGTTAATTCTCCAAGACCACTAAACAAAACAAGTAGGTGTTTGTCCAGGTGAGAGTGTGAAACCCTTGGTATAATTAGTGTTTCTCAGGACGCTCCTCTTACACATGATTTAAGCACAAGGTAGTGCATGCAATTGTGATTAGGATGACCCCTGGTCACTTTCTGTGAGCACCGAAGATATTTCCAGGATTGTATTCATATCTGAAGGCCTTTGAGGTACGATCAATGCACCCTTAGGGTACCAGTTTGTGCTTTTAGGATTCGAGCTTTACTACCCTGCCCATACAGTCAATCCCACCTGCGACTGTCCTCCTGAGCATTGGTTATATTGAGGTGACCTTAGTTTCCTTACCTAGGTATCAAGGGGGTATTTACAGAGGTTATTCTATAGGTGTCCTCGATAGGTAGGGGTCAGACAACACAATTACTATATGCGTTGAAGCTGAGGGCCACTATAATTGGTTACGGACCTCCACTTGTTGTGTATGGGAGTCTCAAGCCTCTCCTAGGTGAGACATACCTTATTCATTTGGGAGCTCACATATCCCACCCTTGGTTTGCTTTTCTTTTGGCTTTAGATTTTCTTAGGTGTATTATATGTGCATGCTAGATTTATTAGGGTTACATAGTTAGATCGAGTCTTTTCTTTTTGTTGATTCATTATGGATCTAGGTGCAGCACTTCATTTTTCTTGTCGTTTAGAAGGACTTTCACCTTCTACATCTCCTCCTCATTTGGGAGAGAGAACCAGACAGTCCAGGTGGACTCATTCTCACTTTGATTCACACACCATGGGTGATTGTGAGCCTGAGATCCCAGAGATCCCTGATCTTCCTCGTCCTGTATGGGAGGATGAACCTTCAAGTACATATGGGACTCTATTGGGATCTGACCATTCTATAGTTGGGACATCTTTTGATGATCCTTCACAATTTCTGGGCTACATGCATGCACATCGTCGATATTGGTTGTGTAGTCCGGACCATGAGACTCACCATGCACCCACTAGCACTAGCACTATTAGGTATGGCATGCCTGATATTCCTGAGACCAGTCTGGCACCCCATGTCGGATCGGGTGTTGACCCTGGTGCTGCACCTGGGGGCACTTCCATCCCTTTCCAAGCGGAGAGGTTTGGTAACACTAGTCACATTACACCTTCCATCCCTACAGTGGAAGTTTCTTCACACACACAACCTAGGCCTAGCACTAGTGTTCCCATTCGAAGACCAGACATGTGAATATTGGGGGCATAAGTTAAATTCCTTCACATATTACATCATCTTCAACACTAATTCTTGCAAATGCTTTTTTGATGGTGCATCCTCTTCCTAACTCTAGTGGGCCTTCAGGCCGGAGTTCTGATGTTAGCCATGTCCGTTCTACTTCTGCTCACACCATAGTGTCACAAGGCTCTGTGCCTCCTTATGTGTCAGCGGGACATGTACCTTCCTATGGACCTTCCCATGGACCATCTCTTGGTCTAGCTTATGGAACCTCTTATTGACCTTCTTACAGACCATATTACGAAAAAACATACGCACCTTATGGGTCCAGGTATCAACCCACGTATCAGTCTCCTAATTATGGCTTTGTAGCACCCCAGCCTCAAGGTACTCCAAATTACAATGCTTCCATGCAACCCTATACGGGTCAAATGGGAGGAGGTTACTATCCCAATGGCCAAGGACATGGTGTATATAGAAATCAACCTTATGCGAACCGGTCCTATCAAGGAGCATGGAACCAACTGGCTCAACCTAGGCTCCTTTTCCTTGCAAATTTGAATCTACCTGGACTTGTCGAGATTGACAAATGATCATGTATCTCATGACCCAGCATGGCCGACAGTTCCTACCAAACTTCCTTCGGACATATCAAAGTTTGAAGGTAAGTTTGGTGAAGATCCTAGTGAGAACGTCACAACCTTCCATCTTTGGTGCTCTTCGAACTCCTTGAATGATGATTCTATTCATTTGAGACTATTTCAATGCACCCTCATGGGTCTATTAAATTGAACACATAGATCTATCGATAGACACACAACTCACATGATAGATCACACAATTTACTCAGTTATTGAAGAATGAAACAATGCAAAAATGGCTTGCAGCTATGAATGCTTTTCATTAATCAAAGAGTAATTAGATAGATAATTACAATGAAGTACAATGGCTTTAATAGCCACAAGCAATTCGAATCCACATGAGGAAGTTCGAATTGA
Organism: Pseudotsuga menziesii; assembly: GCA_001517045.1. Classification (NCBI taxonomy): domain Eukaryota; kingdom Viridiplantae; phylum Streptophyta; class Pinopsida; order Pinales; family Pinaceae; genus Pseudotsuga; species Pseudotsuga menziesii. The sequence goes on from LPNX010513895.1 coordinate 269,858, forward strand.
TTAGACTCTACTTAACTGTAGCTTACCAAGACCTTGTCTAAATCACTATCAAAGGACTCAATAGTTAACTGACCTTGTCTAAACCATAACCGAAGTTCATCGGAGCTCTAAAACACAACTCAAGTGTTACATTCAGTGTTGACTAAGGTTAACTGACAGTGGTAGGTGAGAAATGTGCCCCACATGAGTGCAGTCAAGAAAACCTAGCGCTAACTGAATGTAGAGGACTAGAACTGAATGTAACTAACTCCTAACTTAGCTTGACTAGTCATCAATTGAAGTGAACTGACCTTGGTTGGTTT
>LPNX010513895.1:270502-303622 GCA_001517045.1 Pseudotsuga menziesii
GATCATGTTAGGATTAATCTGGTTCTTTTGTGCACAAATATCCTGGGGCCTATCATGTGAACCTCTCCATCATTATGTCTGGAGGAATCTTCCTCTCTGGAAGAAGAATGATATGCTCAACTAAATCAGAAATATAGACAGCTGCCGGATGAAGACTGGACCCATGTAGAGCAACTGAAGTCAAATGAAAAGTGAGAAAAGGTTCTTGAGAATTCAGAGAATGTGAGGAACACTCAAGAAACTGATATGTTTCATTCATGAACAGAAAACCATGAGTGGTAAGAACAGCCCCAAGTGTTAGGAGCAGGTGTCCAGGCGGATGCAAAAAGTCTTCCTCTTTATTAGTTCTGTGAGGAGATGAGCATGTGATCAATGGTAGAGAAGCACTGGGACTGTTGAGAGAGATGCTTGAGCTCCATAGTCTGATATAGCTTCTGAAATAGATAATGAATCACATAATAAAATATCAGCAACCTCATATGAGGAAGCTAACACCAAATCCCCATCAACAGTTTTGAAGAGAAAGTGCGGTACTTGATTTTTCACACCGGAATTGGTGAGAGTAGCTACAAGCATGACTGAAGGCTTTTGGATTTTAAAATATGAACCAAATAATATCAGATCAAAAATTAAATCAGATCTAAATAGGTTCAAAATAGATCCAAAACTATGAAATGGAATCAAATCCCCAGCATCAGTTTTGTAGGAGACTTGCGGTACTTGTTTCTTCACACCGTTGATGAGAACAGCTACAAGTGGTACTGAAAGATTATGAATTTGATATATTAAACCAAGAAATATCAGATCATATCTAAATAAGATCATATCATATCCAATAAGGTTAATATCAGATTCAAATAAATGGTTAACCGAGACGGTGGATGCACAACTTTCTTCTTCTTCAAAATTCTGAATTTTGGTGCATGCAATCCTGCAGGAATTTGCTGGAAAATATAGATCATGAGGAGTGAATGGATCACTCTGGTAATCTGATATTTCTTCCAAAATATCCAAGGTATCACATATTTTCAAACCAGCAGCAACATTAGAGGGAGAAAAATCAAAGTTCTCTTCACTTTCGGAAGCAATTACTAATAAATTTTGCACAAAATTTAAAGGAAAATCATCGGTGAATGTTTGCATGGAAGTGCAGCAGAATTTTTCTTCAATATTAGAGATTCAAATGTCTTCTTCTGTTTCAGCAATATGAGAAGATAGATATCAGATATCTCATGAACTTCCGAAGCATCAGGAGAAGGAGTCACTGCATGGAGACTGTCTTCAATTCGAATTGACTGTGTAGAAGCTTCTGCTTCTTCTTTATCTTGAACAACTTCATCAGAGAGAGTCGAGGCCGAGATTTTTGGATCAAGGATGCTTATGGTGCTGGATGTTCCAAAAGCTCCATCACTTTTAGTCAGCCAGTTAATCTTACTAAAACACTCTTTACCGAGCCCAATAGACACCCGACAGAGACCTTGTCTCATCAAAGATGAAATCATTTTGAAGTTGTACCTGCAAAACAAAAAAATGATCCAGTAGGAGATCTGAGGAGGAGAAGTGCCTTGCCCGCCGAGGCTCTGATACCATATTAAATTGAGCACATAGATATTTCGACAAACACACAACTCACATGATAGATCACACAATTTACTCAGTTATTGAAGAATGAAACAGTGGAAAAATGGCTTGCAGCTGTGAATGCTTTTCATTAATCAAAGAGTAATTAGATAGATAATTACAATGAAGTACAATGGCTTTAATAGCCACAAGCAATTCGAATCCACATGAGGAAGTTTGAATTGATTAGACTCTACTTGACTGTAGCTAACCAAGACCTTGTCTAAATCACTATCGAAGGACTCAATAGTTAACTGACCTTGTTCAAACCATAACCGGAGTTCATCAGAGCTCTAAAACACAACTCAAGTGTTACATTCAGTGTTGACTAAGGTTAACTGACAGTGGTAGGTGAGAAATGCGCCCCACATGAGTGCAGTCAAGTAAACCTAGTACTAATTAAATGTAGAGGACTAGAACTGAATGTAACTGACTCCTAACTTAGCTTGACTAGTCATCAACTGAAGTGAACTGACCTTGGTTGGTTTCGGCACTCCCAGTGGCTTCCTAAATTGTAGGGATTGGTCTAGGAGGCTCCTAAACTGATGCAATCAAGTGTAATCAGTGGCAGTGAGCCTTAATTAGTGTTCCCCACACTTTAGTAACTGAAACATGTGCCCCAATTAGGTCAAGTGGACCCAATGGTGTTAATGACTATAAATAGACTGGATGGACTCCCGATTTAGACATATGACCAAATTTGGACAAGGGAGGATTAATAATCCTAATAGGGTCTTGTTGCGAAATGGTATATAGAGTTACCTGGGGGGACTTATACTTTGTTCAATGACCTAGCTATGATTTTTCTTGATCACTTCCAGCTACCCATGTGTTCCGATGTCAGTACCGAACTCTTTTCGACATTTTAGCAAGACAAAGCCACCCACATTTCATATCACATTCAAGAGTGGCGTAGACAGAAGAGATTGCTTTAAGCATTTATACAAATAGAGTTTCTTCTAAAGTGGTTCCTCAAGTCGTTGTTACCCTATATTGCAAAGGATGTTTCCACATCCAGAGTGCAAAATGAGGACTAAGCTATTTTTAGGGCCCAACAGTTGGACTTGATTTATGCTCAGTCTGGGCTCCTTTATGAGATCAGAACAAATGCTCCACGATCTAATTTCGACCTCAAGTTTAAACCTAGGCCACATGCCGATGGAATTGTTGGCTCCACAAGTACCAAACTTGTAGACTCGATTACGAAACAAGTGAGCCATTTATCACTTAACTAGTCTATGTCAAGACAAGCTACAACTTCATCTCATCCTACCCAAACGACAGATGTACTTTTAGTGCAATTGTCGAACCCGAAAGGTAACCAACAACTTGGAAGGAATAAAAAGAAAGGAAAAAAATAATCAAAAGGGTGGGAATAAGAATGATAATGATAGTAATTACAAGAACACGAATAATGATGGGGGGGACAAGAAGCCTAAGCGAAAGGTAAAATTTCCTTGGAAGTTGTGTAAGGATGATCACCTCACTCACTTGTGCCCTCGAATGGAAGATGCCTTGAAGTTCATAGCACAGGGCCCAGCTGTGTTCACAAATCCTTTACCGAATAATCAAAATATGAACTCAAGGACCGTGGATCCTGGTAGTGTTTCTAGTGGAACTCAAACCCTGCTAGACACTGCTAGTGGCCATGGTTGCATCAACATGGTGAAAGCTACAAATGTTGTGACGCATGCGAAAGACTATGGTACGTCACAACCAGAACTTGGGAAAGAACCTAATCCACTTGAGAGATATTTACAAATTTAAAATCCTACGGATAAGCCTGAAGCTCCACCTTGCATTCCTAAGGGAGTATTAAAGCGCTCGGGGCACAATCCTAATGCCTGACCCTCCCAGAACTATTCAATTGTCAAGGATTTGGTCCAGAATCCTTGTGCGATGTATGCATTAGAAGTGCTTCAGACTTGTCCTCCGCAAAGGAAGGCCTTATTGTCTTCTCTTGGGATGGGTCATGATAGCTCTCCTTTCGTGATCAAATTTGAAACTCAGGGAATCCATCCTCGCTTTCCTTACTATGTGTCTCTTCTGATTCACGTAGAGTGTCTAAACCACACCACGAAGAGCACTGTGATAGATGAAGGAGTTGCCGCTTCTGTGATGTCTTTGGCATGTTGGAAGGGCTTAGGTTCTCCCACTTTGTCTAAATATGCAAACATGTTGACTATGTTTGATTGAAGATTGTTTCGGCTGCATGGTAAACTTCCTTCCGTAGAGGTCCAATTGGGGGGAAGACTATTGTGATCGAGGTTGAGGTGGTTGATGCGCCCCTCGACTACAATCTTTTACTGGGTAGGAAATAGATGACAATATGCAAGCTATAGCCTCTTCCCTATTTCGAGTGGTTTGTTTTCCTTTGGATGGGAAGATCGTTACTATTGAAAAAAAATCTTTCCAGAATCCATGTTTAAAAGCATCATCAAGATATTCTATCATGATTATCGATCATTGTCAGTAGGAAATTGAGAATGTGAGTGTGGGAATGTATCCTTATCTCATGGGAACCTTTAGTTGTCCTGCACCCATCCTTATGATTGGGTCTAGTCTTGGTAAGGCTTCGACCTCATTGAATTCGGTCTCTTTTCACACCTCTCATATGGAGGATCCTTGGATTCTTCCTTCACCGAGTACTTTGAGTGATAATTCTATACCTGTCAAGACATATGTGTCATTTCCTGCAACATTGGTGGCATATCAAGCTAATCTTGATCATGTTGTAGAGCCTAGTCCTTCCTCTTCGCGACCGGAGGAGGAGGACCCTTATGTGCTGCCTGCTTGGGCAGTAGAGTCATCTCACTCTCAAGACTAGCTTGATGATGTTTTTCTATCAGATGAAGATATTCTTGAGGCTATGTCTGGGACAGAACAACATTGGGGAGAGTTTCACCATAGATTATATTTCCTTCCTAAGCTTAATCATTTAGAGTGTGATGACTTAAGGGATATTCTAAGCAAGAAAGTTGGTAGGCCCGCGATTCCATTAAGCTCGCCTAGTCATATTGCTGAAGGGAACATGGCTAACTTGTCACCAATGATACCTATCAATATTTCTCGTATTCCTGGCAATATTGAGAATGTTTACATTAGGGTGGATTGTTCCCCCAATGAGATAAAAGAGTACACCGAGTTGTTTAAATAATTTTGAGATGTGTTCTCTTGGTTGTATGATGGACTGTCGGGAATTTTCCCCTGCACGGTTGAATGTGGCATTAGGTATTATCCAGATTTTATACCTATTCGACTAGTTGATCATGGGGGCATAGCCTTGGGGGAGCCCAGAAATGGGACCTATCTCAAGAAACACTATGCATGATCTTCAACCAAGGTTTATTTTTTGTATATTATTGTACATTTTGCATAGTGTAGTTTGGTCTTCTTATGGTGATTGGGTTTGTTTATTAGATTTTGTTTGTTATGAAATATGTCGATGGAGTCTTCGGTTTACATAGGATTCGCTGATGGTGCTAGCCATCACACTCAAAACTCAGCTTCGGCTGCTTGGGTGATTTATACTCCTACAGGTCAAGTGTTTTCTTCAGGATAAGTATGTTTACGACATTGGTCAAACAATGTTGCTAAATATAGTGCCTTGATTGAGTTATTGCATGATGCCATTTCACATGGTGTTCTTTCTCTTGAGGTACTTCTTGATTCGCAATTAGTGGTCTCACAACTTAATTTCTTGTATCATGTTAGGGATCTAGCATTGTTACGAAGATTCTTGCATGTAATATTGATAGAACATAAATTTGAGATCATAACATACATTCACATTACAAGAAATTTTAAATCAAGTTGTTGATTCATATGCTAACTATGTACTAGATTGGAATTTGTTTCATAGACGATAAAATCATTCACAAACACATTTTACACATGTAAATAGAATAATAATCGATCATCATAAATATTTTTCATTAAGTCGAAAAAATGTGATGTCATAATACATAAGTGTCATATACAAAATTGGGGCTTCCGAGCCACCAAAATATACTACACGATCATACAAAAAATATACACCCAGGTCTCTAAGCCTGAGGTGTAGGAGGGTGCTGATCATGGTATCACACCACGACTCTAGCTAACCGACGAAATAACCAAACCCATGCCCATGTTACTCCAACTACCTGGCGCTTTATGGCCTTAGGAAAGTCCTCGACTTGTGCCATGGGAACCCTCTTTGTTAAGCAAACGAAGTTCATGTGGATTCTCTAGAGTGTCTTATCTGCATCCACACCCATGATATCATCGGCTCTTCCCCTCTATTGATGATGAGGAAATCCATCTGGCCATCGTGGTCCCACATCTGCATGTACATGGAAAAGTATCATTATATGTCATCACACCAAAAACATGTCTTTTTATTTCATATATAAAAAAACACAACAAAATTTAATAATTCAAAAAACACGACTGAGTTGGGATTCATTACCTATGTCTCCATATGCTTCTCTTGGTGGTAGGGGCATGTATGGATCTCCATGGAAGTCTATCCATGCATAGGGATAGTCATCTATGGCGATGATCTGTCTTTGCCACCAGAGAAATAAGTCTGTTGGATAGGGGTTAGCCACCCTTCCCCCTCCTAGTCTCTGCATGACATTGGCCCAGTGTAGGTGAGCTGGATCCCTAACTCCATGTGGAGCAATGTCAACTCTAGGGCTTATCCCTAGCACCCGCTCAAAAAATAATGCACTCAGTATGCTGTTGAACCCAAAGTTCCATACCTTGCCCATCTTGTAGTCACTGAGTTGCTACTTCATGTTGCTCAACAATGAGCTACTCCAGTCATATATAATAGTTCATGTGCACTCTATGACATAGAAAATCATTAGCCTTGAGGCCTGGTGGAGTGATGCTTGCTAAACCTGCGATCCTACCCAATGCCAATAGTATGGCCTTCATCCCCAGGTTCTGGACTGAGTTTGTCGAGATTTGACTCCCAACCTTCTCTGTATCGAGAAGGAAATACATAGCTATGTACTCCTCTATAGTCAACCCACCTCCTGGATTGCAGGATCGTAGGTTCACCACCTCCCCTCGACGGGACAAATCTGTGATAAATTATATGTCCTCAACCTCGAGGTTGGGTGACATGTCATCCAAGTGAAAGGTCTCAGAGTTTGGAACCCAGTAATCTACTAGCAGCTCGAGTATCCTTGGCTTTACCCTCAAGCTTCCAAGGTGCCAAAACTTGTATAAACCACAAACCCTCAGCGTTGGTTGAGCCATGAGATCATCCTGCACAACCTCTTCAACATCACCATGTTATCTCTCTCTCCATTCTAGCACCATCTTGCACAAACATTACCAAGTTTCATGAGTGTTTGCCCTTGAAAATCATGTTTGCAGCACTGTATGTGACTGTTTGCAAAACAACCACGTATCTACATGGGTATCATGGTCATTCCTGCATCTACCCAGCCCTATACGTGGAAAAAGACCCGATTTCTATGTGGGATGAAACGCACTATTTGGGATGGCTTAAATAAAAAAATTGGCTGTTAAAATATAAAATTGATTCATGAAATTGAAAGAGGAGGGCATGAGTAATTACCTAGACCAAACGTGGAGTGATTTCGACGAATGATGCTCCCGAAATCAACTCTTGAAGTTCTGGATACAAAAGCACTATGGTGGGTGAATTTTCAAAATGGTATGAAATTTTTTATTTTTTCACTCTTTAATAGAAAAAATTTTGAAATTTTTACCCACTTCCTATATTTTTTGACCGTTTTTTACCATTTTGAACCGTTTGGACTAATATGATGTTGTAGGATCACTTTTTGAGCGTTGTTTCACGAGTCTTTGATTTGTTCGTGCCTATTATAGGTATCATGTATAAACTGACATATAGGTTAGAATTTCATATCCGCTTGCATTTTACATGGCCTTATGACCATTTCATCTTAACCTTAGGTAGGAACCCATTCCATGATGTCACGAAACCTTCATGCTGATATTAGAAGTGACGTTATGTGAATGGTAGAGCTTTCCCATACATGGTTGCCCTAGTTAGATCCTCTTTTTCATTTGGAGCCTATGCTGACATTTCTCCTTTAGGTTGTGGGAGTCCCTTTTTTAGTCCCACCATGTCTTTGAGCAAGAGCTTCATATTCCTCTTGAACTTTATGCTAGCCATTCCCCCGGGAATCCATTGTATATATCAAGTTGTAATTGCATTTTCATGAGTTTTGCTTGCCTCCTTGAGCTTTATGTCGGTTCCCTGACTTTGAGTTATCAACCATTTAGCCCGAGCTTGTCTCATGTCTAGACAAGCAGAACCCTTTTACATATCTTTTGTAGCTTGATCACCCCTTTTACTGGGAGGGGACCTTCCCCCGAGTGTCATTATCCTGCACATATCTCCTTGCATTAAGCATAGGCATGTTCCATTGCTTGGAACTAGGTTGCTTGTCCCCTGACACTCATCTCCTCCTATATTTGTACTATAATGCACTTTTATTCTTTTTCAAGATTTTCAAAATATCTGAAAAAGTCCCCAAAAAGTAAAAAAGCATAAAAAGCCGAACAGGAAAAGATGTTATCTTTGGCAACAGTCGAGTCGTGTCTCCTTCGAATAGAGAACTGTATATCACATTTGTTGGTTGGGTTATTATTTTGACTTTAGGAGTTGTACTTGTTACTCTGAGTTTATCTCCACTGATTGGCTAAGCTTCCAGTCACTATAGAGCCTTTGTCGATGCCTCCTGTGTCATAGAGATGTCCTAGTTTTCATATCAAGTCCATGCTGCGCACCTTCAGTCACCTTTCACCTTATGCTCTTGTCCGAAGGAATTTGAAGCCAAAGTCGCCCATTCCTTAGTTATCTTGACTTTGCATGTCGGCCATTCCTGGTATTGTTACTGGTTCATGCACATCTTGTTTGAGTTCTTCCACATTATACAGTGTTGCTGTGTACCTTTTGTTGGTTGATGGGGGATTCCTTAATGCCCTTCTTCCAGTGGATTCCATTCCATCGAATTTAGATCATTTATTCTGGAATAGGAGTCTAGAGTCATTTGAGTGCCTTGAGACTTACATTCATCAGTGGTAGGTTCTCTCACCATCGACAGTTTTGGGAATACATCAATGTCCCATGATCGATGGATTCTTCCAAGTGTTCAACCTCAACACATCTATTTACACTTGTTAGATTGCACTAGGTACCTTGATTCCCATTTTCATTATCGGTGGGTGATATCGCGTTTGTTAACGGTATACATCAATGACTAGTAATCAGATGATGGAGCCTATCATCTACCTATACAATGTGGGATCCGCCAACTCTACCATTTTTTTTCTTCTCGCATTCTACAGGAATCAAATTATCCTCTTTCAGTAACACTATCTCCTTTCGAATACACATCACCTTTGAAGGGAAGTATAGTTCCTCAACCTTAACTAGTTGCTCTCAAACTCCTATTATTGAAGAATCTTTAAAGACTGCCGCTTCGCGTTGCAACAACAGTGCCCAGCTTGCTAGTTCAACATATGTACCCAACGCCTAGCGAGCAATAGAGAAAGGCTCCTTTAGGTGATGGAAGGATTTCTAGGTCAGATAAATTGAACCCCAACCCCCAGTTATAAATGTTTCATTTATAAATCAATTCAAGGCCAAGGCCCTGTCTGAAAGAGTTTTATGCTGGAGGTAGAGGAGATCCCATGCCTTGCTCATCTCTTTTATTAAGCCTTTATAATGCCCATTTTATGTGCAACTTGCCTTTTTCAAAACAGAGGCTTGGGAGTCTTCAGAATCGATGTTCATAGAGAAATCCAATGCGGGGTTGAAGGGGTATAGACTTTTTACACTGGGATAGGAAGTGCACTAATACTTGCCAAATTTGGGCCCGATGAAATTTGAGCCGGTACATATGGAGTGGGAATGGAGGTAGAAGTGAGAATGGATTGAGTGGGATAATTAGAAGAGAGTAGTGGAATGTATACTATGTTTGACCTCAACACATCTATTCACATAGTAGGGCATGTACTTGTATCGGTTCATGTAGAATACCTTGCAGCTTGGTGCAATTCCATGTATGCTACCTCCTTGATCATGCCAGTGTTCATGAGATATCAACTCTCGTGATTTGATTCTAGTGTATATCAAATATCTTCATCCACTATGGAGATCTTGATCTGTTGTATATCTTCAACCATTATGGAGATATTGATTTATTGTATATCCTCATCCACTTTGGAGATTATGATCTACTGTATATTGTACGTGGCGATGACCACACATGTCACATTTTGTATATCATGCCTATTCATGGCCATTGTACTCTTATGTATCCAAGACTGATATATGTATTTGCAATCACATGCAGAGATTGATCATTGTATTGTATTGATGAGTGGATGGTTCTTCCACATGGGTCTTCATTACTCCACTTATGGAATGGATTTTATAATGTATTTCAGCCATCATGTTACCCCTCTGACCTCACACATTAGGGGGAATCTGTTATAACTGATTTTACTACACATGGTTGATCACATATTTATGGTCTTCCCTGTCCCTCTGCAGACTCTTTAGACCCCATGGACTTATATTATACTTTGATGTCCCAAGATCATCCCTAAAAAACACCTGTTTATTGCTGTATGCAACTTTTAAACCCATACTTGCTTGTACACACGACTTTTGACCTCAAACCCGTGTACATTGGGATGTGTGCATAAATCCAAATATTTTTGGAGTTTTCTCATATGAGTCTAAAGATCCTGACTCTTGGCCTTCCATATGCCTTGAGATCGTTCAGATTCGGCCCTCCATTACCCTTTTGGAGTGCTATATAAGGAACCCCTTGGATACATTGAAGAAGATGAATTGAAGAGCAAAGAAACTATAGTCCATTGTTGCCTCATTTTGCTTGTACTTGAGTCTGCATCCCTTTGTTCCTTTGGATCACTTTGTGTTTTTCCTAAGCTTTCCTTTGCTTTGTGAGCTTGCTATCGAGAGATGGAGGATTGAGGTGGTGGAGGCCAAGGTGGAAGACTTGGTTTCTCCGGTTCGTAGGCATGCCAACAGAGGTTGTCACTATTGTAATCTCTGATTTTATTAATAGAAATATCTTTTCTTGTCCAATTATGTGCATTTGAATATGAATATTGAATCCATGGATGTATGTAATTGCTTATACATTGTTGAATATATATGCTAGAGTAGGTCTAACACATTATTATAGAGCATGCTTGTCTTGTTTGCTGTTGTTGAGAGAAAATTGCTAATGCAAACGTGAATTGGAAAAGCTCAACGGGGATCTACTTCAACCATACATAACAAGGTACGATTTAGTATCCCTTAGTGTTAGATATTTGCTTTCTCTTGCATATTGGGAAATATTGATTTCTAGTGTGAAGCTGTCTGTTGTGGTACCCCCAAGCCATAGGAAGTTTCTCTCCGTAACAAAAACCAAAGCATGTAAAGGGATTTTGACTTGTAAAGGGAATAGTGGAGTGAGTAAGAATGGATCCTACAAAGGGAGTAGAAGGAGGAATGTGTCCTCCAAACCAAGGAAATCCTTGAATAAATGGAGAATAACTACTAGGACTAGTATGCAAATTCTAAAAAAGAGGAGATGATGTAAAAGGAACACTAGATATTCTAGTGATAGGTATACGAGATGAACCAGTGGTAGATCTAAAGGGTATAAAATTTCTCACAACTTGAGTGCCAATCAACCTTGAATATATTGAACTAAAGTTCAAATACACGACTGGGGATGAAGTTGAATGTATTGGAATACATATCTATACATTAACATGGGGAGGAGAGAAACTTTAGACACAATAGTTGATGTAGGAGTGTAAATATCCCCTAATCCTTCTCTTGTATTATCCATAATAAAACTAGATGTGATCCTATATTCACTTAACTTGCTTTCACAAAAAGGAGCTATCTGCGCTAATATTGGATCCCTGAGTCTAGTTAAAGGTTAGTTAAAAGGTATTATAAATTCTTTGACTTGTATATTTTCAAACCTTGTTGTGTAAGAAGTAGGTGTAGTAGGTATGATAAGATCAAGTTCCATAGGAACATCAATTATCCCAATTGGCTCAAAAAATCCACTTGTGTTTATTCGGTGCCGCTGAGGTGGTGGTAGTGGTAGAGGCTCCACTATGAATGGAGGAAGGATCTATAACCTTATATATCTACAAAGATGATGATAGTCCACAACCAAATATTTAAATCAATAAGAACCTAGGGACAACTAAATCAAAAGTATAGGAAATAGCACACCATTATGAAAAATACTAAGTATCCAAACCAGGAAAATAGAGATGCATTCCAAAGGAAAATCTGGGATGATTAGGGCCCAAAACAAACCAGTGAAGGCTGAAGAACAATTACCCTGTCTCCATAATACAATCACTTTGGGTCAAGCATTTGAATGACTAACTGCCTTTCCAAAGAGTTGTAAGGTATTTCCTCCCACGTTTGTCCTAGATACAATGGAAATAAACCTCCACTGTCACCTGTGTATGAGCCCTAAAGTCAAGATACTAATGTCACCAACCTTGTAGAGAGACTCTAGTAGGATAATCATCAATCTAGTTAATATGCATGGGAAGGGTAGAAAATCCCCAAACTTAACAACACCGATGCCACATGGGGTCAAAAGTTGGTACTTATAAGTCCCCAAACTTGCACTAAATCTAGTATATGTTCGATTAAGTATCAGAGGGTCAGATATATCATGTACTTAACCTCACATGACCTTGTGCTTAACTCCATTTTAAACGATATTTTTGGTTCATCTTCCACAAAACTAGATTTCCTAAATAGGTCAGTATGTCTAAGTTTAAATACTTTGGACAGTTTAAGACAATCCCTAGTCCAAAGTACTACCCTAATAAATTTTAAATTAACATTTGTTTTAAGGTTCGTTATTACTTAGAGGGTGATGGTCGTGCAAGTAGTGGTGTTTTGACTCATGCATCGAACTAACATAACAAGTGAAAAAATGTAATAAAAAATTGAAATGCTTTCACTTTATCTTTTTTTTCTTCGAAACTTAAAAATTGACATTGCAAAACTATAAATACAAACTTTTCTTTTTCTTTTCAAAAAATAAAGTATGCACATGCAACTACTAGTATGTCACTATACTAAGATGCTTGCAAAAATTAACTTGTTTTTCAATTTTCTATTTTAAAAGTGAAAAGACGATACTAAATACAAACAAGTATATCACACTAAGATAAGAGAAAAGTGCATGAAATATATGTACCTAGCCCCCAAGATCAGAGCTTCAAACTGTCTGAAGAACTGAAAAACAACACACTTGAACCAAACTCAACCCAACAAAGCCAAGTTAACTATCTTGGCATAATAACTTTGATTAAAGGACTAAAACAAGAAAGGATTCAAAGAAGAGACATTTTAGGAGTCTATGAAACTATAAGACAATCCAATATCATTAAAAGAGGTTAACCAAAGAAAAATCAAACCAATACTTCTGAAGCATGGGGGCTTATAGCCAAAATTCTTTTGCAAGCTATCAATCCAAAGGAGACCTAAATATGAGTTAAAAACCATTCGAGCATAATGTACAAGGGCTGAAAATGATTATACAAAACCCACAAAGAGCATTTCACTTAGACAAAATCAACGAAACACCATAAATACGAATCCTATAAGGAAACAACATACCTACATGAATACATGCTACTATAACTACAACATCTAGTGTGTGACACACGACTGTGTTAACTAGAACTAGCATGTAAATAGGGTAAACACTATTGTGTGCAAGGCCCACTAGCATGTATACCTTAAAAAAAATAAAAATAAAGAAATGATCAACAAAAATAATTTTGGGTTAAACAAGAGAGTTTAGACCTCCTGTAAACTCAACTTCAGACCTATAACCACATTGAAACTGGAAAAATTCAAGCAAAAGACCCCAAATCAAATAAGCTTCTCCCAGGGAAGTCGCCAGTTCTGTTGTATGTAATTAAGTCCTAATGACTAGGGTAGAGGTCACCAACATAGTGTAACTTCAATCATAAACAAAATTATGTGCAAACATGAAATAAACATTGCATGAGCAATATAAACTAGGATTTAAAAGTTGAGGATCAAGTATCTTTCAAAACAAAGGTTGATCCTATGTTTCAACACTTATATCTTTTCTCCCAAACCCTTGTTCTTGAACCTACAACACAAACATTACCCTCCTCAAATTACGTTGACTATAAACAAATAGATAACAATGATTGAAAAGAGATCAATACTAGAAGCATGAATCACTTTCATGAATTGAATTTATTCATAGTAAAGAGACAAGACATTTAGGGAAGGAAAGCAATTTTTTTATTAATTTAAAGAAATGTAGCAAGTACATATTATACCTTAGATCCTGCTCAAGGAACTTCTTGAAACTCTAATATATAGGCTCCTTTTCTCCTCATTCCTACCAAAATTCCTCCAGCATAAACTTACCATGACCATGTTCTCCATTTTCTCATGACCTCTCCCTTCTATTTATAGAAAGGATGAAAGGTATGGTTTCAAGGAAAGAGCAGTTAGGACAAGTAGGGAGGTTAGGGAACCGACCTGAACTGTCTTAATTCAATTTATTTTTATTTTTCACAATTTTTGGAGGGACATGCTAGTGGAAGGAAAGCAACTTGTGCGTGACACGATAGTTTCCTTTGAAGCAACATGTGTGTGCAAATTTTTCAGGGAAAACACTAGTGATCATGAGGTCCATTGGCATGTGACACGGAGGTTATCATATTTTCACTAACATGTATTCCACAATTCAAAGACATACAAATATATAGACTATAGAAATCAAGGAGTGATTTAGACAATGAACATCAATAACAAATCTAGGATCTTTCATCCATAATTTTCTTTTGTGTGAACGAGAGCTTAGCATCACAGTCACTCATACAGAGAAATGTCGATTTGATAGATAGCACAGAGTAGAGTGTGACAAATAAAAATGTGATAGTAGTGAATATTTCCTTGCATGGAGCAGAGTGTGACAATAGTGAATATTTCCTTGCGCAAAGTAGAGTGCGACAAATCAAAGTGTGTCAATAGTGAAGAATCATTCGCACAAAACAGAGTGCAACAAATCAGAGTGTGACAGTAGTGAATACTGTCTTACACAATGCAGAGTGTGATAGATTAGAGTTTGATAGTAGTGAAAATTTCCATTCATAAATTAGAGTATGACATTAGTGAATATTTCCTTGTGCAAAGGACAGTGTGATAGACCAAAGTGTGATAGTAGTGAATATTTTATTGTGCATAACAAATTGCAACATAGCAAAGTTGGACAATAATATTGTGTAGAGCAAAGAACAATAGAGCAAAGTGTGACAATATGGTGAAGGAATATACATTGGTGCACAAAAGTTAAATTTGCTTCATAGTGCAAGAATGTACATTAGTGTGTAGTAGTTAGAATTGTATTGTAGCGCAAAAGAAAAATTAATGCACAAGGGTTAGAAGTGTTTTGCAAAGTCTAATGTGCAACATGCAAGGTGTTGCAAAAGAAAGACATGAAGTAAGCAGCAACGCAATATTAACTCTAGTGATATATGCGTAGGTTAGGTTAGATAGACTTAAGAAGGTTCCAAGATTTAAAGAACAACTTTTACACATGAAGCAATTGGGTGCCTACACAATATTTGTTGAATTGGTGCTCAACTAAGGGGATTGATGTCTCTAGCAAGTTGGTGCTTACAAAATTTGTAATAGTGAGTTGGTGCTCCACATTACATCTTGTGTTCCATGGTGTGAGCCTACTTGTGTTTAATGTTATGATTGAAAATGCTTAAAGTAAGAACAAGTATGTTATACTGATTCACCCCCCCATCTTAGTATAACCATAAATTCAACATTGATAAACAATTATGACCGTATTAGTAAAGGAAATTAAAAAGGGCATGCAATTATGTTTGCAATAGGTGGATATTCATCACAAATGAAAATAATCCATAGTTGTTTGGATTAGTATACACTTATAAATAATAGGATTACTAAAAATCCATGATTTGTTACTACTTTAAATAAGTATATAAAACATGCTATAATTTTTATAAATTACATTTCATGATTCATTTTTTGGATAATTTTTTTAGGGTAAGATAACTAATTGTATTAAGAGTTGAAAATTAGAGAGTAAAAGTTGGTCATCCATAGGGGAAACTCAACCAACAACAAAATGGGTAGATTATCATTATAGATTGTCAAAGCTCTGTAGCAAGAGTTTATGGAAATCCATTTCTTAATCATCATATGCCCAACTTGAGCGCTATAAAGATTTCCAGGAAAAGTTTTGAAAACATGTATCTATGATAATTGAAATGAGAAAAATGAACTAGAATTAGAGATAGAGATGAGGGGCGCATATTGGGATTAGGTGGGAGGGTGTTTTTCATCATCAAAAACTTTCTTAGGGAACACAAATCCAGTGGTGGCTCTATCTATTAGATTAATCTATGCATGCATCTTCCTCATTTAATCCTAGAGTTAATCAAATTACAAAATAAATTCCTTCATTTCCTTCTTATGATCTAACATAAATTTACCTAACAGAGATTTTGTTTGCCAATAGAGAAAAATCATTTGAAAATATTCAGTGCCTCTCATACAAGAATTTCCCATGTTAGGAATCCAAGACTGCATGTCCTATTGAATTGCATCCCTATCCATCACCTCTTATTCCTATTTAACTTGTGTTTCTTCCTTATGAACTTTCCATTGGATCCTCCTCGGGGTGTTCTTATGCTAGTGAGATGATGAGGCCTCAAGTATCAACCACCTGCATAATCCATGGATGTTGGAAAAATCCTCTTTCCCATGACCACCTCAGCCTTTGGAAACTCTAGTTTTTCCCACCATTATGACATTTATTTGTTGCATACCGGTATTCTTGTTCTAATTGTAAATTCAGAACATATTCTGATGTATATTACTATTGTATATTGTTCTACCCCCATCAAAGATGTGTTTCCCTCCTTTCGGGATGGCATCATTGTGTATGGTCACTAAGGTAAACCCTCTGTTTTAAGTTGGGGAAATAGTCCCCATGTTAAATAAAGGAAAATATATTTGTGAGTAGTCTTAGGAAGGTTGGCCCCAAAGGTAACCCAATCGACCTAGTTAGTTGAGTTAACTACTCAATGGAAGAATATAAATAGGGATGCACCTTCCTCATTTGTCACACACTCATTCACTCTCTCATGTGCGCATTAGGAGAGAGAGGACAATGAGGAGGAAGAGAGATAAGTGTTGAAGACATATTGTTCTTGGTTTATTCTATCTTGTGATCTTGTCTTTGTGATGGAACTATTTTGAGGAAGTTTGCAGGGTTTTCTCCTCTATGGTTTCCCCAATGAAAATCATTGTGGCTTGTGTATCTTATGTATCTTTGATATATTTATGTGATTGTTATTCTTTCAGATAACGATCCTAAGTGAATTAACTTAGAAAAAATAACATGGTATCAGATCCACTATGAAATAATGCAATGTGCAGCCAAAATACTGCTACAATGACACCTACTAAAAATTAGGGTTTCACGCTTGAAAACCCTAGAAGATATGATATAGTCATCTTGGGACTTTATTTATAACTCGATATTGGAGAAGGAACAAGAGATAAAACTTATACAGATTGAATATGAGATATTGATGTACCTTGTGTGTGAGTTCCAACCACAAATTCAGTATACTTTAGGAGATAATATTCCTCGAAATTGGGGTTCCAACCTCCTCCTGAATCCAGTCTCAAAAAGGAGACCTAGGGATAATTGCTATATATATATGGATAGGAAGGTCCAAAGAAAATTTATAAAGATATTATAGATAGGGCACAGAATTTAGTTTCTATTTTCTGAGTTTCAGACCCCAAAGGTGAAATAGTGATACGTGGCAGTTCACAAAAGTTTGCTACGCTGAACCAGTCCTCAAACAAGCCACCTTGGGAAACTTAACATAAGTTACAATTGGTGAATCCAATTATACTCTAACATGTGGGGTTTGAAATAAGACAGATCCAGATATCTCATGATGAAGTTTCATACCTTAAGGAGCAGAAATTCTGTAGATATAACATAATCCACATCTAACAATTCTGCAGAAGGAATTGGAGAAACTAGGGATTCCTGTTCCTAGTAGTTCCCTCCACTGATCAGTTGGAAAAGGGATACCATCAAAATCTTACAAGGAGGGTGCATATTTATATGGAATAAGATTCTCATTCTGTGGAGTTTCAATTTTTTATTGTGAGACACTCCAAGAAGAAATTAGGGCATCAAGTTTCATATCCTTCCCACCACAGTTTTCAGAAAAGGAAGTACATTGGATAACTCGCCTTGAAAAGGCACATCTTCTTGTCCAATCAGAAGTTTGAAATTCCAAGTATGAAAAATTAAGGTTTCTCTAATCAACCTTAGATTAGCCAGCTATGAAACCAGGTCGAACACCTTAAATTTGTAAGATCTAAATATTTACTATTTCCATTTGAGGTTCTCATTTCAAAATGACTCATCACTCCCAGCTTGATGATAATCTTGGGGGAGCTGAAAAATTTCGGGAATGGAAGTATAGGATGTTCATGATCCTTGAAGAAAATGACTTGGATCGGTATATCAGTAAGGAAGTTCCATCGCCAGAGGGAGATGAGGCTAAGGCTACTCATAAGAAGAACTTGTTTAAGGCCAAGAGAATCATTGCATATTCTATTAACATTCATCTCATCCCTCATGTGTCATCCTTGAAGACACCTAAGGAAGTGTTATGTGCTTTGACAATGTTGTGCAAACGAAAGAACATGAATCAGAAGATGCCATTGAGGAAGCAGCTGAAGATTTTGAAGATACAGAACTCAGAGACCATACAATCCTACTTCATAAGGGTTTCTCAAATCAAGAAACAACTTGAAGTAGTCAAAGATAATGTGGAAGAAGGAAATATTGTTATGACCACCTTGAATGGCCTCCCAAGATCATGGGATTCATTCATTCAAGGAATATGTGCAAGAAGGAAGCTGGTCTGTTTCTCCAGACTATGGGAATAATGAACACAAGTAGGAGCACGACTCATAACAAAAGAGGAATAGATGGGAGCAACTGAAGATCAAGATTTCACAGTTCACACCAAAATAAATCATAGAAATAAGGAGTCCCATCATCACAACAAAAGGAAGGACCATCATCACAAAATACAAAAGGAATCCAAAAGATATCCTTCCAATATTAGACGCTACACTTGTGATGAGAAGGGACGCTACTCTAGAGACTGTCCTAGAAACAGAGGCTCCTTCAACAAGAAGTCAAACAAGAAAAGACATCATGCTCACATCATTGAAAATGATGAACCAACTAATAAAAGATTCAGAGAAGGAAAGGAAGATTCCTCAAGTGATCAAGAACATGTACTTTGATCCAGAAGAATTCTACCGATGAAGACAAAGATAATACTCTTATCCATCTCAGTGTTTGGATAAGAAGGAATGCAGTGGTTAATGAAGAAGTGGCACTTAGAGAGAGACAAACACAGGTTCCCAGAATCAAATAATGAAGCAGAAGAATCTAGTTATTCTTGAAAAGACAAAGATCAAGAAGGAGTCCACCCATCAAAAAAACAAAGATAAGTGTTCAATTGTCATTTCATGATATTGTTTAGTTATGCACATGTTTATATTCAGTTGATGTATTATGCATGTCTGAGTGATTGCATTTATGAACAATATACTACCTACTTACATGTGATGGGTAAGTAGCCTATGGAATTGTACAACATTTCATTGCTACTTATCTAGAATGAAACCTCTTTGTTGACATATTGGGAGTAGTGCACACTCTTAATAAATGTTATGGTAGAGATGGAAGGCATATAGAAAGTTACCATATGTATACATGATATGGATGAATGTTGTAGCATTGGCTAAGATAGTTGCATGATTGTGTGGCATATAGAATTTGTCACTATTAATATGTTTTGGAAATAATGAGATCTTTCTAATCATGCAACTAAATTTGACTTGTAGGAAAGATCGTGTACAATCAGCTACATGAAAATAAGGATGAGACTTGTTCTGAAAAACAAGTGACATGACAGTTCATCTAGAATACTCGCTCTAATAAACATACATGAAGATGAACTTGGACCTTCCAGGGTCAGAGACACCGTGGAAGAAGAAAGAGATTCAGAAGAATATAAAGAATCATGATGTGAACTAAAGAGAGTGGTAAATGCACCTCGAGATATGAATACCATCTTGGGAACGAGAGATCATTCAAGATGAATAAAAGTATGGCGACACTTCCAATGAAAGTAAGAGGCCTTGGATACACTCCATTTATGTGCCACTATTGAGTGACATCATTGATGTAGATCCTTCCATCTATGAAGAAGTAGCCAAGAATAAATGGAAGGAGACTATGATCAAAGAGTACTAGTTGATCATGGGGAATGATGTCTAGGATGTGGTTCTGATACCTCAAGGGAATTCCGTAGTGTCTTCCATGTGGATCTACAAGATCAAGTATGCAATATATGGAAGCATCGAGGGATACAAAGCAAGGTTCGTGGTTTCTCTTAGGAAGTGGGAGTAGACTATGGCATACTCCATTGACCAGATAATGCTTCTCCAGTGAATTAGAAGTGTATATCGAGCAGAGAAACACATGTACACAGAATAATTTGTACGACCTCAGAAGGAACCTATGGGATAACACATACAGTTACATGAGGAGCTTGAATATCACCTAGAGTGATGAAGATATTAACCTTCGCTACAAGGTTGAACATGGAAGCATAGGCAACGACAAGCTCACAAATTGGTGCAAGAGGAAATTTTCAACAAAGTTCAAGATAGAGGATATTGGTATCTGGTGACCTTATATGGATACATAGAAGATCAGTAGAAGAGGAAGATACCTGTCACTCTAGTACATAATGTTCTGATAGATAGAGTAAAAAATGCAGAGGAGGATGATGCTCTACTTCAAAGGGAGTGATTGCATAAGATCTCTGGGTTTGAGAATCTTGACATGGTATGGTAGGATGGACAACTTCCTAATGAGCCTAGGATTTACCAAGAGTAAAGAGAGTTCCAACCTTTACTTCAAGGTTGAAAGTGGAAGACTGGTATATGTCGATGACCTAACAGGATATGATGAACTCATTGAAGATGAAAAGATGAAGTTTTACAATGATTTTGAGATGAAAGACCTAGGGATTATGCACTACTTCTTAGGCATGGAGGTGTGGCAGAATGCGGATGGAATTTTCCTTGGTCAAGAAAATTATGCAGTGGATATTCTGAATAGATTTTGAATGTTGGACCACAAGGCAATGGCCACACCTATGGCATTGAACTTGAATCTACTGTGTGATGCTTCATCGGAGTCGGTTGATGCCACAATGTATCGTCAGATGATTGGTTCATTGACGTTCTTGATGAATACAAGACTAAACATATGCTTTTTTGTGAACACATTGATCCAGTTCTTGACGGATCCGAGACATGTTCACCTGGTTGTTGCAAATCATGTCTTGAGGTACATGAAGGGTACAATTGAGTATGTTCTCAAGTATGATACGAATCAGAAGATTAACCTGCAAGGTTATGTTGATTTGGATTGGGAAGGAAGCGCCACTGAGAGGAAGAATAATTTGGGATGATGCATCAGTTCAAGATCCGGTATGATCTCTTGGTTTAGCAGGAAGCAGTCCTACGTGGCGTTGAGTACAGTTGAGACAGAATATGTTATAGCTTGCTCGACTAGTTGTGAGGTAGTATAGTTTTGAAAGCTACTATCTAATTTGTTTGATTTGAATTGAATTTTTTTAATGCATAGAGGTGCAGTGAAACTCTAGTATGTGATCCAGACAGTGAAACTCTAGTATGTGATCCAGATTGAGGGCCCTAGAAAGAGGGAGTGGCGAGTTCTAGCATGGTCAGAGTTGTAGGTTGTTTTGGAAACATAAACGATCCTGGCATACTCCTATGCTAGAGATGAAGAGATACTAGAAGACACAAAAGCATGATATCTCACATGGGAAAAGGGACAGGTTTTCCAAGTGGAAAATATCCTAGCACAGGACGCAGGTTGCTCAGACATAATCAGTCCTATAGGTTGTCCTCGGATGTAGTCAATCCTCACATAGGACACAGCTTATCCTTGGACGTAATCAGTATTGGTATAGATTATTCGAAATGTAAAAGATACTGTCATACGATGCAAGTTGTTTGGATGTAATGAGTCATGTGGGTTGTACAGAGAGTAAAAAGGTTATGGCGTGGTATGCAGGTTGCTCGGATTTAATAAGTCCTGGAAGGTTGTCCGAACGGAAAAGATCCTAGACGCAGGTTGTTCGTATGTAATAAGTCCTTGCGGTTAACCTAGAATGAAAAATATCCTGGTGTGGTACTCATGTTGTTTAGTCATAATCAGTCCTTGCATGTGTGTGTTCCCATGTTGGAGATGATGAGGTCACAAGGCACTTGGTAGTGCTTGGTGTGCACCTTGGCAATTCTGACATAGTGGTAGATGCAGGTTATCTTGGTGATGTGAAAGATCCTCACATGCTCCTCCTATGTTGATAGAACACAGGTTGACCGTAGAGAGATGTAATGCACTTGGTGTGATCCTATGAGATTCTCATATAGTGGAAGATGTAGGTTGTATCGATGATGTGAAAGATCCTAGCATGCTCCTGTGTTGGTAGAACATAGGTAGTATGCATCTAGGTTGTGCTATGTATGTTTTGTTTTTGGTTCATGCAAGGAAAAGAGATGATCTCGATACGACAAGATCACAGTAGGAAACACAGGTTATTGTAGTGGAAATGTAAATAATGGTCCTAGGCTGTACCTATGCGATGGCTTGTTTGTGGATATGATGAAGATCTAGATGAGAAATAGGCCTACATCCGGCATGAAACAAGGTTGTCTCTGTAGAAACTTCCTATGACAGATAGATGCGATATATTGGACTAGATGAGGACAATGGCAATAATGACGATGATGACTCAGTGACGACGAACATATGTGTTGATGACTGTGGAGAGAGAATACCTTCATATTTAAGAGGGAGTATTGTTGTTATTGTAACTTCAGAAGATTCTCTGATGTATATTAATATTGTATATTGTTGTACCCCCATCAGAGATGTCTTTTCCTCCTTTTGGGATGGCATCATTGTGTATGGTCACTAAGGTAAACCCTTCGTTGTAAGTCGAGGCATTAGTCCCTAATTTAAATAAAGGGAAATGTATTTGTGAGTATTCTTAGGTAGGGAAACCCCAAAGATAACCTAGCTGACCTAATTAGTTGAGTTAGCTACTCAATAGAAGAATATAAATAGGGAGGAACCCTCCTCATTTGCTACACAATCATTCACTCTCTCATGTGCGCATTAGGAGAGAGAGGACAGTGAGGAGGAAGTGAGAGAACTGCAGAAGAAATATTGTTCTTGGTTTATTCCATCTTGTGATCTTGTCTTTGTGACGGAACTATTTTGAGGAAGTTTGCGAGGTTTTCTCCTTTATGGTTGCCCCGATGAAAATCTCTGTGTCTTGTGTATCTTTGATATCTTTATGTGCTTGTTATTCTTTCAGATAAAAATCCTAAGAGAATTAACTTAAAAAAACTAACAGGTATTTCAACGAGGCCAAGTCCAAATGGATCTCCAAAATTGCTCGAAATCACCCTTGTGTCACTTCTAAGGAAAATCGTTGCTTATGAGTTGTTTACAGAGAGGGTCTTCTAGGGAATTAAACATCCTAATAACAACAATTTCCAAATCATAGAATTTTTCAAAATGACTCTTCCTGCATTTTGATATGCCCACTCTTGTTGGATGCATCGATCGTCATAGTTATCATGAGCTTGAGTTTCCTTTCATAATAATAATAATAATAATAATATACTTTTAAGGTCACCATCAAGCGAGACACCAAATTGGTGTATGAGACACCCTTGTTTGTGGGACAAGGGACCCCCCTCTATGCAGTGATTTAACTGCTAAAGTCTACAGAGGTGTACATACACTACACCCCTTTGGATTTGAACTTGTGACCTCCTAAGAGGAAACACATGCTCTTAACCATTACGCCCACTCATAATGCATTAATAGCCTACCATCCTTTTCCCATGAATGTTGAAGGTGGCTTATCATATCACGACAAGGAATCATAATTATGAGTCCTTTGAATCCTACAATATCTCCTTACGTGTGTTTCTTATGATAAGTGAATGGATCGATGGCTAGGTGTCGATACATATTCCTTGGTTGTTGCATCCTTATAAAGACAGGGTATGTGTCTAGAAGTAGCGTGCACGTCTCCCAACGAATGTCCTCCCACCTCATAGCTACTGCAATCAAATTAGGGACACATAATTTGAATATATAGAGTTTTATGATTTTACAATAAAAATTGACTTATTAAATTTACTATATATCTTTGGTCAAAAATAATTTTTTTATTTTATTAATATAAAAATGTATGA
Source organism: Pseudotsuga menziesii (assembly GCA_001517045.1). NCBI lineage: Eukaryota > Viridiplantae > Streptophyta > Pinopsida > Pinales > Pinaceae > Pseudotsuga > Pseudotsuga menziesii. The sequence continues at coordinate 294,630 of LPNX010513895.1, forward strand.
AGTTAACATTTAATATATAAAATTTCAATCCATTCAAAATTAGCAAATACGCGCAATGAATTCATGGCCAACTAATTTAACAATTCAATAATGAAATTGTGACATAACGTTGGACTATCTGATTAAAACCAGCTGGTTGAAAGCGAATTTTAAGGTATGCCATGAAGCTTAAAATCGATTTTCAAGATATATCAGGTACCTGGTAGGATCTCAAATATTGTTCAATAACTTTTGGTTATTTGCATTTCATTCTTTATTTTCAAAACTAATTAAATCAAAGTTAAAGTCATATGAATTTAATTATAAAGTTGATGCAAAACTCTCTTCAGAGCGTTCCATGGAGACTAATAACTCACGTTGAGAATTGAAGACTGAACGTTAACGAAGAAAACAATGAGCCTAATCACCAGCAGAACTGGTCAAAGAATAGCCATCTCAGAGAACAGTGATAGTAAGCTAAAGAAATATGATTTTTTTAACGTACACAGCTGTTGAAATGAAAGGAGACGTTTCGCCGAAAGTGATTTGTTTAGGATTTGGCAAGTGGACAGCACTGACATACTTCGATTGAGTTTTTGACAGATAAAACAAAAAAACTTAAACAATATTCTAGGGTTTTGACCGAGAACACAAAAATCTTAAACAGTATTCTAGCGTTTTGACCGATAACACAAAGATATTAAACAATATTCTAGAATAATGTGGGCAGTCCATGCTCTAAATAGGAAAAACCTCTGTAATCGAGTGTCACACAGCCGCCACTAAATTCGATAACAGTCAATTCCTCCCTATGAAATCACGTTGTGGCATTCTAGCAGTTTAAATCTGTCTGAAAAATGTTAGGATCATAGGTCCTTCTGGATAAGTTTCTTCCTTTCTTCGAAACACATAAGCCTGTGGTCAATGCACTTCATCCTCCTCTTCCACTATATCATAGATATGATTTAGAAAGTCTATGGGTTTGAGGGCCCTTGGCATGACTTCCTTCTCAATGGATTAAACCACAATGCTATCATGCTTAAAGTGGTATGTAATAGTATGAAGAATAAATAATTACATGAAAAATATTGAGGTGTCATACAATGTTGTCACATAAATCGGTAAAACTAATGCATTTACATCACAAAAGAATAACATGCATAGATCCATCTTAAATCCATATCTATCGAGTAGTGAATCCCTCCAAAAAGCAATTAAAAAGGGATCTATGTTGGTTATAACTCTAACATCTCCATTATATATCTATTTATACCAAATTTAATGTTGTTGGCATCCAAAGGCTTCCTCTTATATAAACAACTATAGACCTTCCCATGCTAAAAATGTGATTTCATCTTGAACCATTCCTCAAGTGGTGTCATTGATCTCCATGCCTATGGAGGCATTGACATTGTTTTTCCCTCAAATATCTTGAAATATTTTGAAAACATACGTGCTCATTAGCATACTCAGCAGTTTTAATCATATCTTCTTCTTCTGTTTTTCATTGAGTTCAAGTCAATTCCTTTAAGGCACACTCATCTTCATTGGAACATCTCATTAATTAACAATTTTCCAACCATGTTGCTCTCTATTATTTTCAAACAAATCAAAAGTCTTCATCATGCCTCAATTATTTTAAGAAGAATACAAATGCATTTCTAAAAGGTCAAATTATGCAAATGTATAAATGAATTAACCCCATTCTTAGTTTTCTCCCTTTTTCTTTGTACACAACCTAGATCATTTTGTAATGTTTTTGAATATGATAGCATCCTTCACATATCCCAATTCATAACCCATTCCTTGTACTAGTTATTCCTCGCTCATCTATATGTCCTATGCCCCCATGTCCCTAAGTCTATAATAAAATGCCCCTATGTCCCTAATGCTATAATACAATTCCTAGACAACCTTATTCACTATATCATGATTTGCATTAAATTTCCACTTCCATGGAAATTTATGACACTTTTGTTTCAAAATTATACAAACCTACATCACTCTTCATTCTTTCCACAATATTTTCACTCATATCCTCTAATAAATAAGATTTGTGTTAAATTTTGAAATCAGAGTTACATCAATACTCTTGAAAACACATAATAAACTCTTTATTACAAGTTTCCCATATGGGAACCATATGACATTGTCACTAGTATGATTCCTATACAAAAAAACATCAAGTTATTTTCAATTTTCAAAAATCAAATTCCTCATCATGAGAAGGGTTCAAACCACACAAACCAAGATTCTAGGATGTCATTTGCCTAACGACTCATGAATTCAGTTAACAACACCTTGAAAAATACATATTATTCATGGTTATTATCTTGAATACAAATAACAACACCTTAGAGAATACTAGTCATGGTTATTGCTTAGAACTATTGGACTAAATAAATGGCATTTGCCTAAACCTTTTAATTTTTTCTTGGAAATAAACTTGGGGCAATTCATCTCCACGCACTATTAATTGTGGCATTGGAAACAATGCATATCTATTTTCTTCCTTCCTAATTTGCATGTTTTCTTCCTTCCTAATTTGCATGTGTGGATTTTAGGTTTTCTTGAATTTTATTCAAGAAGCCTTTTCCCTTTTTCCATTTTTCATAGCCTTGCTTTTATCCCTTATGCTAAAAACATCACTAAAAAGAAACATTTCACATTATTTTAGAATTGTTCTCGCTATTACAATATAGGGATGTAGCATCCTATTATTTGTTTAAAATGGAAGGACAATTACTTCTTGGACCCATGGCCTTTTCTTTGATTGTACTTTTTGCATCCCTTTGCGTCCTTTTTTTTTCTTTTAATCTTAGTGCATGTTATTATGTGTCATCCTTGGTCTCCCATAATAACTTTTCCACCCCAATTTGTGTCTAAATTCCCATCTTGGGATTCTTCCTACCAAAAATCCTAGCCATAAGAAGGCTATACATGATACATGGCTTTTAATTCCAACCCTCATATATTGAATCTCCACAATATCAAAAGAGAAAGTCTCCAAGAGAGGACTTGAATTAAAAAAAGTCTCCAAGAGAGGACTTGAATTAAAAAAAATGTTGCACACATGCAATAATTAAAATGCAATGGAAATAAAAAAACTTGTATTGACAAGAATTTATGGAAACCAAATGTCGATGACCAAATCCATGAATAATTACATGCAACATGGGAAATACATAGATTTTCATAGCAGAAAATAACTTTAATTAACATATTCATAACCAATGATAGAGCACGTATCTTTTAAAGGAAGTTGGTCCAAGAAATTGTTTTCATATGAGTACTTTTCCTCCCAACCATAGGTATCTTATGTAGATACCACCTCCATGCCAAGATATGAGGCCACCATGGCAAAGGAAATGATCTAGAGGATTCAATCTCTCTCAACCCAACCCATTTGCTTTCATGCTCAACCAATTTTCTCATTACAAAGCATTGTGGGCTTCTTATCTAGCGCTCATAAAACCATGGTACTCTCTTCCACTTTCCCACATAAGTCAAGGACTAATTTCCCTTTATTTTCTCAATAGCACCACATGCATATTCTTCCCTCCAACACTTTTCAACATGGGAAAAAGAGCCTAATCTATGTTAAGATTTCATATGCTTAGCTAGATATCATTAATGTTTAATCCAAATTCACAATAGTAGCATATGCAAAATCACTGAAAGAAACACAATCACAAGATAGACATAGTATTTATCCTGGAAAACCCTCAGTGGGGAAGAAAACCTAGGAAAACTTCCTCTGTATAAGATGTATAAGATAAAACCCCAAAACAGGTATTCTCCTCCTTGCTAGTATGTCTCTCTCTCTCTCATATGCACTACACAAGTGAGTGAGTCTGTGTTCAAATGAGAAGCACAACTTCTCTATTTATACTCTTTTTTTCAACAAACTTTTAACCTAATCAATTTAGCCCCACTAAACTGTCTGGGACGACTTCACCTAGGTAATCACAAAACAATATTTTATTATATCCATTAGGGTACTATTGACCCGGCTTACAATGGAGGATTTAACTCATGATGCTATGATGACCAATTACAATAATAACATCCCGACAGAGGAATAGAACATCTCCCTTGGGGTACATCAGTAAAATACATTTAGAATATCCTTTGAAATTATAATATTTCAACACTCCCCCTTAATGAGAATGGTATTCTACTGACAACAACATCATCAACTATAGGATTAATGAGAGAGAGCATCTTCAACAGTATCATGGTAATACATCTATACATCATAGGAATTTTTCAACAATCATCAGTAACTGGAACAGTTACTCTTCAATGTCTTCATTACTGGAAAAACACCGAGTCTTCATCTTCTGCAACACTCGATCACTTGATCCTTTGCAGCAACACTTCTATCTTCTTGATCCTTTGCAACATCACTTCGATATTCTTGATCCTTTGAAGAAACACTTCGATCTTCTTGATCCTTTGCAGCATCACTTCGATCTTCTTGATCCTTTGCAGCAACACTTCGATCTTCTTGATCCTTTGTAGAAGCACTTCGATCTTATCGATCCTTTGCAACAACATTTTGATATTCTTAATCCTTTGTAGTGTCACTTTGATAATCTCGAGCCTTTATAGCATAACTTCGATCTTATCGATCCTTTGCAACAACACTTCATTATTCTTGATCCTTTTCTGCAACACAACCTGTAATACACATGATCTCTTTGCAGGATTATCAATTCATATCACTTTAGTACATAGATCCAAGGATGATGCAATCCTCATCAACATACTCCCCCTTAATGAGGAGGGTCCATAGTATCGACCAACTTTATTGTCCACAAATGAATGTAGGACCATATCATCCATAAGGACTCATCATAGACTATCCTCATCCTATTAGAGCTAGGACCACTCCAAAAGAGTGTTGTACTGCGAAATCTACATGTGCATACAGGCATACTCTCCATGCGAGAGTATCATCTACAACTATAGATATCATCTACACCTAAATTCAGGACCTATCATTTGTAAGGACTCATCGTAGAGCATCCTCAACTTCAAATCTAGGACTACTCCTAAATGAGTGTTATTATACGACATCCAAAAATGAAGGCGGGTACACTCTCCATGCAAGAGTAACATGTGCAACTGCAGATCTCGTCCGCTCCTAAATGAAGGACCTATAATCCATAAGGACTCATCGTAGAGCATTCTCATATTCAAATATAGGACCACTCCTAAGTGAGTGTTATTCTACGGCATCCAAAAATGAATGTGGGTACACTCTGCATGTGAGAGTAACGTCTGCAAGGGCATCCTCAGCTAGTAAGGGCCACTCTAAGGAACAAAGTGTTATTTTCTGGAAGACCATCCTTAAGAGAGGATACTATCCTCCACAACTGAATGTCATACCTTGTCATCATGTTCAGGCATACTTGGCCTCTTTCATACTGGAGCATCATTGTCATCCCATTATCAATGACAATATTTTCATCACTCCCCATTTCCAGGGAGGATCCATATCATCAACCTGATCCCCCTTTTTTTGAGTAGGGTTCATATCTTTGACTTGTTCTTCCTTTCCGAGGAGAGTCGATATATTTGACTTGTTCCTCCTTTCTGAAGAGAGTCCATATCTTCACCGTTCCTTCTTCCAAGGAAAGTCTATAGTATCATCATTGTTCCTCCTTGCAAGGAAATTATTTTCTGACTACACCAAGATTGTCATGAAAATATTCAAACTTTACCCGAGATAGAGGCTTGTTCAGCACATCAACAACTTGCTCATCGGTACTCACATACTAGAGCTTTATAGCTCTCTTCTGTACCATATCCCTTATATAAAAATATCACATTTCTATTTGCTTTGATTTATCATGAAACACACGATTCTCTATCATCTTTATACAACTCTGGTTGTCACAAGTCATCACTGTGGTATCCAACTCCATGTCAAATAGACCTGACATCAGTTTCTGAATCCATATCGCTTGACAACTAGCGGAACAATCTGTTATCTACTTTAGACATGCTGAGAGCAACACTGGATTGTTTCTTAATAAACCATGAGATCATGGTGAATCCCAGAAAATAACATCCACCTAAGGTTCTCTTTATGTCTAGTGCGACACTTCCTTCCCAATATGAATCTGTACATATACAATCTGTAGTCATAATATCTAACATAGTGTAGTCCAAAGTCTATCGTACCTTTTAGGTACCTCATCATATGCTTTGTAGCTATCAGGTGAACCTGTCTAGGTTTAACTATATACTAACTTAAGGTGATCACAACAAAGCATATATATGTCCTTATATTCGTCAGATACATCAATGACCCAATAATCTATCTATACTGAGTCAAAGCCACTAACTCTGATGATTCATCAGATAACAACTTCAGGTTGGTATCCATGGATGTGCCATGGATTTACAATCCAACATATCAAATATTTTCAAGATTTCTACTACATACTTTCCTTGGTTCAGAAAGATTGCTTCTGGGCTCTGCCACACTTCAAGCTCGAGGAAATAATGCATCAATCCAAGATCTTTCATCTTGAATTCTTCAGCTAGCTTCTTCTTGCTTTCTATTATCTGTTTCTCATTTCTAGTCAAAAATAGATAATCCACATACATCAATAGTATGACAAGTTCATCATCCATAATCTTCATGTAAAGGTTAGGATCATCTTTACTTTTGGTAAATGCCAAGCTTGTCAAGAATCTATATATTCTTCCATACCAAGCTCTAGGAACTTGATTTAGTCCATACAGATCCTTTCTAAACTTACATACATGAGTCACTATGTCTTCGACTTCAAATCCTTATGGTTGTTCAATGTAAACCTCTTCCTCAATCACACCATTCAGGAAAGTTGTCTTTATATCCACCTAGTGTAGATCCCACTTCATCATGGAAGCAAGTGCCATGATGGTTCTGATGGAAGTGCACCTTGCTACTAGAGAAGATGTCTCTTCATAATCAATCCCCTCTTTCTGAGAGAATCCTCTAGCCACAAATCTTGCTTTGTATTTTTCAATACTTCCATCAGCTGCATGTTTTATCTTGTAGATCCATTTCGAATATACCACACTCTTGTTTTCTTGTTTGGGTACTATATCCCAAACATCATTCTTCATTATTGACTGGTATTCTTCCATCATTGCTTCTTCCCATTCTTTATTTCTTGTTTTCTTGTTGAAATATTGTAACTTCGAAGAATATTCTTTATGTATCTTTTGTGGTCCCCGATGGTCCAACTGGGAGAACCATTTGTATTTCATTGTACCTCGATGCTCCTAATCGGAAGAACTAATAAGAGTCATGAGGTAGTCCCCTCAAATTGTAAAGGTGGGTCATCAGCACCCCAGTGTGGTTACTCGAGCCTACATGTGTAACTCGAGCCTACATGAGTTAACTTAAGCCGACATGTTAATTGAGTAAACTTTAAGTGAACGGATGAATATAAATAGAGGTGTAGTGCTCCTCACTTGAGACACACACACTCACTTGGAATAGCGCACTTGTGGAGGAGAGGAGTTGCTGGAGAAGGAGGAGAATCAGGTTTTTGATCTCCTTATTGGTTTTACCTTTTTCCCTTTTTGGGGCATCTATATTGAGAAATATTTTGCTGGGTTTTTCCCTTTAGGGTTTTCCCAGGATAAATCTGTGTTGTTCTTGTGATACTGTTTCTTTCAGTGATCCTGTTTTATATGCTTTTATTATGAAAAATGAAATGATATACTGATGTCTTAGTTAAGCATATGAAAATTTAACATGGTATTAGAGCTAACCTGAATAGGGAAGCTTTCACAAGTTACAGAAGCTAGGGATTCTTATTTTTTGGTTCTCTCTCCACAATCAATCAGCAAAAGAAGGCTAGGTTGACTCTCCTTTGAAGGGTGCATCGTTCTGTCGAAGCGGAATTCGATTCCGAGCATTTTCAATTTTCGATGTGGAAATTAGGGCTTTCTACAGAAGAGGAATTTTTGAGTGAAACCAGCATAGGATTTTTCTCCTCATAAAAACTGAATTTTAGAGACCTAGATCAATATTTTTGGTTGGGTGAATCTCCGGGAAAGTCAAACCCTAGTTTGACCCCGAGCTAGAAAAACCCTAAATACTAAAACTGATACGTTTTGGAACATTCGCTATATTCTGAGATTGGAGAAGGATCAGGAGCTTAAAATTTCAGGGGCCAAAGATAAAATCCTGATGAACATTTTATCCAAAATTCATCCTCATATTCGCTGTATTCCAGGAGATATGTTCTCTCCAAGTTAGGGTTCCAGCCTCTTCCAGAAATCATCCCTAAACAGGACACCTGGGGAGAATTGCAATATCTTGGGCCACATAGGTCCAAATGGAATTATTGAAGATGTTCCAGAAAGGGAATAGACTATAATATCAGTGGTCCGAATATAAGACTCAGAAGATGAACCAGTGACACGTGGGATGTCGTACAACTTCGATGTTCTGAACAGTCCTGTAACAGGTCACCTTGGTAAAAGGATCATAAATCCCAAATGGTGAAACAAATTCTAATTAAACCTATGGTGGTGGATCAGGAACATGCGAGGTTAGCTCAGTACAAAATTTTAGACATAGAGGAGCATAAATTTCGGAGATATCACAGAAACAGTAATAGGCATTTCTGCAGAAGAAATTAGAAAATTAGGGCTTCCTGCTCCGGGAGCTTCCCTCCACTGTTTTCAGAAATGGAGTACATTGGACAGCTCCATTTGAAGAAATCTATCTGTCTATCCAATCAGATCTGAAAGATTCCAAGTTTTAAAATTAGGGTTTCTGTGACAAACCCTAGATCATCCAACTCCAGAACCAGGACGGACACCTCAAATCGGTAAGATCTAATCCTTTACTATGTTCATTTGAGGTTCTCATTTCAAAGTGATCTATCACATCAGCTTGTTGATAAGCTTGGTGAAGTCGACAACTTCCAAGCCTAGAAGTATATGATCTCTCTGAAGAAAATGGATTGGACACCTACATGAGCATAGAGGTTCCAGTT
>LPNX010513904.1:0-33890 GCA_001517045.1 Pseudotsuga menziesii
CACAGAACTGGTTAATCTCCAAGTCTCCCTGGCTAGCTTCAGGGTGGTCACTTATGACCTCAGATCTTGGAGAATGCCTACTGATGCTGATTTCAACAAGTTTACTTTTAGTTTTTATGCTTAAGTTTCTTTATTTGTTTTTATCGGTCTATCCCACATTCATAAAGCGAATTGGCTCAACCTCATTGTAACCTATATAGGAAAGCTTTTGTTTTCTTTTTATAGCGCAATATATTCAAATAACTCTTTCAAGCTATTTCTTGGTCTCTTTATGTGTTTGATTTCCCTGATACCCAAGTGGTCACTTTACATAATGTCTTGAACCACTTCTTGCACATTCACATTGAATCCTACGCAAGAAGTTCTTGTTTGAGCTACATTTCTCAACACATCAGTTCATTATATTGAAGATTTGAAGTAAAAAAACATGGCACCATCTGTAATCAAATTATTCTATCCGTCATTGGATTTCTTAAGTATCATGAGATCTCCAAACGAGGTCCCAAATGAAAACTGGAATGAGCTTGTTCCAAAATTTCATGGGTGTGATGATTCAACTACACTACATATTTCATCTTTCCTTAAAATTATTTTAGATTTTGGTTCTGTGCATAGACATGTAATGACACAAATATTCCTAATTTCCTAAGAGGAAGAGGCATTAGTTTGGTTTCAAAATATTGGTAGAATAGAAATATTCCACTTGTAGGTTTGACTAAAGCATTTCACTTGTAGGTTTAACTAAAGCATTTCGAAAGCAACGGAACACTTGCTATGAAGAAAGAAGAGACACTTGAAGATCTAGTGGAAGCTTGCCAAAATAAAGAAGATATAATGCAATACCTAATGCCTAAATGTGAGAGAAACCCCTTAGATGCTCTCTTGGCTGAAATCGATGATGGGAAAGAGAGATTGATGTCCTTAATCGATTATATCAAAGAAAAATATGGTGGGCTTAACAAAGGGTGTTATCACATATATAGTAGCCAAGCTACCATATTCTATTTTTCAGATACAGTACATTTTTCAGCCAGATCTCTTACATATGAGCAGATCATTATTTTGTTAGTGGACTATTATGCTCTCCCATGTCAGGACTGAGTCTCAGGACACTCAGATTCGAGGACTAATGTAGCCATTTAGTCATTTGCAAAGCAATTAGTGATGCCCAGATTGGTTTTAGTGTTTTCTCATTGCACAGATGATGGTTCATATGGATTATTTGCATGGTTATGACTCAGCATTTATTATATTGTGTTATGGTTATCATTGCTCTTATACTCATCTTTGTGACATATACCAACATTTAGTGTCATGATCTGGCGGCCATAAATACATGGACTTGGATGTATTTGTATTATGTATTGATGTCCCTACTTAGACTTGGAAGTTCCTGATCTATACTCATTGGTTTTACCCTCCCTAGGGAGAATAGACGTAGTCATTCTCACCATACTCTGGCTTGCTAGTGTTGGCTTCATTGTTCATTGTCTCCACCCATCCATTTCCTCCCAGTTTTGTTTTAACCCGACTTACTACTTGACTTGTGGCATGGAGGACCTTTCCCCACTAGAACCTTTGTTAGACAAACCTCCCTGTTTATACTATGTCTCGACTCTGAGTTGGTGACAAAACTTGCCTTTGGTAAGTTGGATTGTATGCCTAAATCATTCTGGTCGGTTGTCCCGATGTTTGGCACTGTGCAGAACCCCCCCTAGACACTTGAGATGTTGTTGGCTAAAACTGAAAGCTCATGTACTACTTGTATTGGAAATATTTATATATGCGCCCATGGAAAATGTAAATTCCAAAATGTGTTTCTTAACATATGTGAGCAAAGGACAAGAGCAATGAAATGCTAAAATACCCCGTGAAGGGTATAAGAAAAAGGTCCCCAAAGCAATGGTTAAATATATGTTATATCCAAATATTGTTGATCTTATAAATTTAAATATGTCCTGGATGAAAGTTGCGATTAGCTGTGCTTTTAAGCACTGGTGAAGTCCCAAAGGGTCATATAGGCCAAAAAGGCCATGGAAATAAAATTGATGGTCCTAATGAACCTGGATCAAACTTGATGTAGACATGATGCCTAAGTTGAATAAGCACTCTCTGAACAACTCAACCATTTGTGAGGCACTGCCATTCCATGTGTTGTTGTTTGTCTGGCATGTGGTTATAGTGAGTATTCCCTTTCCATATCCAAAGTGTCATGATGTCAAGTTATTAGTCATCCTTTACCCTAGCCTTGTAAATTTCAGCCTTCACCCTTCACTAGCAAATTGACTACAACTATGAAGTGAGTATAGTCCTGAAAGTCTGGTTTGAGTAATAATAAAATAAAACCCTATATATGTATTTGGTTGATGTACCGCCAATGAGGTGACTGCTACTTGTTATGATTGTTACTTAAATGATTTGTAGAGCATGTCTTAGCATAATAACACTTGCAGCAGATGGATGATAGTCTAAGTTATATTATTGGTATCAAGTCATTTACAGGTGATTATATTGTCTATTGGATATTGTTGATGATCATACAGAGACCTGGAAAGGGTATGAGTATGCACCCTAGATGGATTTGGACTCTCCGAGTCTAGTGAGATAGCTTATTTTCAGTTCCAGGCACTTGCAAAGATGATCAAGCTCATTTTACCTTTCTGATCCAGTTTTGCTTCACAGGATGATGCATCTGAGCAGGGAGATGTTTTTATGGGATCTCCTAGGGCGTTGTATGGGGCATAGGGGATGCAGCCACTTGATTGTACCATATTACCCCCATCCCAGAGAGTCTGGTGGGCTCAGTTGGACAACGCAGGCACCCTAGGAGGTTGTTTTTGCAGGTTCACATTTCCCAAGGCAGATTAATAAATGATTAAATGGCTATTGAAGAAATCGATTTGGGCTACTGAGGCAAGGAAATGACATGAGATGAGTCATGATGATGAGTATGATGTCCTCCACACCTTCTCCAGCAGTTGCAGCACCTGATTGGGCCCACACCTATTTTTTGGGCATTTTTATATTATTTTCTAGAGCTTTTGGGAGGCTCACGATTTCCTCAAAGAGGCACAGAGTCAAAATTTTAAAATATTATATTGTTTTATTGTGCCATGGGGCACCCAGAGGTTGTTAGTTAACACTCCATGGACCCACCATGTGCTTCATTTATTTCTTGTTGAGTGGGGCACCCTCTTTATGGGTGATCTAGTCCACTTTCGTACTTTATGGTCATATTGATCCATGTATTGTATGTTGAGCTCATCTCAACCATTGATTAGAACATTTATATCTTTTAATCTTAACCACTCATTTTGAAAGTGGTTAAGATTTTGGTTCTCTCATTCCTATTTAAAGGAGAGAGCTTCTCATTTGTAAGGGGTATTTGGCTCTTGGATCTGATTAATAGAAAAACTTTCTTGTGGATACTTTTTGGATCTCCTTTGCATCTGGTGTTCTTGGATGGTGATTGGAAAGTCTTTTGCTTCCTAGCATTCGAGAAATTTGTGTGAGTTCTATATTTTTTGGGGATCATTGTCTTGTCTACAAGAGGGCGACTTCATCTTGGGCGTTTTTGCAGGGGCTCCTCAACTCGCTTGGATTGGCTTCGTCTTGTATCAGGGGGTTTTCATTAGCTTCATTGTGATCTATGATTACATCTTGTTACTTTTCTGTAGATCTTGTTTTTCTTTCGTGATACGGCAAATCTGTTGAAAATCTTTGTTTAACAGCTAGCTGGTTTAATGAACAATTTCTGTGAATTTCTTGAACAATTTAAACACACTGTAAACAATTAACAGGCTGTAAATAAACACATGCACATCACACAATTTGACACAGATATTTTTGGCAAAGTTGCCCTGGAAAAACCCCCACGGGGAAAACCAGTTTTGAGATGAGAGCTTTATTTCTTCAGTAAATGTACAAGACAGAAAATCAGAGATGAAGATCTAACTTATCTCCACCAGCAGAAGTTCTTTTCAGCATTAAATACACAAACTGTCCTTCAAACCCTAACCGTACTGTTCCTCGATTTCCGTGCCAAATCAGACAACGGCCGTACAGCTGACAGGCCGTACAGATCTCGGGACACGTGCCAAAATTTAATGCAGTCGTACAGTAATTAATGCAGCAGTAAAATACCTCGAAATTCGTGCCGAATTTACCCAGCCGTACACTGTCCGTACTCCTCGGGATTTGTGCCGAATTTATTGCTCTGATCAGATACGTACAGATCCGTACACCTCGGGATCCGTGCTGTCCTAGCCGTACTTCCTCCTCGAAATTCGTGCCAATTCTGCAGCCGTACTGAGCAATTAATGCAGCCGTACTCCTGTCATAAATGCAGGCCGTACACCTCGGGAACTGTGCAAGCTAAAGGCTGGAATCTTCTCCTTCAAACCCTAACCTGGAATTTGACCTCCTTGGGAAAAATCGACCTCCTTGAGCTCTCCTCTTCTCCTTCACTTGAAAAATGAAAAGTCAACTCACTTTTGCCTCCCTCACTCCTTTTTATAATTTCACAGTGAGAGTGAAATTCACATTTATTTATTTCTCATAAATAAATTCACTCACTTACTCACTTTATTAAAAGGTGACTTTAGTCATAAAGTCACATTTAAGTGACTTTAATGTGAGGGTCACATTTTCCCTCTTAGGTGACTCAGGCAAAATAAAGTCACTTAGGGAACTCCTGACTAGGTACAAAAATCAACAAAATCTGATATTGTTGACGTTTGTTGGTGCAAGAGAGAGGTCGCATTGGTCACTTGGAGCAAAACATTGGGCTTAGAAATCCCATAGGTCTTCTCAAACTGATCGGGATAGCAGGGATCATCACCTTCAAGGCATCTACAAGGATTTCCAGGTAAGATCTGCAGGTCAGTTTTTTTCTTCCGGATCTCAACCCATTGACACATGCTTTTCTTCATTTTACTGAAAACTCCATAAATAATACAAACCAAAAATACTAAAAAATTAACCGCTCGATCTCTGGATAAACCACTACTGGGTTTTGCAGATCAAGCCTCCCTCTCACCAATTCACCCCTAACGCTGAGCTAATTTTGCCTGGTTTGCCCTAGATCTGAGAAACTGCCTTCTCAAACCCTAGCGCCCCTCACTAAATTTTTGACTTTTTTCGAGATCTGATTTTTTCGAGAAAATAACGACTTGGGTTTGTAGATCGGGTCCTCCTCACTCCAAATCACCTCCAACACTGAGCTAGATGCTGACAGGTGGCCCTAGATCTGAGAAACTGTCTTCCAGGACCCTAGCGCTTCTCATCATTTTTCTGACTTTTTCCTAGATCTAATTTTTTCGGCATTTTTCCAACTTGGGTTTGTAGATCAGGTCATCCCCATCCATTTCCCCTCCAACGCTGAGCTGATGGTCTCTAGGTTGTCCTAGATCTGAGGATCTGCCTCTCTAAACCCTAGCGCTAGCCACCTCACTGTTGGGTTCCCCTGTAGACTGAATTTTTCGGCCAATTAATTTTATGGATCCAAAGATCAGGGCATTTCCTTAAGTCCAACAGGCACTGATCTCCAACCCTAGCACTAACCCGTCTTTGGCCTCTTTTCATTAAAATCTGATCTTTCCCTGATGACTTGGGAACTATGATACTATCACATCTATCATCGAGTCTCCATCAGTACTAGATAGCCCCAATACTGTCCTTGCCCTCCCTGCATTGGTCACGTTTCCCAAGGCAGCAGATATCTTCACCAGTTGCTAGTACCTCAACCCTAGATCTAATATTACCTCCATAGGTCACCTGTGTTCCACTTTGGATCAACCCTCATTCGTCTAAAGCCCTCTTCCAAAGCCCTGGCACACTTAGTGACACCTTCCATAGATCTAAGGTCTCCAATTACCTTACACCTTACGTACCTCAAGTCTAATTGATCTGATCTGGTGTCTAGGTCTGATCTCTCCTATCGAGAGTAGCTTCGGGTCTCCCCCTTTGTTGTCTTGAGCTAAGATAACATAGAGTGAAGGCTACCTTGATTGGCGTGACAACCATCCATTTGGGAGGCTAGGCAATCTTGGTTCCACCTCCTTAGTTTGTTGTCCCTCTACCATCCATCCTGGATCCACCTCACATAGGCAACTACAAGGTTGGTGATAACAAAGGGATGCCTAGAAACAAATTACACGAGATGACCAGCAATCTCTCTCATTACTTGAGCAATCTATACATGTGATTTCAGATCCAAATGAAGAGAAGGGTGATGAAGACAGTGCATGCCATCTTCTTCTAAGTATGATGAGGTTATTGAAAAACTTCTTGTAGCTCCTCATGAAGAAGATATTTGTGATGAGAAGTCTAACGAAGGCACTCAAGCATCCATTTCATCCTCCCTTGAAGACAAAAGTGTGGTAAGCCATGTTCCTTTCCATATTTTTCATTCTGATGATACATTATTTGATGATTTGGAGAGGGCCAATTTTGTAGAAGAGCACATTGAAGATTAAAAAGGGTTCACATGTTCTTAATCCCCTGTGTGAAGAAGAAGAGTACAGCACAGAATATGAAAGCATTGACAATCTTTTCAAGATTAGTAGGCATAGATTTTATCTTTTAGACAGCCAAGCATATTGAAAACGTTCAGAAAAACTTCTGTTGAATAAACAGCCATGTTTTCTCATGAATACTGCAGATTTATTTTAGCATATGGGACATTTTTATCATTTATGATAGTCAAAAGCAAAAAAAAATCAGCCATGTCTTCTCATAGGGGGGTGTTTTTTGTTATAAATTTGCAACAATTTCCAGCCACTAATATCTTCAACTCTCAAACAATTTATGCGTGAAAATTTAGCTAGAAGACATTTTTTAGGACTGGAAATTGTAGGGAACACCAGTGTTTTCAAGTCGGGGTTGATTGCAAAAATTTCCAACCATCCAAAAGAGTGCAGCAAGCCCTAAATTATAAGCTTAAAAAAATTCAGATGTGAAATTTTGTCCCTTAATTCATATGCATGTTGTTAAAAGACAGCAAAGATGGTAGTTGCTGGGTTATGCTTGAGCCACCTAAATCCCTTCATGCTTGAGGATATGACGGATTACTTTAATGGCATCCAAGGAGGACAACTATTGAAGCATATAGATCAATCTTCTGAGAGGCACATTCTAAATAATGGAGATATTGTATGGATTGATGATGAGCTACCATATTCACTTGCAGATTTTATATCGGCCCTATCAGTCAATGGATAGAGCAAACACGTAGTGCCACTTGTTCCCCTCGTGATGATTTTTATGTCTGTTGCCATTTGCATGGTTCCACTTCATATTTTAACCAAGCTATGAGCAAGCTTCGAGTATAGGTTTTCAATGTGTTGGACATAGTCTTGTTTTGGTTTATTACCAAACAAAAGGGAAGGCCTCCTGAAATTGATGAGAGCTTGTTATCTACCAAGGGATCCCCTCTAAAGCCAAATTGGCGAAGTGTCAACTTTCTGATGATATTTTCCCTGTTTGTTACATCTCTAAGATGGCGAAACATCTTTTGGGAGTGTTCATTTACTAAAAGTTGTTGAGCATTCATTCAAGACCATTGCTCTGTTAATGTAATCATCTAGTTTGTTCCTTCCTTCATTTGGGATTTGGCAATGCCTGATAGTGTCTGCATTGTTCACCCTTTGAAGATCCAATGTTAATTTGCTTTTGACACTGAGATTAGCTCTCCATCAGCATTTCTGCTATGTGGTGTGATGAGATATATCATCAATTATTGGCCAAAGGAGTTTTGTTGATCAAAGATGCTCAAGTTTTAGACTATGTAACCTATTCAAATTTTATTTCAACACTTGTAGCTCTTCGGAAGAAGATATAAAGTCCATTGTATATACCATTTCCACTTTTTGGTTTGCTTGTGTGTAAATGTATATATATAAGATATATTTTTTAAAACAACAACCAAAAAATTTATAAGCAAAGATGCAAGAAGAGTAAAAATACATAAGCTTACAACCAGAAGCCTATTGATTGTATGTGCACAGCCTATATGAGGAATGTCTCAAGCTACCCACCGCAGAAGCTTACTTGCAATTTTGTGAAGATTAAATTGCCAAATTTGTATAGGGATTTCTTCAATCTCGATCCAGAGAGAAAATATAGAAAGTTATACAATCAGAATTTTTACAAGTAGAGAAGCCTGATGCCTTGGAAGGCGTTTCAGAACTGAGTACAAACTCAAATTCTGCAACAGCTACAGCTGATGCTTTGAGGAATGTGCCCTCTACTCTGCTCTACACTGAAATGTGTGATGAACTACTTTTGCCAATCTCTAGAAGAAGTAACTCCCTCTCTCTCCCTGAAGAAGTGCTCCCTCTATGCCCCTCTTCTCTGCTCTGCTCTACCTGATGAAGAAATGCACCTCTCTATCTTGGAAGTGCGCCCCTGCTCTAAAAGTGGACCCCTCTATCTCCGTCTCAAACAATCTCTGACAAGATATCAATGTGCCCTCCTCGATCTCTGAAGGAAGACCTTGTTACCTACTAAGTCATACTTAGTCGGTGTTATCAAGTGAGCCTGGTGAACCGGACAAAGATGATTTGTTCGGACTTCAGAAGACCTTCAGACTTGCTTCTAGGAAGTGTTTTTTTATCTACCACATGTTCATACCCCCTTGGGGGAGTTGTAATAAAATGTTCTAGCATGGTAGTGTCTGTAAAAGACTCGGTCTCTTGGGACTTTATTTGTCAATCCGATCAGCGCAAAGTGTTTTTTCCCTTGGTTATTATTGGTTGTTGAATAAACGATTGATAATTTCTGAGTTTTTCACTCAATACCTCCAAAGTTGGGGTGGTCGGCTTGGCATTTAGGCCTATTGAGGTTATTAGAGTCTATGTGTCAATGTATAAACATGCTAGGCATTATGGTGGAGTCATATGAACATGTGTTAAGTCCCCCTAGGTTTTTTTTTTTTTTTTTTAAATTTTAATTTTTCCACAAAACTTAGGCTATTTTTTAATAGTCTAATTGGAAAAATTGGTCTTGTAATAAAAAGTGGGGTTAAAAGTCAAATCAGTCATGGGGGTGCTCATTTTCTAACTCAAAGCACTCGGTAAACCCATAAACCCACTCTTCCTAAGTTTTCAGTGATTTTACCATCACTCAAGTGAGAAAATCCAAAAAAATCAAATATTAATTAAATAATGGAGCAAATCCAAATTCCTAAATCAGTGGATTTTGCTCCGATTTGACTGAAGTCAATCTCATCGGCTTCAGATTGATCGGGAGTTCTCATTCCTTGACTGAAGGCATGATCAAGGCGGAAGAGAAGCTTAACTGGCTCATGCAAATCAGTGGATATTGCTCCGAGTTGACTGAAGTCAGTCTCATCGGCTTCAGATTGATCAGGAGTTCTCATTCCTTGACTGAAGGCATAATCAAGGCTGAAGAGAAGCTTAACTGGTTGCGCCCTCCTTTCTCTCTCCTCCACACGTGTGGATCAAGCTGGGAGTTGTTTGTTGGTTGGTTCAGTTCACTGAGTGAAGTGTCACTCCGATTTGCAATTTTAGTCCAGTTAGACTCAGTTCATCTTCAGATCAGACTCAATTCATCATCAAATCAGGCCCGGCTTGACTCTCTGTCAGCTTCAATCTCTCTTTCAGTCAGGCATGCACCCCTATTGGCCAATCTGGCTATAAATAAAGCATCTTTTTCCTCTTCCAAGCTAGTTAGAGCTAGGAAGAAAGGCTTTGCTATTGTGTAATATTGTATTGATCATCCTTTTTGTTGAAATAAAGAGAAGCTTTGGAGGCAAGATGGTGTCATGTTATTATGTGTGGATGAGCATTGCCATGTTTCACTGAGGTAACCTGTATCTGTGTTCATAACTTGCTTATTTTGATATTGTGGATCCAGTGCTAAGAGATTGATAATAAGTTTATTATGATCTTGATAGGAAAGGAATTTGTTAATAAGTTTATTGGATATCTCTTTTTCTTTTATGCATGTCTAGAGATCTTGATTTAACATGCTTTATAAGATTATATGCATGCTATTCTAATATCTCTGTTTATGTATTAACTGGATCTCACAAGCATCTCGACAAGCCTTTGGATTAGTTGCAGGTTCCTAGCTTGGAGAAGGCGTTGATCTAGTTTGCTTCCTCACTTTCTCCAAACTTTCTCAAAAGCATAGTCCCTCGACATTCCACCGGAAAGCTCCACGGTTGATTATTCGGGCACCAAGCCACCTCTTCACTCTTTCTCCTTTTTTATCAACATTTCCTTGGTTACTTGGCTTTTATATTTTAGATCTATTGTTTCAAAGCTGATATCTTTCTAGATCTGAACATATAGGAGTTGCATGCATAGGTTTAGTTTCATTTAAGAAAAAGATTCAAGTCCTTTCTCTTTAAAAACTAGATCTAGCAGTAAAAGTCTTTCATTTTTATAAGCAGTTTTAAGCAAAATCAAAAGCTTGTTTAAAGTGAATAGTCTTTCTTTATTAAAAGTTAGATCCAACATCTAAAGTGCACATTGCATTGGCTTCCCCAAAGCTAGCCAAGATCCTCAAGAGGACTTGTCCTCTTGAGTCATTTTTATCTTTTCTTAAAAAGTACTTTAACTTAGTATTTTTCGGTAGTTTTTTGGGGGTTGTCCAAAGACACTTTTAAAGTGTTTTTGGGCACTTTACACTAATTAAAGCTTGCTGGTTTTTAGCAGGTCCATCCGAAAAGAGGAGGAGGTGCTGTCCGAAAAGCGATTTTTGGGCCATTCGAAACCCCCCAGGGGTCTCCCCATCTTCCGTAATCATTATTGTTGTACTTTGTAAGCCCTTGGGTTCGTTCGGTATAAGAACCAAGCGGCTTTTTTTCAATTAATTTGCTGATATTTGTAACCCTTAATAATAAAAAGGATTACTTCGAGTAGGCTCTTTCGAGCCCGCTCCCCATCCCCCCAGGGGGGATCCTGCGTTTTGTGTTTTTTGCAATTTTTTCGCTTTTTTCTAGTTTGTCTTGTATTGCAGCATTGTATACTTTGAATTATAAGCATTTCAATATCTTTCACAAATTCAAAGTAATCATACTACTTACCCCACGACTTCTCGATTGACTCGAAAGGGGAAAGAGATGCATGGTAGGACTAATTAGATAACCTGTGAGTCGTGTCTGATGCTTGTTTTATTTTTATTTGTTATCATCTAAAATTAACCCCTCCTCGCTTTCCCTATTGAGGTCCACTTGGACCGAAAGAGATTCCTAGAGGTTCTTTTTTTTAACAAAGAACACAACTTAAAATCCTTAAAAAAATTGACAAGACTCTGGTGTGTATGCTCTGCACTTGGCTGCGGTTCGTTTGATCAGTCAAGCTGCATCAAAAGCAACGCGAGTGACTAGAATAATTAGGATTCACTTTCCCCACTTAACCACCTCAGGCGAAAATCCAACGCCTCGATTAAACCGTAAACGATGGCAAAATAATACCCAAAGGAGGTGGGAACTACTGGACAGTGACCTTGAGGCGTCGACACCCTAGCGGGTGTATTATGAACACAGTCTTAGAGACTCCATTCAGCCCACACATTCCTTGCGGGTAGCCGTAGCGGTTGTTATTTTTGGACATACTCTAAGTACCCCCTGGGTATATCTGGAGTCCCCCCGCCTAATTTAATCAACTCATCATACATTAACTTAAAATTTGACCATGAGCACTTGCAACACCCATTTGTATTTCAACAGCGATCTCATTTGTGGACCCCATTATTGGCACTGATCTATTTGATATTATCATATGTTTCCGCATTACTACTGATCAAGTTTTGATTTCTATGTTGTTGTGGTATAACAAATATTGCAAATATCTTATGTCGAATTCATTTGTCAAAACTCCTAAAAAACTTACTCATCATCATCTAAGTAACCAGCCTTAGTAACTCGTAGGGTCTAACCCCCTTGGCTTCGTTAGGAGTTTGCCTAAACAGAGGAGTCAAGAACAAGGTGACAGCCTTGACTCGAGACTTGCCCCCAAGGACACACCGAGTGGCTTGAAGATTTCTGCCACGTTACCCCTAGGTGTGTGAAAGGCGGCAACAAACCTGACTCAATT
This sequence comes from Pseudotsuga menziesii, assembly GCA_001517045.1. Classification (NCBI taxonomy): domain Eukaryota; kingdom Viridiplantae; phylum Streptophyta; class Pinopsida; order Pinales; family Pinaceae; genus Pseudotsuga; species Pseudotsuga menziesii. The sequence goes on from LPNX010513904.1 coordinate 12,066, forward strand.
TCTCTTCTCTCAACTTCAAGAAGTGCACCCCTACTCTCTCAAAAGTGCGCCCCTACTCAAGAAGTGCACCTCTCTCCTCAAAAATGCACCTCACTGCTCTCTCTCTCTCTCAATCAATCACTAATGAGATAGTGTGAGGATCTCTCACACTCAGACTAATGCACCCCTATCAGTCTCTGAAGGATGTGCACCCTTGCTCTGCCTGGAAAGTGCCCTCCCTATCTCAAAAATGCGCCTTCCTAATGCACTGAGTCGCTCGACTCTGTAGCCTCTCGTTATCTCTGCCTTGTATCAGCCTTGTATCACACAAAACCGACCACTTTTACCCTCTACATACCTTTTCTAACTCATTGGCGAAATGAGGGTTCAAAAAAACCTAATTTCACTTTTCTTGCAAAACCTCGCATGCAAATTTTTTAATTAAAAATGCATGCATGCAAATCTCGCACGCACAAGGTAAAAGTCTCAAAACTCTCTGCATGCTTCCACTATTGAAGCCATGCAGACTAGTAATGTGTTTCTCACACACTACGTTGATGCCTATCCTGATAATGTCCCTTCATGCTAGGCATAACCACACAAAGGGCATCTTGAGATACAAATCTCAACCATTGCCTCATCCAAGGTAGTCTCGGGTAATAAACCTTAAGTGTAATCTCTAGGGATGATCATTGCTTTGGTGTACAAAATCATGTCAGACGAGACACGTGTTAATTTGGTCCAAGTTGATTAGCAATTTCTAAATGAACCTGTTGATGATTGGTCTACTTTGATCACGTAATGTGTCTTACATCATCCCTCTCAACTGTGAGGTGGTTTTAACAAGGCATGCTAAATTCTTGTTGAAGTGCCGCATGTTGATTGTTAATTCGATGCTAGAGATCCCTGGCATATTCATAAAAGGTCAAGTGTGATTGTTAAATCAACACTAGAGATGCTTGGCATAGTCATAAAAGGTCAAGTTTGACAACAGTCTAGCACTAGACACAAGACTCTAGCATGACAAGTTTCTATCGTCAGTCACAAGCCTAGCACAATGAGCACTGATGATGTTCTGGCAGAATTGATGCTGCCAAATGACTGGCGCAAAATGTTGGGACTACATGTAAATCACAAATTAAGCAAAGGAATCGATCACCAACCACTGATAGTGTCCTTTCTTATTCCTCTAGGAATCAACTCAATAAGACCTGCATTATCTTGCTCCCCTGTGTAACCCAATTCCTCAGTCTCAAGACAAATTTGAGAAAGATCATTCCACTCACAAGCCAAATAGGGATATAGATCTCAGAAGGAAACCTACATAGGCAAAGTGATTTACCCTAAAATTGTTGATTTTCCTGAGCAGCATCGAGATCTATTCTCTTTGGAGAATGGGGACACCTGGTCCGAGACCACGGTGTAGACTCAACCCAGTGTTGAGTGACCATTCTGTTGAATGGTAGATATCTGGTCCGGGACCATGATATTGACCCAGCTCTGCCCTGGGTAGACTCAAGCCAGTGTTGAGTGACAATTCTGTTCAATAGTAGATATCTGGTTTGGGACCATTATATAGACCCAGCTCTGCCCTGGGTAGACTCAACCTAGTGTTGAGTGACCATTATGTTGAATGGTAGACATCTGGTCCGAGACCACGATGTGGACCACTCTAGTACTTGTAGACTCGGCTTATAGTTCTGAGTAGCCATTCTCTTAGAGAATGGAGGCGCTTGGTCTGTTACCAAGTATTTGACCTAGGGTCAAATTATGCAGCCTATGGCTGAAGCACCTGGTATGTTACCAGGAAGGCACTGTAAGCCCTAGACTTGGTCTAGGCATGTGTGACACTCTGACCCTTGATCTATGGGCTTCGTGTACTTCTCCAAGGCTTAGTTACCCTTGGTTAAGTTAACCTAGTACCTAATCTTGGTGTCACACATAGTGTGAGATGAAAGCATTAATAACTCTCTTGGTTTATGATGATGTACTTTGAATGGAATTAAAAGACCATAGGGAAGGACCACAAGGGCACTTGAAAAAAGGCTACAAGGAAAAGTCAAAAATACATAAGTACTTTTTGACCACAGGAAAAGGACCACAAGTAAAAGTTAAAAAAACATAAGTATTTTAAAAATTTTGGACCACAGGAAAAGGGACCACAGGTGAAAGTCAAAGTTACATAAGGACTTTTGGGACAAGTCAAAAATACACAAAGGACCTTTTAGAATACTGAAAGGTAAAAATAAAATTAGGAAAGAATAAAATATTATTATTTTGTTCTTCCTAATTTTGGTCCACTTACAGGTGACTGAAGGATATAAAAGAAGATCAAGTCATTTCATTATTAGACATACGCTTGCTCTTACAGGTGAAGCTGATCTCATAGAAGAAACTGTTGGCTGTGAAGTTTAGTGTGATGCCCTAGCATGGATGAGTCTAGTTAGGTTACTCGCATCCACTGAAGGAAAATCCTAAGCTAAGTCTCCTTCAACAAGAACATCAACTACTCCAAAGAAGGCATCCACTTTTGTTCGTTGATCAAACCCTAGGCTAAGGGTTTCTACATCAAGTATTGCAGCATTAGGGTTTCACCCTAAAACTATCAGCTAGAATTCTTCTTCCCTCACGGCAGCCTTCTCCTCTTCATGGCTGATTCACCAGCAGTCTCTCTTGCACTCAGGCTGAGTGCTTTCTTCTTCGGCAACCCTCCTTCACCTCACAGCACACTCTTCCAAGCTCGGGCAGGGTTCTTCACGGGCTGGATATTTTCCTCCACGGGCAGCCTACCTCTACGGGCTGTCTCACTGATCCTCCGGCAGCCCTGTTCACGTACAGGCAGCCCCGTAGGGCTTGAACAGGCTGCTCTCAGCCCTCGGCAGCTAGCAGCAGCCACGGTCTGCTCCCACCAGACCCAGGCTGCCTGCTACAGGCCTCAGGCTGCTAGACAGCAGACCCGGTGGGCTTACAGGCAGGCTTTAAAGCCTCGGCCCAGCCAATGTGGGTCTGCCCACCACTTCAGCAGCAGCAGAAGGGCAGTCACAGGCTGACTGTCTACCATTCGGGCAGTCACAGGCTGACCATCTACCATTTGGGCAGTCATGGGCAGAGACCGAGAACATTACGGACAGGGCAGAAGTCAAACGGGCAGGCACTGACAGAGATCTGGGCAGCTGATAAAGATCCAGGCAGGTAAAAATTAATGCTGGGCAGGCCTGTCTTAATTTCTGGGCAGTCATTTTTGGTTTCCAGGCAGGCCCTAATTTTTCCGGGCAGATCGATAAATGTTGGGCAGCCTGGTTTCTTTCACAGTCTTGATCATTCTGGACAGATCTGGAAATTTGGTAACTAGGGTTTGAAACCCTTAGTTTATTTTGCTGGGAAAATTACTGTAAACTGTGGTTAAACCCACATTGGGGTTTGAGAAACTTTTTGAAGAATTTCTATGTCATCTCGCTTACAAGATGAGCTACTAATGTTTTTTGGGGTTTTGTCCTTTGAAGGTTTCCCGGTGAAAAACTCTTGTCCTTTGTGCTGATGTGATGAATGTTGTTTTACTGCACTTGTCATTTGTTTAAGTTAATCTGCAAATTTTTAAGTAATTATGCTAATGCTAAAATTCAACAAAAATCATGTCTCCTAAGGCTTGGAATAGCTAGTCCTAGTTTAAAAGCCAAGACAAAATGGACTTGTCATATTCAGGTGCTATTCTAGGGATAATGCTACTGAGAAACTGCTTGGTAGCATAAAGATTGGCATCACAAACACCGGATGATGAAAGATTGTGAATATGAGCATAAAATCTGTCTTTGATTCCGACATGATCATCGGCCAAACTCCCATTTGGATCTTTATGTACTAGAATCTGTTCAAAGGCTTGCGCTGCTTCAAGTAGTGGAAGCACTAGAATCTCTTCAGAGGCTTGCACTGCTTCATGTAGTGGAAGTGCATATTTTGATGCAAGAGTACCACCATGCTGCATCAACTTAGCCGAAAGGAAGTTCTTGTAATTAGTGGTTTGCCCTTCGAGGATCATCTCGCCCGTTCAAACGGTCTGCTTGTGGTGCCTTACATATTCAGGCCAATTGTAATGCTTCTGAAGTATAAATGAATCACGTTTAAAAAAGAGAACGAAGCAACTAACCTGCAACCATTCTTGATAAAATCCTTTAAAGAAGTTGCCCTTTGTGTACCCTTGGCTTTGATGCCAAATGCAACGCATAATGCAGTTAATATCGCACTCTTCCCACCTGCCACAGCAATTCAATAAACTAAACTTCTGAAAAGAGACGCAACGGAATTATCCATTTCAACTAATAAATAATAAATCAACATGTAGTAAATATAGTCTAATAGTTTGCTGACACTTACTCCCATTCTGGCCGGTGATAAAATTAACCCATTCACAAAATTCGATCTTTAGGCTGCTGTGGCACATGAAATTCTCCACGGAAATTCTCAAAATGGTGCCAGCACCGCCTCTTTGACTGCTTACCCGAAATTCTTCGGAAGCATCCGGCATGTCCTCCATTGATTTTTTACTCGCAGTGCTGAAGCCGTTCTAGCAAACCAAGAAAAAAAAACCCTAAACAGAAAAGTTCGAGGATTAACACCAGTTTTATATCTGAAAAGTGAAATATACAATTTCGTCACACAGTGAAGAGACCTGAAACTGAGAAGAAAGGGGTTTATCTTTCCATTGGTTTGTTGCACTCACCTAACTCCCACTACTTATTCCTTATTGCATTATATAATTGAATACACACACTAAGCCCGGCCGAAGTAAGAATCTGTGTTGTGGGGTTGTAAACGAAAAATACCTGCCTGGCCGGAAGGAGCGACCAGATGAGCTATAGACAAGGACGCTGGCGCTATGAAAAATATAGACTCTCGACCAAACCAACCCAATCCGGTATTTCCCTAATTATTTACCCAATGTGGTATTTGTGGTGGCCGGCAGATCGGTTCCTTCTATAATGTGTTTTCGCCTTCAGGCAGGTGGGGGTACCACTATTTAGCCTCTCGGGACGGGTTCCCATATACTTACTATGAATTCAGACTTCATTGATTGCTGTCATTCATCCATTGGACCTTTCCCGTTGCATCGTTCTGCCCCGTGTTGATTAAATAAATGTGAGAAGAAAGGGGTTTGATGAAGAGGTTCAGCGAGGTTTGAAGGGTGAAAACCCAAGCAAATAACTCCCCCGACGGCTACAATGTAAATTTTAAAGCTTTTAAAAATAATAAGGAAAAAATGAAGAACAAGAGCAGAGCTTCGTAACAAACCTTTCTTATTTAAATTATATCTCTGTCTGTACTGTCTACCATCTATCGCGTCTCCATCGCTTCCAGAGCTTCTGTTGCTATCAGAGACTCGTAATCCTTCAACGACATGTTGGCGGGAATGGAACCTCCGTTGTTCGTGTATTTTTCGTTTTAGCCCTTTATGCGCTCCTCGCGTAGATTAAATGATAAAGTAAACTCTCCCCGTAGTTGTAATTATTATTATTATTATTAACAAGATAGCATTTATTGTTTTATTAAAGACATTAGCGTTAAAGCGAGTGGAAATTGCTTGATAATGAAGTAATTTGGATACAACAAGAAGTTATGATTGTTACGCTATCTAGTTCATCGACAAAATAATGGAGAGGAGTGAAGTCAAATTAAGTTGAGAAGAAAATGCAAGTGGAAGTCAATGAAATGCAAGTTATGTATGACATAGCTTGTATATGTGCACTTTTGGGAGCGCGGGTAGCTTTGAAGAGAGCATGCCATGAAAGTTAAGAGGCATAAGATGAAGACACACCTTTTCCATAAGAAAAAACATATAAGGAATCCACCTTTTTCATAAAGGCTTGAATGAATCAAGACACTACCTCAATTTGAGTTTGATTTCCTAAAGGACCTACAGAATATATTTATCAAAATTCCACTTATTTAACATAATAAGGATGTGTCCATCTATAACAAGGTTATCGAGGAACTAAGTTTTAAGATATTTGAGAGAAAAAGGTGTGTCCTCAATTTGAGTTTGATTTCCTAAAGGACCTACAGAATATATTTATCAAAATTCCACTTATTTAACATAATAAGGATGTGTCCATCTATAACAAGGTTATCGAGGAACTAAGTTTTAAGATATTGGAGAGAAAAAGGTTGGATGCTTAAACCATCAAAGTAATAAGTCAACATGTTGGCCTCGTGCTCGAGAAGGTCTTCACTGTCAAATATTTAGGCCCAGTAAACCCTGTAGTAGACATCCACATTGGTAATTATTCGATTCCAAATACATGGATTGACTAAGGGGAATAAATAAATGAGATGACCAATAAAGCAATGGACAAATTAAACCTCCAAGGGGTGTTGATATCGACTCCCATTATTCTCTAGTTGGTCGATGAGTCCATTATCATACCTAAAGGAATTCAAGGGGATGTAGTTGTCTCAATAAACTCGTGGGAGTACCCTACATACTTTATGATGCTACAAACAAGGCCTCAACTCAATGGATATCCCCTAATTCTTAACAAAACTTGGTCAACAGTAGTTTATGCTTATATTATCTACAAATAGGAGGTATGACTCTTGTCCATGGACAATTCTTTTAAAAATTACTCTCTACCTTCCTTACAAACCTTTCTAAGAGGTTGAGGAGCTACTTTTGGGAGGGTGTGATTAAAAAGATGCACTCTTTGGAATTGTTGTTAACATGTCCTTACTATAACGACCTCTTTTACTTTGGCAGACCTCAAACCTACTTGATTGGCAAATTCCTTGAGGAAAAATTTAGAAAATAACTAATCTATCAAGTATCTATGGATAGTCAAATTTGCTACCCTTAAAGAAAACAATTAACAATTCTGATACCTCTTAGATAACTAGCATAAATTAAAAAGTATAAACCAAAAGAAGAATCTTTACTTACCTAGTCAAATACTAGTTTAACCAAATTTGTATATAGACCTTGTCCTCAATCAGTTAATAGCTCCTCTATCCACAACAATAGTTGGGGGGACAACTCTCCACCCAACCAACCTCAGGCAGAAGTTGAGGCCCTCGAGCCCTCAACGATTAACCTTTGTCCGACCATGTAAGATCTTAACTCTTTACTCTATTAACCTTTGTTCCACCCTCTCCTCCTCCATAACCTCCCTCTTAAACAGGTGCACAAACAATAAAAAACAAGCAACAAACCCAAAATCAACCATCAAGACTAGGGCCCCTAGCTCTTGGTATTGTCCCCTTTTTATTACTTAATTTTCAAATTTCACTCAATTTCTTAATTTTTAATGGGTGACACACTTGCCAACCATGCACCTAAATTAAATTAGAAATGCACATCTTCTTTTTCCTTTTTATTTATTACTTGAGCTTTTAACTACTACCATACGCTACAAAACTTGTACTAATGTCTAAGGTTGGGGTGTTACATAATGCCCCATTTAGGAAAGTTTGTTTCGAATGTATAACCCCATAGCAACAAATACAAGACTTGCTCAATCAGTTATGTGGACAATAGGTAATATAGATAGCTAGTACTATTGAGAAGATGAGAGATTTATACGTGTGGCCATCATGCATAAATCTTCCACATGCACAAATACAATCATGGTACCCGAAGTTATGGCATGCTCTTGGTTAATTTCCTAGGTGTCTAATATGTGATCAATCATACAATTATGCAACAATCTCATTAGACACTCAAACATCAATCAAGGATTCAAAATAAAAAATTACAACATTTGTGAAACTCCCTCCTTCCTTACTCGCCTTCTCCCTGATAATCATACCATCTGCCACCTCCATAATCCTCCTCGCCAATACTCTAGATGGTATTACTTGCAATGGCATGGCCTCTCTACTATAACTTGTCCATGGATCATATAGTGGGCATCAAAAGTTCCCTATGAAGTTTTAGCAACTTGACCACCATCTCAACGTCCTTTAAATGTGCAACCTCGTCATTAATCAGAGTCTGGGCCTCGTCGATATTAACTGGAATCTAGCGATTTGTACCATGATCCCGACATCAGGATTATTATGCGCTGGGCGTATCAAAAGGCTAGACCATACTCCCTCCTTATGTACCCTTAAAGGACCAACCACAAGCATTATAAGTTTCCCCCCCTATGCCTCCCCACTATAAAAAAATACCTCAAATCACGAACTTCCAATAGTAGAGTTAGGAACCATTGGCATAGAGCTAACTGTTGAGTTTGGTCCCCAACCCATATGGTGTTTATAACCATTCTCATATGTGGATATGGGCCCCCATGAAATCCTTGCAAGTTCAAATCAAGAGAATGATTCATCTACACAGGAGTTGACAAAGGCTATGTCACAAATTAATTTAAAGGATGTTGAGATCAAGGAGTTGAACGAACAAAATAAAAAACTCCAACAAGAAATGGTTCAAAAGGATGAAAATAATAATCAGATTCAAAAAGAAGAAAAAAGCTTTTGCAAGAAGAAAATGCTAAGCTCAAGTTATGGGTGAAGGGAAAGGTTCCTTTACAAGGAGAAAAACACCTCATATGGGTTTCATTGGCAGTTAACATTACTAAATTCAGAGAATATTTGAACTTCATAGACGATAAAAATGTTGTAGAAAAGACATTTTCATCGAACCAAGAAGAGGACTGCGACGGTCGTGGAGCTAGGGATCGCTGCTTGCTGTCGCCGCCCTGTAGGGTTTCTTGCTCGTGATCGAGCCGTCTCAGGCCGCCCCCATGGCTGCGCCTAGGGGAAGGCTCTCCCCTCCCTCTCCTCCTTCCTCTGCCGAAGACGCATTCAAAAGGCTGTTATCGGCACCTGGATTTAAACCTGTGGCCCCTTCCATTCTGAAGTTCATCAAGAAACTTGATGCAATCCCTGAAATAGACCTTTCGATTGAACAACCCATCAAGATCGCTCTGGCTCTTGCTGAGCGTGGTTTGGTAGGGCAGTTCATGGGGCTGTGGCCCTCAACAAGAACCACTGACGATTGGATCCAAAGGAATTGGAGACCTCAACTCAAGAACAGTGTCACCTGCTACCCGGTTGGACGAGGATTCTTCATTTTTGAATTCATATCCAAAGAAGACCGAGATCTTATCTTCAGAAGCGGCCCGTACTTCATGGGTACCCAGGGATTGTATCTCAATAGATGGACTCCGGATTTCAACGCTGAAGTCGATGTCCCGAAGAAAGTTCCAGTGTGGGTAAGGCTCCCAAACCTCCCAGTCCACTGCTAGAACAGCCAAACCCTGGAAAAATTTGGGGAATGCTCTTGGGAGATACATTGACAAAGCTGAGAACAAAGGTCAATACTCCTGTGCCAGAATCTGTGTAGAGGTTGACCTGGAAGCAGGGCTGCCTGAGGCAGTTAAACTGAAGGTTGGAGATTGGCACCATTACCAAAAGCTGGATTATGAACAGCTTCCGTTCAAATGCCGTCACTGTCACGAGCATGGACATTTCCAGAGAAACAGCCCCCAAATTCAGGTCCATGAAGAGGGAGAAGGGTGGAAAAAAGTTAAAAAAAGGGAAACCAACTAGCAAAAACCAAGAAAAAAAGGCTGAGGGAGACATGCAGAATCAACCAACGAGCTCAAATAAACCTAACCAAGAAGCCACCAAAGCTACACCAATCGTCATTCAAGATGCTGAGGAACCACGGAAGACTAGTGACCCAGCTGGAAATCAACTCAGCAGTAAAGAGATAGAGCCTCAGGTCGCAGATCCGTTGGAACCTAGGGAAATACCCCAATCCGATCCAGGAGTTTCCACTGCTGCTGAGACCTCTGGACCCTCCAAAGAAACAAACGAGGACCCTCTGCTACTAGAAACAGATCCAGGTGAAGAGACGGACGAGGGTGACTCATATAGTAGTCTGCCTGCTGCTCCCATCAAAAACCCAAGAGGGAGGAAATCAAAAAAGAAGAAAAGAGAGGAAGCAACATATATAGCTGTCCTTGAAGGATCGCAAAAAACTCTAAAAGGTATTATGCACACTAGATCTAAAAAAGGAACAACTGCGGCCTCAAAAGGGGCCACCTCCCCCTCCCATAGTACTTATTGCGATACATCTCTTGGAATTGCAGAGGCTTAGGTTCTAATCTAAAAGAAGAAGCAATGAAAGACCTAGTCCGAATTCATAACCCTGAGATTCTGCTAGTCTAGGAGACAAAATTGGAGGAAGTTGCTATCCTCCAAGTTGGGAAAAAGTTCTGGAAAAAAGGTCCTGGGATTGCCAACAACTCCAGAGGTGCTTCTGGAGGCATTGCCACCTTTTGGGACTCCAACCTTTATGATCTCGAAGCTGAAGAACGTGCGCTGCATTGGATTTTCACAAAGCTCATCCACAAAGTTTTTAGGCGAATTGTAAGTCTTTTCAACCTGTATGTCCCCGTCTTACATTTGGAAAAAAAAGATTGCTGGAATATGTTAGAATCCTTTCTCAACTTGCAGCACCTTGATAATATCATAGTAGCAGGCGACTTGAATGTCACCCTCACAGCAAATGAGAAAAAAGGAGGCACGCCGGTCAGAGATCCTGCGAGGGAATGGGTTGAAGATATCATCCTTGGATGGGATCTTATTGATATTAAGCCCACTAAAGGTAAGTTTACTTGGACTAATAAGAGAATTGGACCTAGCCGTGTTGCTGCCCGGCTTGACAGGTTCCTAGTTCAATCCTCCTTTCTCTCCCTGGGTCTCTTAGCTTATTTCAAGATTCTCCTTCATAGCACCTCCGATCATAAGCCCATCCTTCTTGAGCTGGCTCTAGATCAAGACCACGGCCCGATGCCCTTCCGTTTTAGTCCTCTTTGGATCCAGCATGAGGATTTTTTGCAAGTAGTTGCTGACTCCTGGAATCCTCAAATAAGAGGATCGTCGTCCTTCATTTGGGAAGCAAAAATAAAGAGGCTTAAACAAGACCTGAAAAACTGGGCAAGGCTCATTACCTCTCCCTTATCTAGAAGGAAAATAGCTCAAGCCAATGTGGAAACTCACCAAATCCTTATGGATGCCTCTCCTGTAACTGATTACCTTCTACGAAAGGAAGAGGACCTCCAGAAAGCTTTCTTCTCAGCCTGCAGGTTGGAAGAGGAATATTGGAGGCAAAAATCCCAAAATCTCTGGCTCTTAAGTGGGGACAAAAACACAAAGTACTTTCATAAACAGGCCGAGGCTCGAAAGAACTACAAAGCGGTCTCTAAAATAAATTATCAAGGTGATCTACTCAAAGACTTTGAGGGCATAAAGCAGGCAGCCCTGGCTACTTTCAAAGAGTTATTCATAGCTCCCATAGAGGATCCGATTGACACCTCCCCCCACCCGTTAGATCTCATCCCGCCTCTTATCAAGCCTGAGGATAACAACCTTCTTACCGCTCCTATCACAATGAATGAGCTTAAAGAGGTCCTATTGATTATGAAACCTGACAGTGCTCCCGGTCCAGACAGTTTCACAACAAGATTCTTCACCTGCTGCTGGTCAATAATCAAGATTGATCTTTTAAAAATGATCCGGTATTCTCAGGTGGTCAATAAACTGGGAGGCAGCACCAATTCTTCCTTCCTTGCTCTGATCCCGAAAGAAAAAGGTGCCACCACCTTCAACCGATTCAGACCAATCTCTTTGTGCAACATAGGGTACAAGATTATAACCAAGATTATTGCCTCTAGGCTTAAAAGAATTATTCCCAGGATTATCCCGGAAAATCAGGGAGGCTTCATCAAGGGAAGGAAGATCCTTGACAACATCATTCTCGTCCAAGAAGCAATTCACTCAAGCTACCAGCGTAATGAGAAAGGTATGGTCATTAAACTTGATTTAGCTAATGCTTTTGACCGTGTTAGGCATGACTTTCTGTTTGCGGTTATGGCAAAATTTGGCTTCTCTTCAACCTTTATAAACTGGATCAAAGGTTGTGTGGGTGATCCGTGGATAGCCCCTCTAGTTAATGGAAGGCCTACTGGCTTCTTCAAAGCCACTAGAGGACTAAGGCAGGGCTGCCCGCTGTCTCCTCTCCTCTATGCCATTCAAGCTTCGGTCCTTAGCTTTCAACTTAACCTTTGTCAGGAAATCCACATGCTTCCAGGCCTAAGAATAGCGAATAATGTTCGGGACATAGACCATGCTCAATTTGCAAATGACACTTTGTTATTAGGAGGAGCAAACATCCATTCAGCTGAGCACTTTAAACAAGAGCTGGAAATATACAAAGAGGTGTCCGGCAAAAAAATCAATTTCCAAAAAAGCAAAATCTTCAGCTGGAAGTGCTCAGCAAGAGAGCTTCGGGAAATCTCCAGAACGCTTGGGATGGAAGGCACTATGGACTGGGACAACTTCACTTACCTAGGCATCCCCATCTGCAAAACCAAAATCAAATCAGCAAATTGGGATACTATCTTAGACAAAATTAAAATCAAAATTCAAAGCTGGAGCGCCAACTGGCTCAACCTAGCAGGAAAGACTATTCTTATAAAAGTTGTTCTAAATAGCATGCATATTTACCATTCTTCTATTCTGCTCGCCCCATGCTCGGTTATTCGCAAATTAGAAGGTCTGCTCAGAAAATTTATTTGGGAAGGTGGCAAAGGGAATGAAAATAAACTCCATCTAGTGAGTTGGGACAAGATCCAAAAACCTCGTGATGAAGGAGGGCTTCATGTGCGGAGTTTATCCACCCAAAACATGGCTTTAGGAGCTAAGCTACTATGGCAGCTAGTCACAGGGAAAGAAAGCTGGAGCAAGGAAGTTATCCGCAAAAAATACTTTCCTGGAACAAGGAAAAGATGTCTGGACATGCAGCCCCCTCTTAGAAATGGTTCTCCAATATACAACTTATGTATTAAAGCGCTGGAACCATTCAAAAGGAACATATTCTGGATTCCTGGGAATGGGAAAATAATTAGAGTGTGGGAAGATTCCATCCTGGGAGAAACTCCACTTGGATCTCGCATGGAAGTGGACAACATCAAGCACTGGCTATTGAATAAAGGAGCCACCTCGCTGTGGGATCTGTCAACATGGGAAGACAATAACTGGATTGGCTGGGATCTAGGCGACCTCCCTCCAGATCTAGAAGCAGAAGCTGAAACTCTAGCAAATCTCCTCCAAGGCAAATCTTCCATTAAAGAAGGAATCAGAGATAAAAGAGGATGGGGAAACAATTCAGGAATTTACTCATCCTCAGAAGGTTATAAGAACATCCAGGAAATCCCTTATGCTGCTCCCAATCCGGTGGTTTGGAAGTTTCTTTGGTCAAAAGCCTTCATCCTGAAAATTAACATATTTTGTTGGACACTGGCCCACAAAAGCATTCTTTCTGGAGAAAACCTAAAGAAAAGAGGTATGGAAGGCCCAACTAGATGCTCTCTTTGCAAAAACGAGGAAGAGACCTCGGATCACATCATCCTTGGATGTCATTACTCTAAAGAAGTCTGGAAAGAAGCTATGAAGCTAAACCCAGGCATCAATCTTCCAGACACTATCCAAGATCTTCTTTCAACTGGATGAATCTCTCACCATTTCATCTGGCCAAGAAAAATCTGCTCCAAACTGCTTGGAATTGGACTCCAAAAGCCATCTGCTGGAAAATTTGGATTGAAAGAAACAATCGAATCTTCAGGGGACAAGAAATCCATCCCTCTAAAATAGCTATACAAGCAAGAGCGATTCTTGGGGAAGCCCTCGAACACAACCACTCCCTGAATAACACTGCTTAACTTCTGCCCGAAGAGTCACATTGGCTAAGCATGCTTGTTCCCAACCATCAGAATTGATTCTTGCCAAAATCCCATATTGCTCAATGGGAGATTCGGCTTGATGAACTTGATTTCATCAGATGGAAAACCTCCAGGAATGAACTCTGCCTCTTCTTCGACGAGGCTTCAAAGGGCAATCCTGGCTTAGCTGGGTGCGGTGGAGTGATTACAAAGGCTAATGGTATTGTGCTCAACAATTACTCTTGGGGCCTAAGCATTGAATCAACTAATAAAGCAGAATTTTGTGGACTCCTGCAAGGATTGAGGATTGCACTGTCCAAAGGAATTGCCAATCTTTCGGTATTTGGTGATTCTCAGCTGCTAATTCAAGCTCTCACAAGGAAGAAGCGTCCCTCTCATCTCCAACTGGCACAAATTTATCAAAAAATTCGCCTTCTAAGTAAAAATTTCCAATCCATCAGATTCTTCCATGTACTTAGAGGACTGAACTCGTTGGCAGACAAAGCAGCAAATCAGGGGACCCTCTTGGGCAGAGGTATCTTGCACAAGGATGGTGTGGAAACACGATGTGACATCCCCTAGCTGGAGCAGATTCAAGATCATCAACCGGCTTCCCATTTGCTTAGCAGTGCTCCATTGTACCGCGAATCTCCTTCCTCGACAGGCTCTGGAAAAAAATCACTGCATTGCGATTCTGGTCACAAGCACAGCATGACTCTGTCTCTCTCCCTTCTAGTTATTTATTCAATACATTTCTCCCTCATTATCGCAGAGACTTTGAAGACCCAGTGTTTTGATATTCCTCTGAAGAACAAGGAGAAAGCCATCGCTGCGAGGCCAAGGAGAACCCTTACGCTGTCAAAAAATCGCTCAGCAATCTCTTGTAACTTGCCGATCCAGGAAAAGACTGTTAGCTACTTGCAATGGCGTCTTATGGATCTTCCTCAGAATCGGGACCCTCAGTTGAAGATCAGATTGAATCGCTAGAGAACTCAATGGGGAGGCTCAGATCACCCTTGGATAACCAAGACAAGCTCCTGCAAGCGACATCCCAAGCAGGAGAGAAAACCTGGGACATTCTAAATGAAGATATCCGGAAGCTGCGCACAGATCATTCGGTCTCTTCAGAGAACCTAGAAGATTTCAAAGAAGAGGTTCACACCGGTTTCAAGGATGCTGTAAACATTCATGGAGATTTTGGAAAACGCAATAGTGCTCTGGAGAATGCTGTCTCTAAACTGATAGCTAAACTGGACAAATGAAGATCACCAAGCTGGAAATCAGAAGTCTCTCTGTAAAGCAACGTCCTTCTCCTTTGCTACGCCATCATTTCACTGCCTTTTATTTTACTGTAATCAACCTGTTGGGCTGCTATGGTTATCTAGATTCATTTTGAAAAATAATCTTTCTCTGCTATGTGGAAATGAATAATTGTCAAAGCCTGCGGTAGCTGGTTTACCGGAATCAATATAATCTTCCCCTATGTTTCAGTAAAAAAAAAATGTTGTAGAAAATACAACTCTTCAGAGATGTAAAGCCATAAATGAAACATTGCAAAAAAGGCCTTTAGAAATAGCCCACTACACAGTTACTTTCTGAATACGGTACCTAATATAGAATTATGATCTCTAGGAATAAAGGATAGAACAAATATTATAATTTGGGCAAGGAAAATCATTGGAAAGCACAAGCATGTAAGAAATGTACAAAGGAAAAGCAAAGCAGATGATTCAAAGTGTGCAAAGTTTTAAGAACATGTATAGTCAACTTTCTCAAAAAGGGATTCCTTCCTTTTGGGATGATAAGGAAAGGTTAATTCCTTAATAATTATATCATAATATGTTAATTAAGGTTCATATGGATCATTCCAAGTTCGAAGATTTAGATCAAGGGATAAAGGGAGATGTAGTTGTTGACAAGCTAACATATTATTTTGAAATTCTCAATCAATTCAAAATGACTGGATCAAATTGCCTCCTATTTCATATTCACTTTGTGTGGAATTATAAGTCTTAATTAAAGAAATGGGTGATTACGAAATACCTTCTAAAATTCAATGGCAATAGTTTCAAAGATATGGAAAAACTAGATACATATTGCATTGAGTGCTGACAGTTGCTTTTCATCCCGGTGACTCACACAACCAGCGTATGACAGTTCATTAAAGCTCAAATTTGATTGAGATTCTTTGATCAAACCAAAGCATAAGGATATAATGAGATAAAAAAGACATGTGGTCACCTCATTGAGCTTACTTGTTTCACTTAATAGTTGGCAACGGAAAATTGGCAAAGTTATGATCCTTAGGCAAATAATTTTCATGAGTTCTATTTTTGTACTAGTTTGTCAAGATATGGTTTTGGTAACATTTGTATATATTTTAAGCTTTACAATTTAATGGGGGCTTCAGATAGGGATAAACAAGAACTACCACTGGATCAAATTGCCTCCTATTTCATATTCACTTTGTGTGGAATTATAAGTCTTAATTAAAGAAATGGGTGATTACGAAATACCTTCTAAAATTCAATGGCAAGAGTTTCAAAGATATGGAAAAACTAGATACATATTGCATTGAGTGCTGACAGTTGCTTTTCATCCCGGTGACTCACACAACCAGCGTATGACAGTTCATTAAAGCTCAAATTTGATTGAGATTCTTTGATCAAACCAAAGCATAAGGATATAATGAGATAAAAAAGACATGTGGTCACCTCCTTGAGCTTACTTGTTTCACTTAATAGTTTGCAACGGAAAATTGGCAAAGTTATGATCCTTAGGCAAATAATTTTCATGAGTTCTATTTTTGTACTAGTTTGTCAAGATATGGTTTTGGTAACATTTGTATATATTTTAAGCTTTACAATTTAATGGGGGCTTCAGATAGGGATAAACAAGAACTACCACGTGTAGATAATTTTCAAGTCGGCCAGAGATTTTTAATATAGAAGTACTCGAGGTTTTCATATAAAAAAATCACGTGTTGTAGTTCCTAGGTCTATTTTCTTGTGTTTGAATTATTTCCATAATTTCATTTAATGTCTATCTTATATATTTGAATGAAAATAAATGTATCCAAATTCATCCATTATTAAATGCTTTGAGTTCTTAAATATTAAAATGTTTCACCATATCTTCTAAAGTCAATATATGATTCATCCTTGATAGATGCCTTGCTTTAATGAACCGTTTTCTTAATTCATCTTCTAGCATATTTAAGATTCATTGTTTGTGTGAATTGTAACTATCTTGCCTTTGAACCTTGATTTCCTCATCAATCAGTTGTTAAAATAGTTGATTAATACTTAGCCTTTGACTTCATGCCTAATGGTTACTTTCTTCTCTGCCTTAGCTGTGAGAGCCATTCTTTGAATGGCACCCTAGTCAGTTAACTAGGGTTCTAGTTAGTTAACCAGGTAGTGTAAGTCCCTAGCAAGTACCCTAGGGATCCCAACAGTCTACTGGGGTTCTTGGTCGAGGACCAAGCAGGTTGGAGGCATGGAAAAGTTCCTAACATGTGGATAGGTCCCCTATCTGTATCTAGGGCATTATGGTCGAGGACCAGACAGTTTCTTGGTCATGAGGACCAAGCAGATATTGCAGGCTAAGACAAAGACATCCTGGTCTGGGATTAGGAAGATTCTTGGTCAATGACCAAGTATGTCCTGAAGGTGTATTCTTGGTCAGTTAATTAGGTGGATCTTGGTCTGTTAAACAAGATGATGATGTGTGATGTCCTCCTCCCCTAGGTCTTCAAGATGGTTGAGCTAGGTTGTTTCATCAAGGGACTGGCCACCCCTTGATGGAGTTTCCAGCATTGACCTTAGGAGAAGTCAGGAGGACCATAGGATCACATCATCCAGTGTGAACCTTCCTTATACGGTGATGATAAACTTCCAGTTATTGTATGGAACAATTGTGAACCACATACATTGAGAGAGAGAGATAAAACCTTGTTTTCCCACCTTGTTGTTCCTTGTGGTTAGAAAGGTTGTTTTCCCACCCTGTTGTTCCTTATGGTTAGAAAGGTTGTTTTCACCTCGTTGTTCCTTGTGTTTAGAAAGGTTGTCTTCCCACCCTGTTGGGTTGTTTTCCCACCTTATTGTTACTTATGGTTAGAAGATTTATTTTCCCACTTTGATGTTACACCTCTCCTTGAATTGTGGTTAGCCTTACATTGGTTTGGTCTTGTGTCGACCGCTCCCTTGTTGGTCTTATGTGTTAGTGCCCCCATTTGAGTGTGGTAACTTGACCCTTGGTCTTGTTCTCGGTGCCCTCTCCTAAGATGTCTTAACTTTAAGTTTTATTTTATTTTGGTAACCTTCCTGAAGTACATGCCATCTTGACCTTTTTGTGTAAACCCTAATCTTAATGACCAATTAGAAGGATAACCTTATAGAAGACCATTGAGAGGCTATAAAAGCTAGCTTAACCTTTAATTATGACACAGATTGAAGACATAACTCAGCTTTGGTTTTTTTGTGATTGTCTAGGGTTTTTCAACAACCTTGTGTGGATGATGTCTAGGGTTTCTTGCTTCCTGTGCTTGGACACTATCTTGGTTCTTACCCTACTACAGAGCATTGTCTCTGTGAAGGTTGAATACCTTTTCTCTCTCCCTCATGTGTGAGTTGCGGTTTATTCTTGGACTGGTGAAAGGTGTCGTTGCTTGTTTTTGGCCTATAATGAGGTCGCCATTACTTGCGCTTGGACTGTAGAGAGAGCCACTACATGTTTGTTTGTGTTTGTGGAAGTCGTTTCTTGTGTTAGACTTGATTTCCACCTGTGTATGGACTATTTAGAGTGGGATGCCACCTGTGTATGGGCTCTTAGAGTGGGATGCCACCTGTGTATTGGTTGTTAGAATGGGATGCCCTATGTATGGGTTATTAAAGTGGAACACTGCATGTATGTGGGTTGTTTGAGTGAAATGTTGCATGTTCTATTACTTTGGAGTTGATCTTGACTATTGTACTTATTTAACTCTATCCTGCAACACTTTATCTCTCTATATCTCTCTCAAGTATTCCCATGCCCTCATGTAAGGGCTATACTTGTTCTATTTTTATTGACTTGCCTCCAAGAGGCAAGGTCTGATCTGAAAGTCAATTGTGAGTATAAGGAAGGTCCAACTCATCAAGTTGTGATTCTTTTTATTATTCAGTTGTATTTTAATGTGTATATTTGCAGTTGTAGATTTTTTTAATGTTTTGAATCTTAACTTTAACACATTGATCCTTAGAGAGTGTTAAAGTTGAAAGAGATGAAAATTATATTTTTTATTGGCTAGAGTTTTACTATTGTTGTACTACTGCTATACCTTTTTACTTAAGTATATTTTTGTTTAAATTTGCATTAAAGTACAATTGTTTTAATTTTTGTTCAAAACCCTAATCTTTAACATGTTCTAGATACACTAGTTGTTGTTGAAGTGACATTGGATAGCATACTCATAGAGGGAGACACCTTTGTATTGGAAAGGTCAATTTCCAGTCCTAAATATTGGTTCTAGGTTACGTTGGGAATTTTCCCTCACAGCCAAGAAAATTACCAAGTGAGGACATAATGCATTGAATATGGACACTTGCATAGACCTTTCTAAGCACAGAATTGATGCAAACCTAGAGATTGCAAAGCTTAAGGATGTGTGTCTCATATCCCACAAATGATGACATACTAAATACTAGAGTATGAGATATATAACCATGAAATCATAACCTTGAGTTGCATATCAAACTCGAGCTTAGATGGGTATATGTTGGCATACTAAGTGGTGATGGATTAAATAAATACATAAATAAATAATTGTGAATGCTCAAGGAAGGGAGGGGGGTGGGTCTTTGGAGTCAGGGAATTGTGAAAGAATATGGGGGAAAATACCCCACGTTACCCAATTATTAGATTATTTTATATTATTTGATATTATATTTTTACATTGACATTTTATTGGCTTGTAGGCCTTGATAATTTTAAAAGTGAGTGTGGGAGGCTATAAATAAGCCCTCGTCACTTTATTTGTAAACATAACTCATGGGATAAAATCATTATGTTTCTCTTTTACCCTTATTAATATTTTGGAAAGTGATGTGCACCTCTTGGGGATTTCTCTTATTTGGCTTGTGGATAAAATTTGGATGCTTGTCTAAAGGTTTGCTCATGCATGGTGAATGCTAGGAATTGTTGGAATAACACAAAGATCAAGTAAGTCTTGTTTTAGCCTTACTTAGTGAAGGTAGGTGGGTTTTGCTCAATTAATGATTGAATGGTTGTCATAGAGTTTCATTTTTTTGTATCTTCTTGTCTGCCTTCAATCTACTTTGTATGATGGAAAACACTCCCTAAAGGAGGTCTCCCTAGTTTGGCATTCGATCTCTAAATTTTCCCTAGATTAAGATCCCATAACAAACCCTTTGGGTTGTTGTAGGAATCCCTAGTTTAGAGTAAAAAAGAAAATCACTCCAAGAGGGAGGCTGGTCATCTCTCCTCCAGGCCTATGGTTTAGGGTTTCATCCATTAAAACCCTAGTTATCAAATTTTATCAAAATCCTCTTGCATGTTCACGTGTAATTATTTCATTTCATGTTAATTTAGGATAGATAACAGGTATGCAATTTAATTAAGTTTTGTACTTAATTAGGTATTTTCATTTATTTATTTTACTTATTAGAAAACCCCTAAAAATAACAAAAAAATTATAAAAATGAAGATTAAGCTAAAACCTAAACTCTAACTTATCCTTACCTCCCTCCTTTACTCTCGGCCTGCTCCACAAAGGGCTCGAACTTCTTCCTTGGGCTCTCAACCTTCCTTTCCTAACCCCCCAAACCCTTAGGCTTGTCCTTTTTTCCATTGGCCCTCTCTTTCCATCCCTCAACTTCCCTTCTTGTACCCTTGTCCTACCCTGTTCAGACCTCGACCCTCCTTCTCTATCCTCAACCATCCTTCCTCTAGCCTTCAGTTTCCCCTTTAGGCCGTTAATCTCCATCTTTTAGGCCTCGATCTTGTCCCTTCCTTATTTGTTTCCCTTTTCCAAGCCCTTATATTCTGCTACCTTCCCTTTTTCCATCCTTTTCATACATCATTTTAGGTATGCTAGAACAACAACCTGTTGACCTCATTGCTGTCCTAAACTTGCCACAAAAAAACACATAAAGAATTCTCCAAAATGGTTGCAAGTATTGGGTGACACATATAAACAAGCACATAATTACTGTTTGATAAAGGGCTGGAATTGTCACAGTTTTATATGCTACGGGACAATCTAGTTTTTGAAGGTTAACTTGTCACTATTACATGATTTGTTATTACTACAGGATTATATTGCGTTGCATTTTAAAACTTGTTCATTGTCTAACACAATTGGAGGGTCTAAATATTGTTCAATTCAGTGGGTGAGGCTTTTCTTTTGATCTAGGTGTAATACTTATTGCTGGATATGACTGTACAAAATTGGTGAATTATTACTATTGAATGAAAGGATGCTATAATAGGCCTATGTGGCTGATATTGTTTGAAGGTTAATTGTAATACTATAAGACTGTTATTAATACACGATTGATTTCACTTAATGGTCTTGCATAATTATTGTTTGATGAATGATATATTATGCTTAGTGTGTATTACTTATTGACGGTCCTAGTGTCCAATTGATTGATTACACATTATCTATTAGTGGTGCACTTGCTTATGCTAGTTTCGTACACATTGGTGAATGGTAAATGATTATCTTGTTATTGAAGGCACTAGTCACTAACTTGATTTGCATAGAAAGATTTATTTATTGGTTCAAAGGTGCCTATAGACATAATAGGTGCTCTCCCCTTGAAGGTCAAGACACTCCAAATAAGTCAATGGAAGCGTGGTTGAAGTGATGGTCGGTCACACTCCCAAGCAAAATCATACATCACACATGAAGTGAATAGTTATTCACTTTACACAAATAATATTACCAAAAGATTTGGAATATTAAATAAGCCATAATAAATTATAAATTGATGATAGAATAGATATGATTATAGATTACAAAGTGAGTGCCATATATATATACATATATTGGAAAGGCACTTTGGATACCATCCATGAAAGGATGCGTCATTTTAGAATAGTTAACTAATAACTATTTATTATA
>LPNX010513904.1:33986-96674 GCA_001517045.1 Pseudotsuga menziesii
TGTCTCTTACAAGTGCCATTTTTTTAGCATTTGCTCTGAGTAGAAAGTTGTGTTTTCATCTCTTGAGGTTTTAAGGCTTCATTCTGTATCATTTCCAACTTGTTTTCTAACTGCATGTTATCATTTTGAAACTTCTTAATCACTTCTACATGTGATTTTATGTCATCTTCAAACTTCTTAAGTTGTTCCTTAAGATCTTCATTATGCCTTTTGATACAACGATTTTCTTCCTGTTTGTCTAGAAGTTTTCCTTCAATGTCTTCCATAGATTGTTTTGTCTTTCGACTACTTTTCAACTTCTTAATTTTTGTGACTAGTGTCTTGTTATGATTACCTAATCTGAAAATTTCTTCGGAATGACTTGATAAAACCTTGTTGACTTTTGTCAGTTCTAACTTATTTGTCTTCTTACTGTCGTCATACTGCTGCTGGAGTTTTTCTTTTTGTTGTTTATGACCAACGTAGATCCAAATCTTAGGCTCTATCAAGCGCCGAGAGGGATCAAATCTCTTCGTAGGTATCCATTGATTTGATTCAAACCAGAAGACACATCTTTTTATTTAAGGTCCACATATAATATTTTATTATTAATATTTAATATTATTTATGGCCCACATATAATATTCATTATTATTTTTTATTATTATTATTTTAACCATGTGCAAACCATGTGCACATGGTTTTAAAATAATAATATTTATGGTTAATCACATCGTTCATGGATTTTGTATCCTGAAAGTCTGGTTTTGGCCAGAAAACGCAGCCATTGATCTTCAACTTATCAAAACAAACAAATCAAAGCTCGTGAACAACGATACAAATATCGCCAGCTTCTATCTAACTATGAAAATGAAATCATAACACTCTATTTCATAAAGCAGATATACAATGCCTGATAAGGCAGTACATACATGGGAAAAGAATGGGTTAAATATCACTTTACTTGTATTTATCACATGAACTCACCCAAACAGAAACGTGTTGCTGCCATATCTGTATCTCTATATTCATAATTGATTAATTAATTTATATCCATTCCTAGCCATAACACACGTAGTAGTAAATATTGCAGTACCATAGATGGCGAAAGTGGGGGCGGTAATGGGCATGGCGGGGATGAAGGCAAAGAACGTTTCTCACAGGAATGAGGTAATTTATGTTTTACATTATAATCATTAATAACCTTGTAAAAAGAAGCCCCGAAGATAAACTTATTCCTGGTCTTTCAAATTTAAAAACTTGGGAATTCCATCCAGTGTTAGCCAAACGTTTTTCAATTTATGAAACAGCCTGCACGGATTCCTCCACCACAAATATCAGGAGATTACTGGCCTTGGAGCAGTAAAACCCAATGTAGGTGCACTTAAAATTTCCAAATTCCTATGACTGGTTTGATTACCTGGATACCCTCGTTCGAGTGGGAGGACTTTTTTGCTTCTGCAACAGAGGATTCAAGAGCTGCAGAAATGGATATATGGAGTCATTATACAGAGAAATATCAGAGCTGCAGTTCTGATATTTGGACTCTGAAAACAATTTATCTAAGTTGTACCTAATTGATAATGTAAAAAACAGTCTATGATTCCCCAGTAAACTCACGCAGGTTTACCGATATTAAACTCATGTAGGTTTGTAATCATTCCCATACTCGGTAAAATGTGGATCTAGAGCCTAGAGTTTCAATATTGTTTACCGAGTATGGGAATGATTACATATTCTGAAACATTGAAGAGACTATTGTTTGAAGATGTGGAGTTGATCTGTCACCTCCCTTTTTATTGTATGGTGTTTCAACTGAGTTCCTAAAACAACGTGGAACTACTATACTATGATCTACTATGATCTTGACTGCATAACATTGTTTGCTTGAAAACTAAACAAAGTTATTGCTACATAAAGTGGAGTTGTATCATTATTGGGTATAGATGCATAGGGTTTGTGCTGATATTGATTGGTGTCTTTATTCATTTTCTTCCTTGGTATTGATTTCAAAACTTCATTGAGACTTTTTTTATGAAAGTAGAACGTACAATTTTCTATAACAATTCCGAAGAAATACTCTAAGATGGCTTAATTTAATATAATATAAGTCGGGACTCAATCCATCAACAATACAAATCTTGAAAAGATTCGAGAGTGCTCGAAATCCATACGGAATCCTTATAAATCAAGGACACAAATATGAAAATAATAAGTGCAAATAGAGAATAACATAAAATTTAAATCCTTCTTTCTACGTAGAATTACTGAACTTCTTTGCTCTCCGTTGCTGGAGCTCCTATTTCTGGTTCTTTGATCTCTGTATTTATTTCCGGTTCTGTCGACGTCTCCTTGTTTAGAACACTTGTCAGGTCGTTCAGAGCAAGTATGTCAACTGGAAAACCTATCGTTTCAACTATTTCGGGTTTATTGCTGAGACACTGTTTTGTTATTCCCACAACTGATTCCTTCACCCTGCAGAAAGGTACGTAGTATTAATATAAGAACTGAAATTTAGAAAGAATCTAAACTTCAGACTCTCTACACCTGGAAGATATACGATTCCCAGTAAACTCACGCAAGTTTACCGATATTAAACTCATGCAGGTTTGTAATCATTCCCATACTCGGTAAAATGTGGATCTAGAGCCTAGAGTTTCGATATTGTTTACGGAGTATGGGAATGATTACATATTCTGAAACATTGAAGAGCCTACTGCTAGATTGTCTACTAAATTCATATTTTCAAATAAACAGTCTACAGGTGGTGTCTTATTATTGAAGCTGTCTATGTGCAAAATGTAAAAACCATCCTAGTGCTTTTGGGGTTCTACAGATGCCACGACGATCTCACACTGAAAAGTACAAATAAATGCTAATTATTTGGACTCTGAAAACAATTTATCTAAGTTGTACCTAATTGATAATGTAAAAAACAGTCTACGATTCCCCAGTAAACTCACGCAGGTTTACCGAAGCAGCATCGTGTAAAATCAAGCAGGGCAAGTGAAAGGGTCTAAGTGGAGGTAATGGTAAAGCGGACAGAATGTAGGCTTCCTGAATGTGGGTGCGAACTGAATGGATGTCGTGTATAGGAACCGCTACGCGCGAGACAGAAAAGAAAAAACTCACATCTCCGAGCCATTCGGTGAAAGAAATTGGTGACAGAAATTGGTAAAATGTTAAGCTGTTCGGAGATTTTTTGCGCTATTAAAATTAAAATAATATGAATATGAAAATAATTTGAACTTGGATATCAGCCACAAAATATCTAAATAATATCTGAATTGATTGTCGATTAGCAAATTTAAAATTCTTACCTGGGTTTATTGTTGCTGTCGCAGTGGTTGTTGCTGTTTGCTGTCGTAGTGGTTGTTACTGTTGCTGGATCAAGGTAGCTAGGATTTGGATGTAGTTTGTGATACTTCTTGCTATTTATATAGGTGTTGTTTTTTCTTCTTCTAATTTTCTTTTTTTTTAGCCGACATAACATTATGTAAAGTTACTTCTAATTTTTTTTCTTTTCTATTTTTTTTATAGCCGACATAACATTATGTAACGTTATGTAACGCGACAACGTTAAGTAACGCTACAACGTTACGTAACGTTACAAGATCTACCCCATACTGGGCTGTAGAGCGCCTTTCGGCGCAATGATGCAACTCTGCTCCTTGATTTTCTAACCTCATCCGGACTTGCACCAATTCAGCATCTTTTTCCATGATGAGTTTGTTTAGATGCTTTATTTCTTCTTCTAATTCATTATTGCATCCATATGGTGATTTGTTGTCATTTTTTGACTTTTTGATTTGGTCTTCTAGGTTTTGATTATGAATTTTTAAACATGATATTTCTTTATCCTGATCAGATAACATTTTCTTGTTATCTCTTATGGTTCGTTCTAACTGTTGATTTTGATTCCATAAGCGATGATTCTCATCGTCTTTCCACTCTTTCAACCACTTTTTTGTCTCAACCTCAGCTTGTAGACTTTTATTGATCGCCTTGTATTGTTCTAACTCGTCCACTATTGTTTGTAGCTGTGCTTTCAATTCCGAATATGTAGTAGCCATTGTTTGTGACTATGTTTCTACTTCACTTTTGTCTTCGTTTCTTCTAGAAGGGTAGATACAAAAGCTTTAATAATTCTCAATATGTCTCTTTTGGAAAAAACTTTCTTCGACTATTTCTTGTTAGGTCAAATAACCTTTCTTTTTTCCAAAAATAATTATTTTTTTAATAAAATAATAATAATAATTATTATTATTATTTTTAAACTTAAGTTATATAAATAATATATAACTTTCCAAACTCTAGTCCTTGACTTTTATTTTTTTCCAATACTTTTGTAAAATGCAAGTAGATTGGGTGGTTGGGAGGAGTAAGTGTTACCTTCCCCACCTAGGATCAAATCTCACTTGCTTCTTTTAATAGTTATTATTATGCACTTTTTATATTATTATGCACTTTTTACTTTTATCTTTTATTTTTTAACCTTTTTTTTTTTTTTTCCCTTTTTTTTCTCCTTCTTTTAGTTTTTTTTTTGTTTTTACTTTTCTCTTCACTTTTTTTTTAACTCTCTATTTTTGGGGGGAGTTACTTTTACCCTTTTTATTTTATTTTTTAAGGACAAGGTCCTATTTTTTTGGGAAACCCTGATGGCTAAAAGCCAAAAATATGGCCAAAGGCCGAGATCTAGCCAACCTTGCTCTGATACCACTTGAAGTGAATAGTTATTCACTTTACACAAATAATATTACCAAAAGATTTAGAATATTAAATAAGGCATAATAAATTATAAATTGATGATAGAATAGATATGATTATAGATTACAAAGTAAGTGCGGTATATATATAAATTGGAAAGGCACTTTGGATACCATCCATGAAAGGATGCGTCATTTTAGAATAGTTAACTAATAACTATTTATTAATTATTAATTATGAATATCAATATGTATTAATATTAATAATTCATATATATATATATATATATATATATATATATATATATATATTGTTGTTATTAGTTAAGTTTGTTACAACACATTAAAAAAAAACTACATACCAAGCAAGTTAGCAACACTAGCATCACTGGGGTTGGGGCATCAAATTTTGTTGTTCAACACTTGTCGTGACATCACACAAGTATGGGATGAAGGGACAATGGAATCAAGCCTAAGTTAACTGGAGCCTTGCAACTCACTACATGTCTAAGTCTCAACATTCTTCCTTTTATATTGAACCAAAACACCAAAAGAAGTTTGTTGACGACTGGATTTGAGAAAGTTCTAGGCGTGAGTATTTAAGAGCTCGAGGATCTAAAATATGTTGTGTTTTGTACCAATCCAGGATTCGGAGAATCGGTAACCACGAGAAGGAAATTTAACTAATTTAATGAAAACAATTAATGTATCTACCTCTATGTTGAAACCGTTTTCCATGCTGATGTGGGCCACTACCCTCCTTATTGTATTACCAAAAGGCAGGAGAATGAGGAAGAATATGTAAAATTATGGACTTCACCTTCAAAGAATGCTTTGCAATCACATTGGTAAGGAGTGATGAGAAGATAAAAAACAATCCAACGTGTCAAATCTCACTTAATAGTGCCAATTAAAGACTTATATGGTAAATTAATATAAGACTTACTTATAGTTGTCTCTTACTCTTTGTGTCTTGACACATTTGATATTTTATGGTTGTCTTTGCACCTTGACCCAATTTATATTATAAGGTGAGGATGTGTGGTTAGTTATGACTACGAGGTGAGGATTTAAAGAGAAAAGGATGTAAAGTCATGTAAATTTTATACCTATTTTGGTGGCGAGTGTCAAGGACAAATGTTGTGAGAAACCACAAATGTTTCGAAGGATGGAGGGAGATTACATATTGATCATGCCACCCATTAAATTGAAGACTATTTTTTAGCAAAAAAATGCTAGTTTTAAATTTTTATTAATAACTATTGTGGTGCTTTGGTCCAAACGTTTATTCTAACTCATTGTTTCTCCATATCATTTGCCCAGTGACACCTCTCTATATCAATGCACAAATCGACCTCTACATAGTTTGTGATCCTAATTTTGTGCCATTATTTGTAGTTGCATGAGCATTGTTAATATAATTTTCACGAGTCCATGATATTCATGCAAGAAATGAAGCCTTGTAGAGGAGGACTCATCAAACCGGCTATTTGAATTTCATTTTGACAAAAAATGAGTGGACATTGGTAGCTAGGTTCACATAGGTAGTAGACACAAAGTGTTGGGCTTGTTTCAGGCCTAGTTGCACCGAGAGTATGAAGGTGCTTACAACCCAGTATGGGGGGATGTGTAATGTTACATGTAATGAACTAACACTAACATAGATCCATTTTAAACCCAGATCTATCAAGCACCAAGAGGGATACAATTTATTGAGGTGTACATTTTTTTACCATTTGGATCCCTCTCGGTACTTGATATATATAGGTTTAAAATGGATCTATGCTAGTTTATTTTTTTATATTTTATTTAAGTATATGTAATTTATATTTTCAATTTTTTTAATATATTTTATTTGTGTCGGCTAGCATAACGTAATTAACGTGACAGGATCTCCCCCACACTGGGTTGGAGAGCACCTCTCTTCTCTCGATGCAATTATATGCACTAAGAGTAGCGAGGTGCTTACAACCTAGTGTGGGGGAGATGTGTAACGTTACATGTAACAAACTAACGTTATGTGCACCAAGAGTAGTGAGGTGCTTATAACCAACTATGGGGGAGATGTTTAACGTTACATGTAACAAGCTCACTTTATGCACCAAAAATAAAAAGTAATTAATTATTATTATTATTATTATTAATATTAATATTATTATTATTTTATGTCGGATCATAAAATAAATAAATAAAGCAAGTTGAATAAAAAATAATTAAAAATCCATATTTGCTCATAAAATAAAAATGTAAATCCAAATAAAATGTCATTAAAAAAATAACACCTCAAGAAATTGGATGCCCCTCGGTGCTTGATAGATCCTCGTTTAGGATAGATATATGATGGTGGCAGACTAATAGTTGTTCTTTGTTGTCGCAACTGCAGTCATTGACACATTGTCCCACCTTAGATTGCAAACCCAAGTGACTTGGGAGTCAGAGTCACATCTCGGTGGCAGTGCCTCGTAGTTGTTAGTCATCACTCGTCATCTTGCACAGGTAAGCACTGAGCGCATGACATGAGTGATTATAATTTATGATATTTCCAATATTTTTACTGACGAATTAAACTTTGTAGTATAGAAATTTCAACATCTTGAGAAATTTACATGGATGGGTAATTTTTTTAATGTTGCCCTTCTTTTGAAATGTTGATATAAGCTATGTCCTTCTTAATTGGAAGGGTAAATTTAGATTTTTTTGAAGGGTAATTTTATCTTTACACTTCTAGGAAGGGCTAGAACCCTTTGGAAGGGTTAAGAAGGGTTCAAATTTGAATGCTAGTTCCAGGCCAATTTGAGCAACACACACAATTTAAATTAACTCGTGAATTAATATATGGCCGTGTGTCGCTCACTTTTTTGGTGAGCTTTTAACACCAAGCGACTGAAGCCAACCTGTTGCCACGCCAGGATTACGCCATATTATTCATGGGTCTTACAATCGACATTGAAATCCACAAGATCCAAACGCCATTGAATAGTCGAATATTGAAATAAACATTAATAGTTTTAATTAAAGCAACTATAGGCGGATCCTACACGAATCTGGATCTGTATCCATACCAGATAAGGGGATCTGTGGATCCATTGGCCAGGGTGGAAGGAAAAATTTATGTTAGGAGTTATAGGAGGATTTTAGGCCTTTAAGGATAATCATGACTACTCATATTACCACACATGACCTCTTACTAGTCTTCTAGTAACTTGAAATAGTGATGATGATAAGGGGCCCCTTGTATGGACCGTGAAAAACAAACATATTAACAAGATAATATCAACAACATTCTCTTGGTGCATAGGTATTATGTGACTAATGTCATTGTTGTGTATTACAAGATCCAGAGGAGACCATGGACATAGGACGTGGACGATGTAAAGTGGGTGGCCATAGTATCAGATATGAAATGTAAATATAGAATAAAGGTAAGAAGGCAAAGCAACCTCGACCAAAGGATGATGGTGTTTATGAATTCACAAATGCTACAACATACACGAGATAAAGTTATATAAACTATGTTGTTGTTTTTTTCAAATCCAAAACATGATATCAATATTTCAAATATATGAGTAAAGCGAGGTTCTATGTTGGATAACATATTGGTTGAAATGATATAATTGGTGTACTAAACATCATTAACTATGTTGTGTATTATAGGTGCTAGATGAGGCCATGGCAATAGATCGTGTCATATCAAATAAGGACACAACGTCGGATGTCACATCCTTTTTCATAGTGTTATTCAAAATTATAGTGTATTATCCAATCTTGAAATAAATTAATGCATGTTATTGATTATTTCAAATGGAGATTGCAGCAAGTGAACAACCTAAGCGTTCAACTAGCAAAAGAAAAAAAGCATATGTACATGGGCATGGACCTAAAACTGTTAAATCACAAAGAACACAATGGGTGGAAGAGGATATGACAATGGATCCTTCAGACACGACAAATAATTGAACTGAAGAGGAGGTTGGTAAAGAATATAACACATGGGATGAATACATTGAGAAAATTGTTTTTTTGTGGATGTTCTATATGTCATGGAGAGAAACAATTCAAACGAGCGATTGTAGAAAGACATTACATAGATGATGAGCTTCCAGTGGGCAGTATTCCTCCTACAATCGATTCAAATCCAATAGGAATTGTGGCCAGGAATTTTCCATTTTTATATAAATAACATGTATACTTCTTTTAAACATTGCTTTATATTATTTAAATAATTAATTCTTTTCTTAATGCATGCTTGCAGGATAGATTTATTGGTTTAAAGTATCATGGATCACCAACTTCTATCCTAGAGGGCGATGAACATTTATCATATGATACATCTATCAAAAATATGTGCCAATATACCAACTCGAAAGATGAGGAATTGATGAAAACAAGTAACAAAACAAGAACAACTTTAACGATGCATAATTTGCTTAAAGACAAGGGGAAGGTGGACTACATACCCTATGAGAATGAATGTGATGGAGATGATGACTTGCCCCTAGGTTTGAGTTCAATTTACAAAGAGACATTTGACAGTCAAATATATTGCGCTTGGCCTAGTGATGAACAACTACCTAAAGTTTACGAAGTGTTTCAATTTTGGGGTTACAACTACATGATACGACCCTCCAATATTCATTGAGCGAATATAGGCATTTTTATTGTAAAAAAAGTACATGTGGGATATAAACATAGAAATAATTCACAACAAACCACTGGGAGATTAATGCCATATTATGGTTTGTCATATTATAGTGGTGAATGGAGAAGGCTAATAGAATATAAGCCTAACATGTCAACATATGGTCTAAATTTGAATACATATACAAATCATCTTGGAAAGTGGAAAAGAAATGAATAGAGGTCATCTTATATATATAGATGGACATGCATACACACACAAAAATATTGCAGTATTTATAAATAGTAGTAAGGGAAGGGACCCTACTGTAAGACAAAATTGACAATTTGTTGAGGTTATAAATGATAAAGATGGAGATATGGAAAGAGAGGTTGATAGATTGATAATGGTTGAGGTTATTATGGACCTTACCACTGGGGATGAGTTATTGATTGATTACCCCTTCTTAAAACACACTCATGCACAAAAGAAAAGGGAGGAACAAGGTCTCCCTAAGGATGTTCTTAAGGGCAGAAAACCAAAGAATAATAAACAAATGTGGATTTATGTTTTATAAACGGTGTTGTCAAAATTGTGTTTTATTCAAATCATTGTATAAATAAAGCAATTTATAAAATAATGTTCCATTATTAAATTGATGTATATATGTTCATGCCTTTTATATTTTAATTTGGTGAGCCATATTTGATTATATTTCTTTGAAATTGATACATTTATGATTTATCCAATTGTTGCCAAACATTAAATAATATTTGTGTTTTCTGATAGGTAGAAGATGATGATGAAAGAACGGGCACTAATACACAAGATCAAACTGGGCTATTAAGATTTGGATGGGATGATCCAAACCATCCTTTAAACCATACCAAGGCAAAAATAACATATTTAAAGAGAATTCTACCACATGAGAAATTTGAACAGCTAATGAGATTAGCATACATTGATGACATGCCATCTATCCTTAATGATGATGATCATGTTAGTGAAAATGCAGTGCACGAAGAAGGATTGAATGAAATACTGACATGTTTCTTTGGGGATGGAAGCAATGGTGACAACAATGATCATATGGATGACAGTAACTGTAATGCCCTGGTTTTGACCCCGTTGCACTAGATGTATATGATGTATAAAATGTAAATGATCGTGGTGTGGAGCTAAAGGCCAAGGCCCCACCATTGATCGGTAATGCTATGTTTTGGATTTAAAGTGTCACCGATGGTATATCGGGGCATGCGGCATATATTATGTTGGTCATCATGTAAATATGCATCATAATTAATTAAACGAACACAACCAGCTACGGTCGTAGCAACTAAATCGAATGGGGCATGATTTTCCCAAGGATAGGGATGTGGGGTTGGGAATTTGTTAATATTGAGCCAAAAAGGGAAAAACCCATGTGTCATCTCCTTTTGTTTTATTCCAACCACCTTCAGTTAATAATTTCTGCTGGCAGCTGGGAGGAGTTATGGCAGTTATTGTTTTGGGGTGAGGGGTGGCAGGACTGTCAGTCCTAGCCTATGCCCTTCATTCAATTCGTCCTCATCCTTCACGCACTTCTTCCTCACGCAGGCAATTTCCACTCTACCACGATTTTGGCTGTTTGCTTCTCACGCACAGGCTCTGGGCGATTTTGGTCTCACGCAAACATTTTATGGGGCTCCACGAGTTGCTGAGCACCCACGCACTGTAATTCACGTCCTTGCTATTGTTTTGTTCATCCACGGGCAAAATCGGAGTTGTTTTCTCCTCACACAGGGCCTCTATTGCTGTGCATTCTCACGTAGAGGGATTCCCTCCCATTTTCCATCTTCACGCAGGGTATTTTTGCTGGATTTACCCACGCAGTATTTCCTTGGGCAGATTTGTGAATAGAGTGGCCGTATCCTTTACTCACAGGCTAATTCGTGGGTTCTGTTCACACATCGGTTGGGAAACTGTAAATTCGTCCCTATTGCGTTTTGTTTGCTGTTCTGATTTTGGGGCTGTGTAATTCGTTTTTCCCTGTTTGAGCTGTGATAGCTAATTGATTGCCCGAGTGCAATGGTTGGTCTTTGGACTGTGAGAGGAGTAGGGACGTTGGCTTGGTTTGCTTGATAAACCTGGTGTTGGAAACCACACAGACAGAGCTAGAGGGCTGGCCTTCTTCTCCATCACCCTTGAATAGCACTGGAAGGGAATGCAGGGCCCGAGGGACTGTGTAGCAGAGAAGGGACTGATTCCTTGTGTTGGGTGTGGATGGGTGTCTTAGAGGTCAGGCTAGTTCTGGTGTAGGTGTTCTTGGCTCTGTAGTGAGCTCACCAGCTTAGCAATTTGCCTTCTCCAGCTCCTTAATTGCCTGATAAACCCAACGGAGTTGGCTTGGCTGTGTTTTGGTTATGTTTGGCTATGTGTCAGCCTACTAGTTCCCTTATTCCTTGGAGAATCATGCCCAGCTTGGGGGTGGCAGCATTGCTGAGAGAATGATGAGCACGCTGGCCTATGGTTGGGTGGAACGTTGCAGTGACGTAGCTGGTTGCGGAGCAAAGCTTTCATAAGATAAGTGCTCTGTCCATTTTACTTCTGCAATCGTAATTTACTATAATGAAAATGAAATGAACATGATAAATGCATGCATGACTGAAGGCTTGTTTGAATGCTGTTGGTTTCCGCTGTGTATGATGATTAATTTGCATTTGTGCATGTTTACTACAATTCATTCTCTTTCGGCATTCTGTTTAGCAATTTTTAATCCTGTACATGTTCATGAGGCTGTTAGTATGCTTGGTTAATGCCATGGATCGCGTCCTCCTTGCCGGTCGGAGGCATGGGGACGTGACAGTAACAATGACAACAAGGGTAATTACCACCAACGTAATGTTGATGATAACAGCCCGAAAGACTCCATCAAGCAAGAAACAAAGACGCTCATGTTCAAATCAGGTGCAAATAGATCCTCAAAACTAGCATGCACATTAATATTATTAGAAATCAAGTCACTATTTGGTTAGCAAGACAAAGTATTCACCACCCTACTGAAGTGAGTTGAAATCTATTTCTTACAATGCATTGTCAATTGGTGTATATAATTCATTTATGAATAGTCCTAATATAGATTGACATATCAAACATGTTCATCATAAGTCAAACATTCAATTGATTTAATCTTTGGCAATCTTACAGGGAATTAAAAACCAAAATATTTCTTGAGCAGAATGTGTTGCTATCAACTTGTAGAGAGATGCATCAATTGTTGGATGAGTTGGCGATTGAATATAAGCAAATTCATTCATGTATAAATGATTGCATTTTATATAGATATAAATATCAAAACAAGTTAGAATTCCTTGTATGCAAAGAGAAGAGATATCGTACAAATACACAAGGTCCTACAATACCAACCAAGGTTTTACGACACATACCAATTATACCTAGACTTCAACAAGTGTTTCATTGCAAATCACTTGCATAACTGATGGACTGTCATGCAAAGAACATGAGTAAAGATGGATTCATGTGAATTCTGGCTGACTTCAAAGCATTGAAACACATAGAGGAAAAGTCGCCAAGAAAATTCAAAGATGAACCATGTAGTATCAGGTTTGGGCTTGCAGTAGATGTAGTGTGTCCACTCTCTTTCATGATCTCAAATA
Organism: Pseudotsuga menziesii; assembly: GCA_001517045.1. Taxonomy (NCBI): domain Eukaryota; kingdom Viridiplantae; phylum Streptophyta; class Pinopsida; order Pinales; family Pinaceae; genus Pseudotsuga; species Pseudotsuga menziesii. The sequence goes on from LPNX010513904.1 coordinate 46,946, forward strand.
AAACTGTTTGGCGAGTTGGATTGATAGTATACAATATTCCCCATGGATGAGTGTTAGAAAGGAGCACCTTATGATGAGTCTCATTGTTCCAAGAAATCATCATGTTAAAAACATGGATGTTTATCTTGCGCCTTTTATTGGTGAGATGCAACTACTATGGAAAGGCATCTAAGAATGTATGACATATCACCTCCTCCATCAAATAGGTCCTTCATGTTGTATGGTTTGATATGCTGCACTATCCATGATTTCCTAGGATTTTGTGTTTGTTCTGGTAAGATAAAATATTTACATATTTACACTCATGTTTTATTTTCATCGATACTTTCATAGTTACTTTTACAATATTATTTTGATGTTATTTCCATTACTTATTAAACTACAGGGCTTCAAACAATGGGGCAATTTGCATGTCCAAGATGTTCAAAACAATTTCAAGGGAGGTATTCTAAATATCTACATAAATTTATTTAAAATAACAACAAGGTTTTTCTACCACCAGATCATAAGTTTAGAAATTGCCTGAAGAATAATTTTGATGGAAAAGTTGCAAATAAAAGAACTCCCATGATTATGGGTCTAGGTGATTGGCTTAAGAATATGAAGATGCAGAATTGAAAGCTTGGGAGGATTTTGTTAATTGGGGTTTTTCAATTGAAGAACTAGAACATGTTGTAGTTAATATGCCAGAAGGAATGAATTATGAGCTCCCTTACTGGAAGGATTTATTAATATCTCACTTATTAGATCTTATGCACATCTTAAAAAATGTGTCAGGTTCTATATTTCAACATATATCAAGCAAAGACAAGGACATCTTGTCTTTAAGGAGAGATATCGCTCTTTTGTGTACCAAATTTGAGAGAAAACCTTTTGTGGCCAAACAAGGAAGATGAAACATATGCATAAGTCCCATGGATTTTGAAAAAGAAAGAGCTAGACCAACTAAAAAATGTCATACGTTCAATAAGGACACCTACTGGCTATGGGTCATCATTGCATAATGCTTTTACAATTGATGGACATATCACATGATTTAAAACACATGATTTTCATAATTTTATGAAGGTATTATATATCATAATTTAACTTTTATTGGTAAAAATGATTAGGTACTATATATATTATGATATTCTATTGTGTGACAAAAATAACTAACGACCTTTGATAAATGTGTTTGACAACATATCATGCCATTGGGAATTAGGGGGGATTCATGTCTTACCGTTGACTTGAGGAATGCCATAAGTTGATTGTCAGCATTTGCAAGGTATGTGGAATGGAATTTTCATGTGTGAGAGTATTATAGCTCAAAATGACACATCTCTGCCTGTGACCACTTTCCCATGATTCTGTTGCATGTCGACACTTCATGAAAGTCACTAAAAAAACACCTAACTTGGAGGACCCATATCTTGAGTTCTGTAACTTCGTTTGACCCTCTACACCATTGGAAAAATATTTTAGTTAGCTAAAACTTTCCAGAAGACACCAAAGTCTAAAAATGCCTAGAAATACCCTTAAAATGAGCTTTTTTTGATGTGTACACGAGTTGCTTTAAGGAAACCCACGTATGTACGCGAGTTGCTATATATAATACTTGCATACGCCTTAAATACACAACTTTTTGCATTTCAACCCGCGTATACTTCCTGCATACACGACCGTTGTCTCTGCAACCCGTGTATTCCTCCTGAAAATGTCAAAAAAATACGTATTTTGAATTTCGGGTAGTTTGGGTAGTTATGCAACTGACTCCTTTAGTTGTAACTACTTTGTCTTCAACCCTAACTCTTCATAAAGCATATAAATAGAGGTAGGGAGGTCCATGAGAAGGGACTTGAAATTTTGCATTGTCATGCTAGAGGAATTGGGACTCTCTTTGCCCACACCTTTTCCCTAGTGATCATCCCCTTGTGTTGCAGAGTTTGGAGGTTGAGTTCCTTGGAGAAGAGAAGCAGCAGAAGCAGATCAAGGTTTCATGAAGTACCCAACTTGAAGAGAAGGTATATTTGTACTTGTTTTCAAGATTAATAAAGATGTGATGTCCTTCTTATTCCCAAATCAATGTGTCTTGTATATTGAATCTCTGATTGTGATTATATGATGTTATATATTAGATTATGTTTTTATGTTTCATTGAATATAATCTCTTTTCATATAGTCTATTTGGTTTGAGGAAGGTATAACTTGTTTTGTATGTCTCTTGGGGAAGAGGAGGAAGAGGAAGATTGAAGGGCTGCTTGGATCAACCTTCGTTTGGATAAGGTATGAACCATTCTAAACTCTGAACTTGCTTATATATGCTTGCTAAAAATTGTGCATCTATCTTTCAACCCCAGTACGTTGATGGCCTCTTAAACCCTAGCCATAGGAAAGTTTCCTTTACAACAGAACTGGCGACTCCGCTAGGAGAGCCTTGTCTGTTTGGGGTTTCTCTGTATTTCTTTCAGTCTTTTGTGAGGTTCAGGTCTTTCTTGCCACTTAGAAACACTTTATTAGTCTGATAGAACATCTCCTCTGCCTTCCTAAAGCAGTTTTTGACCTTTTTGGGGATTTTTTCCACCAATACGGGAGTTGCAGACCGAACAGTCGCATGTCTGGTTTGGTACATGCGACTTTCTATACTGTCAACCCGCGTACGATACATGACTTGTCAGTAATACAACCCATGTGTGCTTATACATGCGACTTGCTGTACTGTCAACCCACGTATGACACGCGACCTGTCAGTAGTACAACCCGCGTGTGCCCCTAAAACAATGTTTTTTCTCATTTTTGTGGTTTTTTATTCTGTTTGAAGGTTGTTTGGTAGGTATTTTGGGGTCCTCTGCAGGTGTATGAATCCAGGGAGTTAGTGCCATCCATTTTGGTTGTTCTTTATTTATGTGGTAAGTCTTTTTATAGCTTTAGGGTTTCTCTTTGCTCTTCTCCCCTACCCCCTTTGCTTGGTTTGATTTTTGGCTTACGTTTCTGGTTAGCCTCTGTTAGTGATCTTTGTCCGAACTTAGAAGCTTATTGGTTTTTGTTTCCTTCTTCTTTTGTTGGTAAATTTCACCATGCTAAAATAGTTGACTTGTCTCTTATGCAAGCCTGCCTTCCAAGTAGGGTTTATACTGACTTTAGGGCATTCTAGAGTCTGTTTGGTGGTTGTATAGCAAAGTTCCTTTTGCTTTGTTCTTGTTATCTGCATACCTTTGCTTTGTAGGTAGTTTTTTTTTGTTGCATTTATAAAAGAAAAATAAAAAGAACATATACTTGTTTAATATGCATGTAGATTAGGGTTTTGTCTTTAATACACTGCATATCATTTTTGAAAAAAAAAAGAAAAAAAATTGTTCTTTTATGGCTTTCAAGTTTCTGTTTGAAAAGAAAGAGAATAGTTTTTTCTTTTTGCATTTCATATCTCTTTGCTTAGTCATTTTGTTTCAACTTTGAGTCAAAACACCACATAAGTTTCATGCCATTTACCCTTTGACTATAAACAACCCTTAAAATAAACGATATAATTTAAAAATTATTAGTAAGTTTTATTTTATAGGGTCATACACCAACTAGCTTCGGCTAGACTTGTGAGATAGGGAGTTTTAACTCTCCACAAGTATTAAATTTCAGACGTAGTTGGCCAATCACTAGGTAAATCCTCTTCTATATTGATTGTATCTGGGAAGCTCCTCTCAAATAGGAGTTAAGCACGAGGCCACGTGAAGGTTTGGACTGAGGAGATAACCCTCTGATTCCTTGTCAAAGCGTAGACCAAGGTTTTTGTGCATATAGGGATTCTGTTTTAGACAGGGTTTCGAGCTTTGCTACCTTGCCCATGCGTACGAACCAGGCTTGCGACTGTCCCCCCAGACTGTCAATATAGTTAAGGTAGCCTTTAGTCTCTTTGACATCTAGGGTTCATACACAGGTACACCGGAAGGCTATTTCTGGTTGACCTTGGACGGGCTTGGAAGGTAACCCTGGTAGAAGGTGTGGGAGAGCGGTGGGTGATTCCTCTGCTTGTGCCTAAGAACATCTATAGGGACTCCAAGTAATTGTCTATCAGCTTTCTTCTGGAAAGCATATCTTATACCTGTTTGTTTGTTTGGCTTTAGGAATTTTTAGTGAGTGTTGTGTGGTTTGTTTGTACTTAGGTTTCCTTTAGGTGTGTTCTTTGTAATTTTGGTTTCTTGTCAACCTCAAACTTTTTCTCCTAGTTTGAAACTATGGATAAAACCCCATTGAACACCAACCAAGAGATCCCCATGTTGGGAAATCCTTGTACTATTCCTCTCACAGGGAATGTTGGTGTTCCTTTGATGGCCACCTTGAATCTGCCTCAATTCACCCTAGGGCTATCGGTGTGGTTGTTTTCCACTCCAACAATCTTGAATGCTCTTGATGCTTCTCAATTAAGCTCCTTATATCAAGGGCATCAAAACATTGCTTCCCCTTCACATGTAGTTGATTCTCCTCCTCCTTCTACCTCATGCGTTGAAAGTACTGATACTAGTAACCGATAGTCTAAAAGGAGTAAAAGAAGAAGGAATAGGAAGAAGTCACATAAGAAAGGGGGCACCTGTTCAACCTCTACAAGTCAAGTTGAGCCTCACCACCCAGCCTCTGCAGTTCAAGCTGGGGGCACCTATCCAACCTCTGCAGGTCATGTTGGATCTAAGCACTCAACCTCTACAAGTCAAGTTGATCTTCACCATCCACCTTACTTATAAATGCCCTTCTATCATGGAGGTGCAAAGAGTTTGGTTTCATAGTCATCTCGTTTTTTAACATTCTAAAGTTTTTCAACAACCAACCTCTCTTAGTCAGGTTGGACCCAGTCACCCAACCTCTGGTGGTCATGCTGGGGGGCAAAATCTCAACCTCTGTAAGTCTTATTGAGAGCAAACAGTCAGCCACTGCTAGTCATGTTGAAACCGTTGATAAAACTAGTCGTTCAAAGTGCAAACTTAAGTTCCCTTGTAAGCTATGTGAGGGAGATCATCTTACTCACCAGTACGTTGCTATCGCATAGGTGCAAAGAGTGTGGTCCGAGACTCAAGATTTTCCTTCTCCTGAACAACCTATAGTTTCTCAACAACCTACTCAACCTTTGGTTGATCTTGTGGTCGAACCAATCCCAGCTTTGGTCGATCCCACTCTTCTTCCAGAGAGTGATCCTGATGTGATTGAACCAATGTCATCTTTGGTCAATCCCACTCTCCCTTTGGAGAGTGACTTTCATGAAGCGATTGAATCAATTCCATTGTCGATCAATCCCACTCTTCCTTTGGAGAGTGAAGTGTCTACTAGTCACATTTTCTTCACTGCTACTTGAGAACTTACTGAACAAGGGGGCATTGAACTTACTTTGAATCAACCCCCACCAAGCTCTCGGATTGCTTCCTTTGATTGGGATAGCCTAGTTGAGCCACACCTTCCTTCTGATGCACCTTTCCAGATAAATGTCAAAGTTGAATCATACATGATTGCTCATTGTATTGTTGATGATGGAGCCTCGATTAGTATCTTGTCTGCTCATGCTTGGCGAGGCATGGGATCTCCTAGCCTTGTGTCGACATCTAGTCAGTTACTGGCATTTGATAGAAGAACTAGTATAGCCTTGGGAATTCTTTCTCAAACACCTGTTACTTTGGGTGGGAAGACCGTCTTAATTGACTTCATGGTAATAGAAGACCCCTTAGACTTCAATATGGTCCTTGGATGTGATTATGTCTATACCATGCAAGCTGTGGTGTCAACATTCTTTCGTGTGATGTACTTTAATCATGGCGAATAAATTGTCACTATCGATTAGTTGGATTTTCTTGATCCGTCTCTTGACCTAATTAGAGACCAGGTCTTTCCTTTATTAATTCCCAGTGTTTGTATAAACACTACACCGCCACATGTGAGCTATGTGGCCTCATGTCCTTTGTGTTCAATTGCTACTGAGAAGTAGCCTCTGTTTTCATCCTTACCTTCTCGGGGCTTGGTCCCAGCAGTTGACCAGGTGAGTCATCCTGTACAGACTGTGGAGCCTTCTATCCACTATGTCAATCCATTTGAAAGTTTAGACATGTGTCCTATCTCGGATGATCTCCTTCCTTCAAATGAAGTCTTCCTAGAGTCTTTGATACAGTTTGACCTTTTAGATGTTGGTTCAGTTGTGACTAACTCTAACCATGATTTTCCTAGTAAGCCTGACCTTTCTTTTTATGTTGGTCTTGTTGAGTCTTTTGACTCTTCCTTTGAACAACAAGTCAGTGATCCTAATGAGTTTGATTTTTCTTATGAATTTTTCAACTCCTCTGATGTTGAGTTTGTTCCTGTAGACTCTACCTCCCTTGTTGATCTTTGCTTTTATTCTGAGGTTGATCTTACTGGTTATAAACCATCGAGCCTTGGTGCTATAGAATCTTCTTCAGTCGATTCTGCCTTGACTTTACCTTTTGTATAAAATAGCAAAGTCACATGTGTTTCTACCAAAATGACATGTATCAGAACTTTTCTTCTGAATATGATCCTGATGTTGTTGTTTCTTGGAGACAGGATTCTTAGTTGGATTCACAATTGTTTACTGGCCTTGTCTTGTTGTTCAATCTATAACTGCATTTGCATGTGCCCTTCTTGTGCTTATGAGCCTGATGTCGGCTTCCACGCTTTTAGCTAATTGTATAAGCCCTCATCTTTGTTATCATCGTTGCTAAGCCTTGTATCATTTTGCCCTTGCAACTTGAAACCCTTCACCTTGAGAAGACGCTCCCCGAGTGTCCTTATCTTGCTCGCTTTCCTTGCATTATGCATAGGTTTGTTCCTTACACTTCGAACTAGTTTCGCTTGCTCTTGACACCCGTCTCCTCGCATTTAGAGCATTCTTTCTGCTCTCCTTCGAGCTTGTTAAAAACAGTAAGGAGGCCATGAGTTGACTTTTCCAGACTCATTAAAACTTCACGGGAAAGATATTGAGTTTCTTCAGGCCTAGGTCCGACTCCTCAAAATAGACTTGACTGTCAAGTAAACTTGTCCATTCAGGCTCGTTAAGAATATGTGAATGGGCATCCACATTGGTGGTAGGTTATCTCTTTCTCGGACCATGTGGAATAATATGAGAAAGGAACACTCTCTTTTCTATGGATTTGAGAAGAGTATTCTCAGGCATAGGTTTATCACTTTTTTGGACTTGCAGGACTAAATTTACGGAAAAGGAACCTGGTATGAGCTTAGTTTTCTCTTTTTCATGCTCTAGACCTAAACATGAAAAAGATTTCGAGTGTAATTTATGTCTTTGTCATGCTCGTTAAACCCTTAAGAACAAAGCATTGAGTTTACTGTTGTAAGCCCCGTTTCTCGTAATCAAATGGATCTTTCTGAGTGATCTTGCCTTCCTTCACACTCATAAAGTTTAGGCTATATGCTGCTTTTGAAGGAGCGTTGGGTAGGTGGTAATTTAACCTTTTTCGGACCTTCTTGACTAAATACGAAAAAGGTGTGCATTACTTCTTCGGAAGCTAAGAGAGTTATTCTGTGGTTTGTTTTATACTTTTCCGGCCTCAGGAGACTAATTGGACGAAAAAGGACCCCATGGAGTCTTCTTTGAAGTTTTTAGACTCTCTAAACTATGAAAACACCAACGAGCATGTACTAGTTCGGGCTCGTAAAATCCGCGAATCAGTGCTTTATCAAGCATTCTTCTGTCTCTTCTTCGAGCTTTCCAAAAATGAAGAAGGTCCCGAGTTTGCTTTCTTGGACTCGTTAAACCTTTACAAGAAAGACGGGAAGGGAAGTTCATTCACATGTTTTTTACATCATAGTAGCAAGTCTTGTTTCCTTGAACAAAGGACGAGTTTTGAGTCTATCAACAATTGGGTCCTAGTTTTTTTTTTATCTTATCCCAATTCAGAATTTCTTACTCCTCTAGTTGGTCTCTTTTCCAATTATATGGGGAATCTATCAATGTCTCCCACATTGCAGATTTTTGTCATTGGTCTTTTGTGTCAAAAGATGCCTAAGTCACTTTTGTGTCGTGCTCATTGTTCAAGGATTAAACCTTTGTCGGCCATTCTGCAGTTGCCTTGACCTTTTGTGTCGGCCATTCCCTGGTATTAGTTCATTACATCATGTCTTTGGTGGTCCTTGTCGTGAAATTCAGTACCAATTCCAGATCCAATTAGTCTTTGACTTACCTCGCGTTGGATGATAAAGGATGCCTTAATGCTTTCCTTCCAATGGATCTCTTCCTATTAACTGCAACACCTCTTGCTCTGGGAATGAGATTTAGAGTTTTATGACAGTACCTTGGGGATTGCAGTCATCAATGACAATCTCCCTCGCTATTGGGTAGTGGGAATACTATAATGTCTCCTACTCAATGGATTCTTCAAATGTTCGACTTCAAGTCCTTGTATTCACACTTGTTAGAATATACTAGGTACCTTGGGGACCATTTTCATTAATGGTGGTTTCCCTTGCATTTGTTAACGGTTCTCATTATTGACCAGTAATCAAATAGTTTCCTCCATGTTTGACTTCAACTCCTTTATTCGCATGGTTAGGATTCGTACCTTTTTGGGTGGTTTTGGATTGAAGACCTTAGGCCAACAGTAACATCCTCGTTTTTTGCGATTGCCCAAGTTGCGCAAGACCTTGTTACACTTCATATGGCATTTTGCTGAGACATAGATCCACCTTGTATTTTTGTGGGTATGATCGATTGTTGAGCATGGATCCACCTTGTTCATTTGTGGCCATGACTCCTTTAGATTTGATATGGCGCCTTTTTGCATATTAAGCGACCATGATAGTTTCATCAGTTATACATATGTTGGATCCGCTTGTATCTTTATGGCGATGTTTTGTATATGGACTTGTATGTCCTAGAGATCAGTTTTGTCTGACATTTATCTCTCTTTCAGGTACCTTTGTTCGAGCCTTTCGATCTTGGATTCTCTGCTCTCTCCATACTTAGCTGTTTCCTTTATAATGTATTTTGGCTATCGTCTTCTCCTCTAACCTCATACATTAGGGGGCATCTGTTATAGCTCAAAATGACACATCTCTACCTGTGAATACTTTCCCATGATTCTGTTGCATGTCGACACTTCCATGGCAACACTTAATGAAAGTCACTGAAAAAACACCTAGCTTAGAGGACCCATATCTTGAGTTCTGTAACTCCGTTTGACCTCATCTCTACACCGTTGGAAAGATATTTCAGTTATCTAAAACTTTCCAGAAGACCCCAAAGTCTAAAAATGGCAAGAAACACCCCTAAAATGAGCCTTTTTGATGTATATGCGATTTGCTTTAAAGAAACCCACGTATGTACGCGAGTTGCTATATATAATACTCACGTACACCTTAAATACATGAATTTTTGCATTACAACCCACATATACCTTCTGCATACGCGACTGTTGTCTCTGCAACCTGCGTATTCCTCCTAAAAATGTAAAAAAAAAACGTATTTCGAATTTCGGGTAGTTTGGGTAGTTATACAACTGACTCCTTCAGTTGTAACTACTTTGTCTTTGACCCTAAATCTTCATAAATCATATAAATAGAGGTAGGGAGGTCCATGAGAAGGGACTTAAACTTTTGCATTGTCATGCTAGGGGAATTGGGACTCTCTTCGCCCACTTTGCCCTAGTGATCATCCCCTTGTGTTGCATAGTTTGCAGGCTGAGTTCCTTGGAGAAGAGAAGCGACAGAACCAGATCAAGGTTTCATGAAGTACCCAACTTGAAGAGAAGGTATATTTGTACTTGTTCTCAAGATTAATAAAGATGTGATGTCCTTCTTCTTCCCAAATCAATCTGTCTTGTATATTGAATCTCGGATTGTGATTATATGATGTTATATATTAGATTATGTTTTTATGTTTCATTGAATATAATCTCTTTTCATATAGTCTATTTGGTTTGAGGAAGGTATAACTTGTTTTGCAGGTCTCTTGGGGAAGAGGAGAAAGAGGAAGATGGAAGGGTTGCTTGGATCAACCTTCGTTTGGCTAAGGTATGAACCATTCTAATCTCTGAACTTGCTTATATATGCTTGCTGAACATTGTGCATCTATCTTTCAACCCCAGTATGTTGATGGCCTCCTAAACCCTAGCCATAGGAAACTTTCCTTTACAACAGAGAGACATAGAGATATTGTATTTCATTTTATTTTTTGCCTAAAGGTTCATACTAATTTACTATTCTTATATTAGGTGGATGACATCCAAGGAGATCCATGAAAGTGAAGTGCCAAAGTTGAAGAAGAAAATTGCATAAATTGTATGTGAATTTGAGAAGGAGCTCCCTACAAGTTTCATGGACCTACAAGTCCATTTATTTATACACCTAGTCGATGACATTGAATTGGCGGGTGTCGTATCAACAAGGTGGATGTTTTTCTTTGAGAGGTATATGAAAACTCTAAAAATATATGTCCGACAAAAGGCACATCCAGAGGGTTGCATGGCTGCAGGGTATGTAATGAATGAAGCATTTTTCTTCCTATATGAATTCCTTGGTAAGGATTTTTAAGATGGGCCACACTTATGAGATGAAGAACGAGCATCAAATATTATTGATGGAGAAAAAAACAATTCAATGGTGTTGAAGTAGAAATTAGTAAGTAAACTCTTTATTGTTGTAGTTTTTTTTATTTTTATTGCAATCAGTAATTTACTCTGTAATTTATTTGTCAACTTAACAAAATGGTATTTGGAGTTTGAAATAAACATGTTGACATGTAATAGGTGTAGACGAAAGTACTATATTCGACAAGTTCATTATGTACCACATGGACTTTATGAACAAATGGATTGATTTGTATGATAAAAAGAGAGAAGAAGTGTTAGAAGCAAGGAGGCAATTTAAGAGATCGAACCCAATGAATACCCCATTTCCTATTGCTTTGCAAGGGGAATGGGGAAAAGATTGCACACTAGAATGGGTTACTGAACAAATTCAAAATAAAATAGAAGATGCAAGTATAGATTCAAACATAAAAGAAGATGAAATCAAAATTTCTTTAGGATGTGAAAGAAAGGTACAGTTGGAATTTTACAAAATGTTGTTTCCTTACAATTTTGACACTATTAACTATTTTAATATTCATCATTACATATGTTTTAACCGAAATAAATGGTCTTTCATGGTCAAAAAAATATATAGCAGTGTGGGAATATGGTTGAGATTATCATGTAGAACGTGTAGATATAAAGAGACAATCCTTCGATTGTGGCATCATGGTTGACTTCAAGCAATCTAGTCGATCAAGCTCAAAAGATAAGAATATTATTGAAGTAAATCTACAATATGTTGGGAAAATACAATAAATTATTGAGTTGGATTACAACTATTTTAAATGTTGTATTTTTGAGTGTATATGGTATGAAGCATGAGAGGACACAAAGACATGATACCCATAGCCGATTGTTTTCTATAGATTCCTCAAGGTTCTTATCGGAGGATAAGGAGCCTTATGTTCTACTAATTCATTGTGAGCATGCATTTCTTTAACTCAAACAAGAAGCACTAGTGATCAATAATCTATTAATACATTGTTTATTGCAAATATATACATGTGTTTATTAATCAATAAAATTGTTATAACATACATCTAATATATGTATGTACTCATTCATGTGCAGATATTTTTTTATGAAGATGTTATGGACCCAAAATGGATGTTTATCATACATTATGATCCAAGATTAAGGCATGTATTTGACGACACATTAGTGGATATTGAGCTAAACAATGATGGCCAACAAAATGAGAGAGAGGGATAATAGAGCATCGAAGAAATTGACATCCTTGATGATGCTGAAGATGGTTATGTTTAGGAACAAGAAAACAACAATCCAGAGTTAGATGATGTTATGGAAGAAAACAATATGGCTGGTATAAAAAATGATGATCCAAATACATCTCATAATAATATGGATGGTTTACAGTCAAATTTCAATGATGCTGAAGATGATGTAGGTCAAGATGAGGATGATGGTAATANATGGCTGGGATAAAAAATGATGATCCAAATACATCTCATAATAATATGGATGGTTTACAGTCAAATTTCAATGATGCTGAAGATGATGTAGGTCAAGATGAGGATGATGGTAATATTAACTACTTGAAATATCATATGAACATTGACAATGATACACTAGATGACATTGTTGCAAACAATAATGTCAATACCGAGACTTCTAATTTATCAGAATTATTTGTAATCCATGTTCAAAAATTGATGATTCTTACGGCCTAAACTTTGAAATGCTTTCGTATTGTGTCAATACAAATTACCTATTGCAATACCCTTAAAGAGTTTAAGATATGGTATGCATTGTTTGTAGGAAAAATTAGGATTATTTGGATGCTTATTCCATTCATTTTGTATCAAGATATGTTCGTGAAGACACAAAAGTTAATAAAAAATTAATGCATGTATCTCACAATGATTTGAATAAGCAACTTTGTTAACTTCATTATATCATTATACTGTTTGCAATTTTATGTTGGACATAATTTTTTATTATGTTTTTTTCCTCAGAAAAGAATGGTACTTTTTTGTTGTTAATAAGCAAGAACACATTATATTATGTATGGTACAAAAAGGAAATTACATTCAAACTAGACCAACTGAAAGAAACACGTTTGACTGGGAATTTCTCCAGAGATTTCATTCGGTCATTTCTCCCACTCCTCAAGCCCCTGATCTTCCTATGTAACAGGGCAACAAAACCCACCCTTATATTTACAATTTTTAGTACATAAACTTTCCTTTGACCCATAACTTGGTGGCCCTCAATCCAGTGTCTGCACAGAGACAGACTCTGAGTGATGGAAACACCCTTAATTACCCCATCCCGACCAAAAAGATTACATACATATTTAGACAAAATAGTATCCGATGGATGCATATCTAGACAGAAGTTTAGACAACCGAGCCAAAGCAAAAGAAAGAGATAAATTCGAAAGCTCAAAGTGAGCCCCAAAAACCCAAACCTCCCAAGGTCCTTATTGCGGAGGAGGATCAATGCAGGAAGGAGGATGCACATCCTTAACTTGTTCCCCCGGGTGCTCCAGTAGATCTCTTGCAATCAGGTCCAAAAGTTTGAAACTTGCAGCACTAACCTGCTGCCCCTGCCTGATCAAATTTAAGGCTTCCAGGATGCCATGCGCTATCTGTACCTTCGCCCGCATGTCACAAGGTAGAAGGATTCAAACCTCCCAGAATGGATTGGCCACTAAGGGTCGCCCTTGATGAGTCTCATATTCTCGAAGCAGCTCTATTTCCTTGGCTTCTATCTGGGCTTCCACCATAGTCATGGTTTTCGCCATGTATTGCGCCCCCAATTAAACATTAGAGGAATCGGGTTATCATCCGTAGGAGGGGAACTACCAGATGAGCTGACCTAGGAGAGATTACGCCCCTCAGTTTGTCCACACTCCCCCTGACGACGTCGCACATGCCATTGTTGAACCATAGTCTCACAGAGCAAATAATTTTGAAGGGCCTATAAAAGAAGGCAATCAAATCCGAGCTCGAGCAGGGTGATCCATTCACCATCTAGGGATGAATATATAGCCTTTCCCCTCAGTTGGGTGATGTAACCAACTCTCATCCTTTTTGACTGATGTTTCCATTTCACATCTTGCATAGCATCAACCTTACATGTCTAAAGCCCATTAACCTTTTCCATATCCATCTTTCCATGCGAAAGATCAACATCCCTATCCCCCATTGATGGTTGCCTCGTATGGGATTTATGGATTTTTATAGTCCAGGAGCAGAAGCTCGAAAATACCCCACCGTTATGCCCAAAGGGTCGAATCCCATATACCTCTTTGTACTCCGTAAGCGCTTCTGGTGACATTCTTATAAATGATGGCCTGTCGTTGGATCGTCCCTTCCGGATCGGGTAGGCATGCCACCTTCAATTTCCATATTACACATCTGCTTCCCACTTGTCTCGGCCTTAACTTCTACTTGCATGGAATGAATGCCAAGTGGTATGGATGTCTCATCACCTTCAATCTCACCTGACACGAGGATGTGGAGAGGATTCACATTATACTGGATCATGTGGCTATCTAAAGTCGCCTTGGCCATGATGTGGGGGACGCACATGTGGAGGGATGTGTTGGACAACGAATAAGAGGTGGAGGATTGATTACAAATGTCCTGCATTAAGAGTGAAGGAGCAGACAATTGTCGTGGATGGTCACCAACTGTTGTACCTAAGTCTTGCTCCACCAACTCTTCGCATCTTCTCCATATCGTGCCATCTTTCTTGTCATTGATCTCTTCTACATGGAAGGAGATAACCTTGCCAATCCCTTCGTTGGCTAAGGCATCCGACACCTTCTTACCAATCCTTTTAACGTCTAAGAAAAGGAGCGTTAGATTTCCCATTAACCATCTTCTTAGCTTTATAAGCCTGCCTTCCCATCGCCAATTTTTGGATACCTGGCCAATGGTCGCACCATTGCGTAATCTTATAGCTATGTTAATAATTACCAAAGAGTCCCCTTCCACAATCAATGGAGTCCGCTTGTGTTGGAAGGCCCACCGTTACCCCATTGATGAGACCTTCTAACTCAGCTAAATTGTTAGTATTGGTGCCTATGTTACCCCAGAAGATGCTGAGAGTTCTACACTATGAATCCCTGATTGCTCCTCCAAAACCAGCAGGGCTCGGGTTCCCTTTTGCGGCTCCAAAAATGGTACTTTTATTAATGGGTATCAAAATTACATTTGTAGGTACATGCATAACATATATTTTACGAAATAAAAGCTCGACATTCAGTGGCTAGTAGCTCAAATGCATCTATATCTAAGTCTCTCAATGTTTACAATACAATTAAGGTTGAAGTGGAATAAACTAGTTGTTTACTATTGCACACATCTAGTTGTTTACAATACAACTAAAGTTTGAAGGTGGAGCTGATCTAAATGGAAATAATCCATGAATTTAGAAGATGCATTGTTCAATTTGTTTATGGACAATGTTGTTTCAAACATATATAAATTCAAATATTCCTATAAAGAGTTTGTGTATCTTTCAACTTTTATCAATTTGGGTTAATTATATGAAATCTCAAAGTATCGTAGCAATAGTAAAATAGGGACGAGGACAAACAAAATTACGACAATGAAACATACAATATTACCTAAATTTACAGTTGAAACTTGTTTGGAACTTTAGTTGGACCACATAATATACCAGTTGGAAAGCAAAAAGTATTCTAAAAAAAATGTGGTTGTCATCATCTGATAAAGTCCGTGGAATAAAAGAGCTGAAATATATCAATGAGTATAAAATTACGTTTACAAGTATATGCATAGCATATATTTTATAGGATAAAAGTCTGCCATCCAATGGATAATAGACAAAAAATATTATAAAAAATTGTGGCTATCATCATGTGATAAAGTCTATGGAATATAAGAGCTGATATATATCAATGAGTATAAAATTACATTTATAGGTATATGCATAACATATATTTTTCAGAATAAAAGTTTTCCATCCAATGGATAATAAACAAAAAGTAATATAAAAAACTGTGCATGTCATATTTGATAAAGCATGTGGAATATAAGAGCTGATATATATCCTTTAGCTGCTTATATTGCTTCTCGAACAAAATCTTTTCCAAAAGAACTACTCGAAATACCACACTCAACTGGAAGGATTGGGCTTGCTTTTATTATCCAACAAAAAGGAAGTTCCTATCTAGACTCGATTACTTGAACCTCTCCTTTAGCCATACGGAGGTCTTATTTAGATAATGAGTCTGTTTCTTGCCTACGCTCTTTGTACACATGTTTGTAAGAGAGGTAATTAAAATTACAAAAGTGAAACAAAGATGAGGACAAACAAAATTACAACAAAGAAACATACAATATTACATAAATTTACAACTGAAACTCATTTGGAATTTTAATTGGAGCACATAATGTATTGGTTGGAAAGCAAAAAGTATTCTAAAAAAATCGTGGCTGTCATAATCTAATAAAGTCTGTGGAATGTATGAGCTGATATATATCAATGAGTATAAAATTACATTTACAGGTATATGCATATCATATATTTTTCCAGAAAAAAAAGTGTGCCATCTAGTGGCTAATAGACAAAAAGTATTCTGAAAAAGATGTGGCTGTCATCATCTGATAAAGTCCGTGGAATATAAACGCTGATATATATCAATGAGTATAAAATTAGATTTACAGGTATATGCATGGCATATATTTTTTTCAGAATAAAAGAGTGCTATCAAGTGGCTAATATACAATAAGTATTTTAAAAAAACTATGGTTGTCATCATATGATAAAGTATGTGGAATATAAGAGTTGATATATATCATTTAGCTGTTTATCTTAATTCTCGAACAAAATCCCTTCCAAAAGTACTGTTTGAAATACCATACTCGACTGGAAGGATTGGGGTAGCTTTTATTTAACATAAAAAAAGAAGTACATGTCTAGACTCGATTAATTAAATCTCTCCTTTACCCATCCAAAGGCCTTCTTTAGATAATGAGTCCGCTTCTTTACTATGCTCCCTTTACACATGTTTTCAAGAGAGGTAGTTAAAATTCCCTACAATTTCCTGGATCTCCTTTAAAATAGGGCTCAAATGAAGATTTATGCGTCTTTGTATTTTGTTGAACCAATAAAAGAGCAGCGTATAATTACCGAAGGTTTGCAAACTTTGACAATCATTTTCAAGTGCAATTAGATTTAATGTTTTATGAGAAAGGATTTCAGCATAGTTGTTAGATTCACTTCCAAAACCCATGGAGATTTCGAAGCAATGGTTTTATGATTTATTAATAACAACCCCACCCCCATAGAGGGAGCCATCTTGTTCATAAGCTTCGTTGAAGTAGGCCCATGGGGTGTCCTTATCAAATGTTTCCTCTCTAATAATTCTAAATGATTGGAATCCTTTAACTTGAGGAAAAAAGGAAAGTATGTTTAGCCTCATTAATGTTGTTCCCTCTGGAACCAAGAGTTTATCATTGAAGACTTGAGCGTTGGAGGCTATCCACAGTCCCCTAAAAATGATAAGTGGAAGGGATTTGTAGTTGTAATTGGTTGAGTTTGAGTTCCACTATTTCAGCTCTTGATCAATAGTGGCTCCCTCTTAACTGAGGTTTTGATTGGTACAATTTTAGCATTCCATCCAAACATGTCTGGTGTTGGGGCAACTTATGAAGAGATGTTGTATTGATTCATCATTGTTTTTATATAGAGAGTACTAGTTTGGACCTTCAAAGCGCTGCTTTGGAGATTGTCCCATGTTGGGAGCTTGTTTTCCAAAATGCACTTGATTAGTCTCCTAGCTTTGGAGGGCACTTGAATTTCCAGATAGGACTCCACCACAAAATAACCTCCTTGTTGTTTGCTTCTGTACTTAGTTGTGAGTATCATTTTTTTGGAGTGTATCCTCCTGGGGGATCAAGGATCCATATAAGCTCATCTTCTCGATCCCGGATCCTAACATGGGCACTTTGAGTCCTTCCAGATAATGATTCCAACATGTAGTCACCTCATTAATAAGTTCCATATCTTCAGTGGAAATCCAACCTTGGTTCCAAAGGGTAGTTGCTTGTGGCTTGACAACCTAATTTAGAGTGAAAATTCTTTTGTTGTGGAGATGGTCCAACCATTGTGGAGGAAGGGAATGATGACCTCTGCACCCCTGTCAAGGACATTTTGCTGCTAAAGTTTTTGAGAAGCGATGGATAGTTTTTAATCCCCATCCCCCTATAGATTTGGGGTTGGTTAATCTTTCCCAGTTTACCCATGGAATTACATGCTGATATTTTTATCGCTCCACATAAATATGAGACATAGTCTTCTAGCCAATTCCAAAATGCCTCTTGGAATCCAAGCTAGTGCCATCCAATAGATTGAAATAACTTCAAGCACATATTTTATTAAGGCTAGTCTTCCAGACCTTGATAACCATCTATATGACCAGGCATACTTCATTTTCTCGAGCTTTTATACTAACCACATCCAGTCCTTCTTTTTTAGCTATTTTGTTTTAAGTGGAAACCTAAATATTTCAAGCCCTCATCCAAGTTATTGCTTTGAAAGGCAAAAGGTTCCTTATAGATGTGGATTTCCCCATCTTCCATACTGAAGCATGATAGAGTAGAATTTTTGAGAGTTAATCTCCATCCCTGTAGCTTCACAAAAGAGTTTCACAATTATATCTAAGGATTTTGCATCTCTTTTGGACCCATCGCTGAAAATAAGGATGTCATCTACAAAAAGTAGGTGGGTGATTGAAAGGGACTTTGATATTTTTATCCCTCTGAAGTTTCTGTTCCTTTTTTCCTCCCTTGAGGCCCTACTAACTCCTTTACCCACAAGCAGGAATAACAGAGAAGAGAGAGGACAACCTTGTTGCATTCCCCTCTCAACTTTGAAGAATGGAGAAGATGAACCATGACTGAGAACATCAAAGGAGAGTGAGTTGATGTAGTTCATGACCCAAGTATAAAAGGAACTTCCAAACCTAAATGAGTTAATAGAAGACGAATGTAGATCCTTTCGTGAAGAAGAACGATGTTTGGAGAGTTGGCTTGGACCAACCTCCCAAGTGACGATTTTTTGGAGGGTTTCGCCAAACCCCTCCAGTTGAAGGAGTGAATCTTCATTATAGAAGCCTTACCAAGGCTCCTGCTACTCTAAGCACCCTTTTGATTAAATATTGTTTTCCATCTTCTACCTCCAACATGGCCCATTCTTAGGCCTTATAAATACTATGTTTTTTGCCTCTCCCTTTTCCTCTGACTATAGTATGATGGTTCATGCCCAAACCTCCTTCCTTAGCAATATGTCCAGAAGTACTACGCCGAGAATCCTATCTGGATTTTGAAGATGTGGGATTCAAATATGGTGCAGAGATCTCAACATATCTCCTAGGGTTTTTGGAATGGCTTATCCTTTGGATTGGGATTGGAGAAGGGGAGATTATGGGGTTTAAGTGTAAGGAAGCAGTCGTCTTTGTGATGGAGGAAGGATCAAAAATATGTGCACCAACTATTCTTGAATGTTATTAAGCGTACATGTGGAGGATGCATCCAAAAGATGTAGAGGGCCCTTGATCATTGTCGTTTCCTTGCCTTCACTTTCTTGAAGCACTGCTTTCTTCCCACGATCTACTACACTACAACCTCCAGCCTCGTGATTGGGACTGGTTCTTCTAGCCAACATCTCTTACTCATGGTCTAAGTCCCCAACAATATTTTTGCCACTTTTTTGGGCTGGAGAGACCCTCCCTTCTGATTCCTGCCACATTCTCTTTTTGAAGGATTTGCTTGAACTTCTACTGCCACTCCTTGGCTTGAAGGGAAGCTGGCACAAATATGCTAAATGGCCATATGCATGACATCTTCTACATCTGAATGGAACAAACTCATAATCCAAGGTCTGGAGAAGTGTGAATGGACCCCATTCTATTTCAATGTCTTCCTCGAGTATTTCCCTTGTGTCCAATTCAACTAGGATTAGAGCCACTCTCATATCTCTCATTTCCTCGAATGAGTTATCCATCTACAAAAACCTCCTGAGATTACTGATTCCTTTGAGAATTTTGGGCAGCCAAAATTCAAGAGGGAATCCAGGAAGCATCACACAAATGGGTACAATTTGTATCATGTCTTGACTAGTATAAAAAAAGAGGAGTTTGTGGCTTTAGGGAAATTGAGGAAGATCCAATACACCAAGTGCGAGAGAGAATCCATTTTGGGTCTTTCAGCTTCTGAAAAATAAACACGAGCCATCATTTGGCCAGATATAAATTCTTGGGGTGTATCCCATATTTTCTCCCCAATTTTCATTTTCCCACTGACTGAGGGTTTTCACAACAAGCTTCTTAACTTGAACACATTCGATTAGGGTTAGATAGACCATACTAGCCACTCTGAAGATGGAGATGCCTTCACCCACCACAAACTTGTTCTCTCTGTCGTCATTTTTTAGGATTCATTGATTTTCCTTTTTCCAGCATCGTTATCCCTTGGATCACTGGATTCTTATTGATGTAATTGTAACTTCAAAATGTATTCACTTGTATATTTTATGTATTGTACCCTGATGTTTATTCCAGGAAGCATCTGTAATGTAATTGACTCATGTCATATCTCGATGTTCCTATCGGGAGATTCAATAATGTAAACAAGTCATGTAAAGTCATTGTGTGTAACCCTCTTATTGATAAGGGTTAAAGTCCTCGCAGTTGTGGGGCCCTAGGGTTATTAGACTATCCTAGAGAAGTGGACCCTAGGTGATTTATTGTAAGTCGGGGCAATAGTCCCCACCATTGTGTTAAGGTTAACCGTCCTTGTTGATCGGAGGGGCAAAGTCCCCACAAGTTGTGGGGCACTAGGCTTATTAGACTCTCCTATAAATGTCGACCCTAGTAAGTAATTGTTAAGTGGGGCTGACATGTTGAAGTGGACATCAAGTGAACGAAAGAATATAAATAGAGAGTGAGCCTCTCTATTTATNGGGGCGCATGGGTGAGACAGGAGAAGCTCTCTCAAGTGTGAGAGAGAGAACAAGTTGTGGAGATCATCTTTTATGTTTTTGGGTTTTACTGTTGCCATTGGTGCTCATTCTATCTCTGAGGAAGTTGCAGGGTTTTCTCCTTTATGGTTGCCCTGAGGAAAATTCTTTGTGTCTCTTCTCTCTTGTGTTTGTTGCTGTGCATGTTATTCTCTCAGATAAGATCCTAAGATAATGCTAGTTGGAATTATAAAAATCTAACAATTCTCCCTTAGTCTCTATCTCCACCCTTTGGGAACTATTTGCACAAGGGTTTCTCTCCCCGCCTTTTGAGGAATTAGGGTTATTAGACAAATGCCCTAGGCTACTGATGAGGAAGAAATTTGGGTATATGTCATTAGATCCCAGATTTTGATGAAAAATCTCACTTTATTCCCTACCGCGAGACCAAATTCCACATTGCCTCAAGCCAGAACCTCATGCCCTAAAGTTTCAAATTGGTATGATCCTTGTAGGAAATATCCTAAGTATGTAGCTTCCGGCCAAACCTCTGAGATATGGGGGACATCCAAACCATGACCTATCTCCATCTAGAGATGTGGAGGGTCTAGGTGTTCTAATTGCAGCTTTGCCTGATTGTGGCCTAGGTTTGGGAACAAATCCATTTTACCTACAGATAAGCTTGGAATTTCAAATTTTAACTAAATTTTAACTTCCTGCCAAGTCAGAATGTCTGGAATATCAAATTTTAACTGTGTACCAAGTTAGTATTTAATGAAATTTAGTTATTATCATCAAAATCAACAGGTGTTGGTCATATGAAATTCCACCCCTCCTTGTGTAAAAGCTTGAAACACTAGGTATTTACCTCTTTGTTTTGCTTTCCCCTTACTCGGGTTCTATCGTATACACCTATTTATGTTAATACGAGGGACAAAGATTGAGGTTGGCTACACATGTTTTTTTACCATGGTGTTATTTATGGCATTAGTTATGGTGTTACTAGCACCTAATTTAATACCTACATGTTTTGGTCTGCGCAAAAAACGCGAGAAATTGCGTAATCTTGATAAATAGTGCCGACTTTTTTAAAAATGTGGAGGAAAATACACTAAAAAATATTTTGAAGCAAAATAGGGAACAATAAAAGGAGAAAATCACAGGGATTTGTTGTAGTGAGATGTGACCTTTCATGCTCAACTTATGCCATGCATTATGTCTATGAGAAACCATCGATAACACCATTAGAGGATACCTTATAACACATCTTCTAATCCTTTTTCACATTGAGCGAAGGACCTATATATAATATTTGTTTTTTGTGTGTAGTTTTTAAAGCACTCTTACACCATGAGTGTCATTGCACGTGTGTAGGATATTATGAAAGGCACCTTAAATCATGCATCTTTGGTGGAATTTAAGCATTAGTTTGCACTCTACAAACATTTTATTTTACCCTCCATAGCCTTTGAAATTTCCACAGATTCAACCCCATCCCAACAAATTGCCTCACCACCATCAACTACCAACATGTTCTTGTCAGATGGTGGTTATCCCTATCATGTAAGTTTCTCTAGCTCATCACACTTTTCATATTGTTACCCATGTTGCTCATTTCCCATAGGGTCGATAGTCTTTTCCATTTGGATTGGTACCAAAGAGCCCTAGACTTCAATATTTTTGTTTGTCGTCCTTACCCACAAACTCTTGAGTTGTTACTAATGGTTTGATGTTTTTCTTATCTGTATGTATTTGATCCCATAATTTTGAACCTCATCCATTTGTTGAAGCTCCCATATATACTCAAACCTCCTAAATTGTCTTTCTAAAAAGACCCACCCAAGCTGGCCACCTTATCACATCCATTTACCAATGTATTCTTTAGTTGATATTCACAACCACTTGATTAGAATTGACACCTATCTCTTCATTGTAACATAATTTATTATTTTCATCTTTATAGAAGGAAAAACAAAAACACTCAATGGAAAGCCACAAAATTCTAAAAACATTTAAAAAATTAGAAAATATAAAATAAGGGAAACATTTTGTACCACCTGATTATGCCAATAATAATTCTCTCATCAATAGTTTGTGAATTCATTAGCATCTCCCTTCTTTAAAGAATTTGCACCACATCACCCATGTTTGTTCCTCATACAAAATCTATTGGTGATTTGCATCTCACACATACTATCTAGTTGGCATATTGTTGTGGTCCTAAGATTTCCACACAACATACCATAAACCTTTACATCGTCCCCAAGTCTCCCTCTTGTCGCCAGCTTAACTTTGTTTTCATGGTCCCCATCATGGCCTAATCATTATTCCTCTTCTTATCTTTTTATTAACACTATAAAAAAAAGACCAATTAATGAAGGTCTTTAATGTTACAAGATTGGACAAAATTATTAAAAAAATCCAATAAAACCCATGAGAGGAGGTTTTTATGCATATTCACTATAACTACAAATCAAATTATTTATTATGCACCAATATATAACTACAAATTATTAATATGCACCGATATTTAATATGCACCAATATATAACTACAAATTATTAATATGCACCGATATTTAATATACACCAATATGTATTACATATTATAAAGCACCATTACTCTATATATTATGGAGCATAAGTGTTTGTGCATCCTTGTGCATTATGCAACAATAATGGTATCATTGAAGGGAACATTGTTGATGTTGTACTTGGGAGCACCAATACCCTTGTTACAGTTAGTCACATTTGTGTATTCATACATGTAACATGCACTAGTGCATGCTATTCCCATGCATACTAATGCTTGTAAATATAAAGCATGCATTTGTGCATTTATTTCAATATAATACATTCGCATGAGAATCATTTAAATGGGTTGACGCATGAACATGCATGAAACGTATCAAGACATACAAATGAGAACAACAAATTGATATGTTTTAGTGCCAAATTTCTATATATGCTATTTAATTTTTTTTGCACCTATACAAATCCAACTTCTAGTTTTTTGATAAAATTTCAAATTCTAAGCAACAATTAAAGTTGTTTATTGTTGTTTTTATTTTGTATAATAGTACTGATTTTTATATTTCAAACATCTATAAGTGAAGTGATGTGTACACATTTTTTAGTAATATATAAAATAAAAATTGCACACAAACATTGTAGAGGTTTACCCCAACAACCCGTAACTAAGAAAACTAACCTAACTTAGAAATGTTTCTTCATCTTCTCCTTATACTAACTTAACCATCACCGATATAATACTTAATTATTCGACAACATCCAGGACCCTAATTTGTAACTTGGATTAAATTACAACCCTAATCCCTTAATCAGTACTAGATTACAATGTTATAAAAACCATTGGTATAAAAAAAGCACACAATGTACAAAGAATGAACCCAAAATTTTTAGTGTGAATATTGGATTGCGCCTAGCATAGCTAATACTCGATTCATGGGTGCATGGTCTACATGTTACATATAACACCTTGTGCATGGGTGCACTATACACCTACAAAGAACATAACACATCTCCAACATAATTAATGCTTTTGGATATAATCATTGCTTTATTGTATTACATTGTTTAAACAAATAGAATGGTTGACAACACCTATGTTTGTTGTAATACAACGTAATATTTTAGAACAATGTACATTGAAATAGAATAAGAAACCCATTTTAGTGTATGTAACTAAGGGATCCCTTGTCATACAAAATGGGACAACATAGAGGTCCATAATAAACAAAATCTCAAAAAATAATTACTAGGATTATTGGTAACCCATCATCATACTAATTTGGACAATATGTCCATATTAACCAAAATCGTTCCAAAATATAAAACGTGTAACATGCAACTCTTTTATCATCATTCATTACTCAAATTGTTGTCATTGCTTAAGTTGCTCAAATGGCTCATTTTTTTTCATCACTTGCAGGTGACATAGTACTTGAGTTATTTGCCATGTTTTGTTGTTTGGTTTGATTTTGTCTTTTCCATCTACAAACTTAGAAATAAAGTGTGATGAGTATATATTCATTTATAGTACAATTTATGTGGTTGTGTAAATTGGAAATTGGACCATATCAACAAGTGTTTCACAAACAATACACATTAGTACGAAGTTGTGCTTCATGCCATGTCTAAACATATTTTTTGTTATCTCCACTCTATGCTTTGTTTCCTATGAGTTTTATATGCCATAATAATAATTAATGTGTGTGTGTTAAAAGTTTCTTATTTTTCTTTTATTTATAAAACAAGTGTTGTAAAACAACTTAGCTCCTTACAAGTTGTTCAATTAATCCTTGATACTCCAACAAATACTCCATTGGCAATCAAATGTGCAAACAATTGTTCTTTGTACGTCATCGCACTATATAAAACATCCATGCATGACCATACATTAATTAAAATATGAAAATCACAAGAAGTATAAAATGTCGTGTGAGAAAAGGTAAGTACTTAGAAATTCTGTAATCAACCCTTTTATGCCCTATCATCCCATCTTATGTTCTGATTGGGCTCCATTTTATTTTCTTTTTGCAACAACAAAACAATTGAATATTAGTATTTCATGTAGCAAAACTCTTTGATTACATAAATACAAAAAATTAATGAAAATATACATTTGATGCATGTTATTGTTGGGATAACTCTTCCCATGATTCAATTATTTTTGTTTATATATGACGTCCCTAACAAGTTTAAAATATCGTTTCATTAGGCGTCTTAAACTTTTGTTCATTTTTCTTAAAAACAAAAAAAAAACACAATAAATAATTATTAATATATAATGAAGTTATTATAACATAAATATTAACTTGGTAAATTTTCAAACAAATACATACGTATTATAGAAAAACAACTTTAACAATACTACTTTCTAAATGTTCTTCTTTGGTTATTCCACAACTTTTTTTATTGTAAATCTCACGGGTCTTATTGCCAATTACTTCGAAAATGCTTGTGACGAGCTAAGGAATTATAATAATTATGGGTTGTTGAATCCCTTAAGTTACATTTAAATGATTAGACAAGGTGTGTAACCTTTCGAAGTATTCTACACTATTTATGCAACCTCCATGGTTTCAAATTCTACTAAATTAATCTATAGTGCTAACTCTAAGTGCCATCAAATTAAATGTGTTTAATTAATGCAACTAACTTAACCTAGTTCAGTACTCTGTAGGTCAAGTAGTCCATCACAAAGTGCACTTTGTATTTCTAGTCTTGATTCTGCAAAACTACCTTACACTTCATAAATGGAAATTCAATGCATAACACTAAATAACCATGAAAACAATAATTAAATGCTACAATAAACAAAGCTAAATGCTATATAAAGCATTAACTAATTCTACAATGCACTCAACAACATAACATTTATTCTACTAATCACATGGTCACAATATACTAGTGGAAGAATTTCAATGGGAAATACATTGAACAAGTAACTACTAAAACTAAACATATAATGATTCCTTAAACACCTACAAAGGCAAAGGATGATGGAATGAGGAATACAAAACACATAACTAAATAATGTAAACGGAAACTCAAAACATACATCGAAAGGTGCTTTTGGCAATTAACCACTTCATGTGGGCCCTAAATCGAAGAAAACTAATGAATCCCTATAGTAAATCTTAACTCAACTTTGCAACTTGGATTATTCCATTAGTAGAACTACTCTCCAAGATTACAACTCTACTCTACAACTCGTAATATAGAGAAAGAACATTTGGAATAAAGACAAAATTGAATTGCAACTATGTTTATTTATACTAGGGATTTCTTTGATCCCTCAAGGTAGATGTTAGGGATTTTTAAGACACCCCCTGAGAATTGCCATATTCCCTATAGTGGTCAACTGCCATACTAATAGGTTGCTGAAAAAATGACTACTTGGGAACACTATTCTTCTTCTTTAACATAACTAGTGGCTTGTTAGAGAAGCATATTCGTAGGCCCATTTTCCTTCTTTATTATGATAAGGTAATGTTGGTAGGATGAATTCACAAACCCACTTTCCATTTTGATCGGACCAAGGTGTTGAGTCTATGCAACTTTTTTTTGTTGAATGGGTGCCACCTAACTTATGGACTTTAACAAATTCTGTGAGTGTATGATGAGCTATGGAGTCAAGAAGACTCCATATCCCATTTTGTTTCTTAATTTATAACTAATAAAGCTTATAAGTGTTGTTCCTCACCACCAATGAAATAAATAAATAATCATTTTGCAGTCGTTATAAAATCCATAGAAAGCAAAGGATAACATCCATAACTCATCAATAAATCTACGACTTACACATCATTCATCGATCATACATGCAAACTTGGGTGTTTCATCACAAAATATCACAAAATATTTCCCATACTAACCATTTTAAAGTAATTAATTAATAAGCTATGAATGGATACAAAATTGGAGAGTTTAGTGGACATTGTGCTTAAGGGTGGGAAGGCTTGGGATTTTCAAAAAAAATAATCCAAACAAAGATGAGCAAAACATGTTGAGTTTGGGTCTCATCATACCCTCTGATTGAAAGGTTTTATGTCCCCCATGTAACAAAAAGGAAAGAAGGTAATATCACTAATATACCTTTTCTATATTTTCTCCATCACATGGAGTGTTGTATCCGCCAACTAGTGCAAATGTTAGTTGGATTTCCTTAGTTGTTGTTTTATGGGTTTGCTTATGCCTTTATTTATTTCTACGTTTCTACCTTTTCTTATGAATAATATTTTAGCTCCGCACTAATATACCTTTTCTATATTTTCACCTCTCCATGGAGTGTTGTATCCACCAACTAGTGCGGATGTTAGTTGGCTTTCCTTACTTGTTGTTTTATGGGTTTGCTTATGCCTTTATTTCTTTCTACATTTATACCTTTTCTTATGAATAAGATTTTACCTCTCCTTCTATTTATGTATCTTCATTTGCATATTGAATACTACTTCCCCCAATAGTTAGGGGTACCAATTGTCCTCTATCCCCAATATTCATCTCAACAACTTTCTATTCCTTCAAAAATTTGTCTCTTAAATTATAAGAAATAATGCAAGTCATTGAATCCTTAGGAATATAGACCACAATCTTAAAAAACTTCTTCCATCTCATCCTTATAGTAGTAATTCCAATTTCCCCATACCCTATGTGAAGGAATACGATGCAATAGAAGTGGGAACCTAAATTTGAACCCCAACTAGTTAAATTTGGTCAAACAATTCCTGTAATATACAACTTGACTCTAAATAGATTTGTACAAATCCCACGTAAGAAATTAGGCTCCCTCCTCTGCAACCTCTTTAGTAGGTCAATCTAGTGTGTCTCAATACTATGTAACAACTCATTGTTATAAGTTCCTTTATTTTTCTATAGATTGAGGTTGCTTCTAATTACATCTTTTCTAGCATAATGAATGCAATGGGATGTACTATTAGTCTCATATGATGCATCCATACCTCTTTCAGTTTGATATGCTCACCTCTTACCATTAGTTTAACATGTTTCCTACAAACAACTATCTCTAAGATTATAAGAAATAAGTTGAGTAATTTCATCCTTGGGATGATATTCTAGAATCTTAGCAATCTCCTTCCATCTCATCCTTTCAATAGTAATGTTGGGCTCTCCAAACACTTTGTAATGGAATAATATGCAGTAGGAGTGGGAATCTAAATTTTAATCCTAACTAATGAAATGTGATCCATTGAATTTCTTCGACATTGTATATTTTAACTCTAAATATAGTTGTCTAAATCGCATGTAACAAACGAGGCTCCTTCCTTTGCAGCTTCTTTGGTAGCTCAATCCATTGCATCTTATTACTCTACAACAAATCATATTTATAATATGTCATCAATTAGTTGTAGATTGAGGTTGTTTCCAACCACATCCTATCCAACGTAGGGAATGCAATGAGATGTATTATTAGTTCCATACAATTCATACACACCTATATAGGACTGGTTTGCTCACCCCTTACCACTAATTCAACCTCCATCTCATCGATTTTCTTTTCTTCATCTCTTTGAATCTAGTCTACTCATTCTATAACCAAGGGATAAAGGCTATAAGTTGAATGTCCCTATCCTATGGCTTTGGAGACCATCTCAAAATTTGGTCAAGCACATAGTTATGTACATAAAGCTTAAAGTCTGCCTCTTTGAGGTATCATTAAAAAGATATTCATGGAAAATTCATGAGTGTTGGATATCCATCGGCTAATGAGAAACAATCCTCTCAATTAGGAATTTACACCATTCTTCCTTCAAATACAAAGTATATACTCTTGTTAGTATCCTTTTAGATAACATCTCGGTTACATACTAAATTGTTGATACAGTTTTTAATCTAATCACTTTGTCAACTTTCTCTCTAGTTTCTTCCTACCATTTCACTATTTTAGTTTTTAACCCATCATTCTCATTCATTAGCTCCTATAAAATGAAAGAATAATCTATGGAAGCTAAAGCAAGACTAAATAAATATTAAAATGAATATTCATTGGTGTTCTTGGATAGAAATGATTCCTCAACCTTGTGCCTTGATAACTACCTTCCATTCCTTAGCTTCATCTTAAGTAATGTGAATTTGTTTATCAACTCTTCAGCCTCAATAGTTGATGTATGCAATGGAATGTTCCTCATCAACCTCAATTGTTTATGTATGAATTGGAATGTTCCTTATCGACCTCTTTGAACTTGACTTCCATATCCTAACAAGTGGTATCAATTTCGTAGCATGACTTATAATTTCCTCAACTTACTTGTTTCGAACCCTAAACTTGGGTAAAATGGGAGATTCCTTATGTCCAGAATATTCTTCAATATCTATGAGCTCCCAAGCTGAAGTTGGAGAATCAAAGTCTTAAAAAATGTTAGGATTTTTTTAGCCAACAAGATGGGCCTCTCTTCACTTGCTTCTTCCTTGGGTGTTATTATTGGTCTTTGCAGCTCGTGCAGTATTGTTCAAAGCCTATGCAACTTCGTCTATAACTCTTTCAGGTACTTCAAATTCAACTATTTTAGGTTCTAGAATTTGGGCTCCTAAGGTTTCTTTAATTTGAGTGTTGACTAATCAATCCTAAGTCAAATACAATTGTTTTCTTCATCAGGCATCTAAGATAAGTAACCTAATTAATCCATGGTGTGCAATGTCACCCTACACACTATTTTGTACCTCACAAACATCTTATTTATTGATTTTAGCAAGAAAAGTTGGATGGTTATGATTATCTCACATTGGAAATGATCAAGTAACTTGAAATGGTAGGCAAACAAAATGTTTTGTCTACCTTCATAAGTAATGCATCATTTAACTTCAACCTAGGGTGCAAACATAGTTTTCATTTTAACTCCCTTACCTATATCAACCATGGTTTCTTTGTAAGTTTTAAACCTTTGAAAGAGAATCAACACATACATATCCTTAAGCAAACTAGAAATCAAAACAACTCCACAAACATAGTACATATATATTTACCTTAGAAACCATTAACCAAGAAAACCATCCTAACTTGGAGTTGCACCCTATATTCTTCATTGTATAATCTTGACCATTCGTAATATATTACTTAGGTATGATGCAACATACAAGACCCTAATCCATTAGCTCAAAACAAATTACAACCAAAATCCCTTAATGGAGATTATATTGCAATGTGTTAAAAACCATTGATCAAACAAAGGAAAAACCAAGTAGAAAAATATTGGATTTGCACTTGATGCATCTCATGCATCATGAATGAATGCAAAATCCAACCATAAGAATATAATATATCTCCAACATTCTCCCACTTGTTTTTTCTTTGC
Source organism: Pseudotsuga menziesii (assembly GCA_001517045.1). NCBI lineage: Eukaryota > Viridiplantae > Streptophyta > Pinopsida > Pinales > Pinaceae > Pseudotsuga > Pseudotsuga menziesii. The sequence goes on from LPNX010513904.1 coordinate 77,294, forward strand.
AAAATAGGGGGTCCAATATTTATAAGATCATGGGGTTTAAAACAACAATTCCCCTTACTTCCTAGGGGAACTTTTCAATATTGACATACTTCCTCAATGAATATGAGTCATTAATTTGGGTATCAACCTTCTCTAATAGCATCTTATTATCTCCAACCATGTCTTAGACAAAGTGGTGATCCACATCAATATACTTCAACTTAGAGTGATAAGTAGGGTTCTTTGCTAGAAAGGTTGCACTTTGAATATTACAATCTATCCTTACAACCTTTTACAAACCTAATACTTGGAAATTGTTACACTGAATTTTCATCCTCTCCATGATCACAAACATTGTACACCTTTCCCTTTCCTTGATTCCTCAAGTGCTTGGCCAAAACTCTTTGGAAGATGAGTTTCGAGGTCTTCCATTTGAAAAAACCTTATTTTGAGAGCAGGACTCCCTTTGTTATCTAACAAGGTGTGCCACCCCCCATTGATGCACTTTGCATCGCTAAAGGGTGCATCACCAACACATTTTGATTGTGTATAGGGTGGGTCGGTGCCTGTACAAAGGGAAAAAAGAGAATTTTTAAGAAGTCGCTCGAAGCGGACCCTCGTGGAGGTTTATCCCTTCCTTTTAGGGTGGATCTAAATTGTATCCTAGCTTAGTAGGATCCCACCTTATCCTTATCCTTCTACCTTAATCATCTCATCCCTTTCTCGTCTCTTTTGGCCTATAAATGCAATCTTACCCTCATGGGATAGGGAGCTAGAATGAGAGTAGCCAAATGCCGGAGAAATTAGGCTACAGATCTAATTTTTGATAGTTCGTATATTGAGGCAAGGTAACGTTGGAATGAATCTTCAAGACTAAGGCTTTATATGGTTGTAATTCTTTCCTCTTTTATATTAATACATTAATGTATTCCTTTTCTATAAATGATGTCTAATCTCATTTACAGTAATTATCCCTAGTCAATTGTTTAGATCTATTAAATTATCTTGTATTTTCTACTTATTTCTTGTTTCCTTTGATTATTTTGTAGGTTATCTCTTCATCAATATGCAGGATTGCAAAAAATTCAAGCTAACAAGGACAACCTTCTAAAAAGAGGTACGAATTCTTCACATTGAAGTGATTTAATAAATCTAGGGAAATGTTTTCATTTTTGTTTTGTTTTGTTCTAGATCTAAACCATTTAGACTACAAAGCTTTGTCTTTGTCTGCATTGACAAAGTGTCTTGAAACAAAACCAACGACTTCGATGGGGATCAAATTATTTAATTTATAGTTCTACTTGTTTTCCTTGTTTCTAATTAGATTTGGTTTAATTTTCAATTGGTAGATCACATCCAATTGGTAGATATAATTATATATATTTCGCTGTATAATATACTTTCATTTTGAAACCTTGAAGTCCGTTGATTTGCTTGCAAATATTTATTTTTTCAACTTTTTGGTCTCTCGCCACACTTTACGTTAAGCTACAAGAAGCCACTGTTTGCTTGATGCTATTTGCCTCTTGACTAAGTGCGTCACCATGTTTTTGATGCCCAAACCTTTTAGTGTCTTGTTGCTTGGTTTGTTACTAATTGTTACAATTGTTTGCCATTCTAGATCCAACTTTTGGATTGATTCTACTATAGTTGGGGGCATTTTTAGCTTATGTTTTAAGTGAAATGAAATTCCTATAGTATCTTTGACTTATATGCTCTTTGCATTCTAAGAAGAGTTTATGTTTCTTGCATTGAATTGTACATTTGTTTCTTTACTTTGGAACCTCTTGCTCTTTTCTGCGGATTGTATTCATCGAAATTTGAAAATTTGCATTTCATTTTTGTGTGCATGTGTTGAGTTTGACTTAATTTCTCTTATCTTGGGATTGATATTTGTTTCCTTATATCTTTATAGAAGAAGCAAATTGATCTTTCATTTCTGTAATAGTTTAAAGTGAAGGTTTTGCTTTGATCTTCTTTATTAGATTGAAAAATACTTGAAAAAAACAATTTATCTTGTTTTAGTTTACTTCAAATTTTTCTTTGGTTAGATATTAAGTTTTATATAAAAAAAATTCAAGTTCCATAATATATAAATAATATTTGGTTCAGTCTTTGATTGAAAACATTGATTTAATATTTTTCTTCCTGCCTTTGGAGATCTATTTTTTCACTTTTATTGGAAATATAGGAAACACATTTCTAGTTTCAAGTTTGGGTATATGTTATTCAATTTTTGAATTTTGGAAACATAAATTCTTACTCTCTCCTTAAATAGGGCATGTATCGAAAGGAAAAGGAAAAACTTGCAGTTCATCATTGCATGGTTTATGAGTCGAGTCTTCACCTCATCTTGTCCACTTAACCACAAAAGATAAAATCAAGCGCTAGTTAGGATACAAATTTTAGCAAGTTTGTGTGTTAGGTTAGAGATGTGTTCCAATGTTTTAAAGCATAGGAGTTGTCGTTATTTGCCTGCATTGCATCCTAGGGATTGCGCGATTCTTCCACGTATCAATCGGTATATCAAATAGCCTTCACATAATTTTATGGTATATAGAAAGGTTCTTTCACGTACTTTACAATATATAGGAAGACCACTTGCGAACGATTGTGCATTATACAACACTACTACGGATTTGAGATCCCATGTACCTTGTGTATATTGAGAGACACCATTAGGATGCCGAGACCAACTAAGTAACCTATCGACCATCTTGTCAAAGCAATACACTGAGAACAATACTCGGGGAGCTACTACGCATGTACTATCCATGTAGTTGGGTATATAGGCGAGGGTACAGTGCCAATCCTCCTTGTTTTTTATTACTGTTGGACCCTGCAATATATCACGAGTTGTGACGACTTGACACTCCCTTGAGGATCTAGCCTATACATCCCACCTACCACAAATTTTATTGTTTCCTTAGTTTGAGTAGCGTTTTAATTGTGTGGTATTTAGAAGTTCTTAGAAAGTATATCTACGACTACATCTTTTGGGACTACCAACCAAGAGACCCCTTCTCAAGGGGAGCCCTTTTTTTCCTTCATTTTTAAATGTTGGTCCTCCCTTCATCGCCACTTTGAATCTTCCCGAACTGACTATTGGATTACTGCTATAGTTATTCAATCCAATGATCTCAGAGACACCTAATGTATTGAATGTTCATTCCTCATCACAAGAACAACAACCTCATATTGATCCTTCATCTTCTTCGCCACATGTGTCTTCTTCCCTTTCTTCTTCTTTGCCTATTGAAAGTTGTGATACTACTAGTCAGGTGGATAAGAAAAACAAGAAACCAAATATCAACCAACTACTCCATACAATGTTGAGAGTTTTGATCTACCCATAAATCCACCTCATAAGTCTAAGTTCCCTTGCAAATCCACCTCATAAGTCTAAGTTCCCTTGCAAATCCACCTCATAAGTCTAAGTTCCCTTGTAGGATTTGCAAGGGTGACCATCTTCTTAAGGATTCTCATGATCTGTCCCAAGTCTTAGAAGCGTGGTCTAAGGCCTCCCAACAACCCATGTTGTCAGCCTTTGGTCATCATTACAATGATACCCCATCAACCAATGACTTTGTGGTTAAGAGTAGAAAAGGAAAAGTTAGAAATCCTTGCTTTTTATGTAAGGACATGCACCTTACTTAACTTTGTTCTCGCATGGATGAAGCTTCAAATTTGTTGGAAGATATTACTATTCCTCAGCAATGGCTTCCAACAAGTTACCGTAAGTTGTCCCTTGACCTCCCATTGGTTGATAAAGTGGTCGATCCAGTTCTATCCTCGGTCAATCCCACTCTTTCTTTAGAGAGATAAGAACAAGTAGTTCATCCCACTCTTCCTTTGAAGAGTGAAGTTAAAATGGTTGAATTGATGTTATCTCCACCTGATCCCACTCTTTCATCTGAGAGTATTAATACTAAAGTAGTCACTTTGACACAATATTCGTCTCATCCCTCTCTTCCAATTGAGAGTGAAATGAAAACTGCTGAAGTTTTCGTAGTCAGTTCGGATTGTTCTAGGCAAGGGGAGATTCTGTCTATTTCAACAGAACCCTCTCCATGAACTAAGGTTATTTCTTTTTATTGGATTAATATAACATAATATCATTTTCATTCGAGTGTTCCTTTTATTTTTCCAAACGGACTTGTTTCTTTCACGCTTGTAAAAGTATTTGACTAGTCATCTACCTAGGGATAGTTTACCCCTTTTTCAGACCGTTTAGACTAATTACGAAAAATGTATACTCTAGTCCATAATAACTAGAATATTTGTCATAGGTATCATTTTATACTTTTCTTTAGACTTACGGGACTAAATTTACGAAAAAATCCATTCTGGAGTCTTCTTTAGTTTTTTTAGACTCCTTAAACATGAAAAACCACTGAGTTTTCTTTCTCTGGACTCGTAAAATTACACATTGAAAGGCCCTTTAGAGATTGAACCCCTCCTTTCTCATGTTTGTAAAATATGTGATATTGGACTCATTCATGATGAGCTAGATTGAGCGTTTGTTACCCTCTTCTAGCTCGTTAAAAATAAAAGAGGCACTCATCCATCATTATGGGGAAATTAAGGGAATGGGAAGATATATTTAATTTGTATTAATGGAAGCTTAGAGTCACTCTTTAATATGGCACATGTCTGTATCTTATTCAAACAGTTGGGTAATCAGCTTGTCCTTGATTCGTACCAATTCCATGAGTCATCTTACTCCTTTGGGTCATCCGAAGAATGCCTCATTTGTTTTATTATGTCTTGGTCTTTGCCTCATTAAGTCAATGCTTCCAAGTCACTTGTCGTTCCATTATATGTTCAAGGGAATTATTCAGCTAGAATCAACCTTTGCAGTCATAAATCCTTCTATTGTGTCGGATGTCCCTGTAATAGTCTCCTGTGTTTACCAAAACACCTTTGTGTTAGTTCACACTCATTTGATCTACCATCTTACATAAATTTCCAGTGTTGGTTTCGTGTCGAAGATGTGGGATACATTATGGCCCTCCTTCGACAAGTCTGTTCCTGTCAATGTCAACACATCATCTAGGGATTAGACTTAGAAACTAGTTAGTATCTTGGAGCTTGGATGCCTCAATAGTAGGTTTCCTTGCGTTCGATAATAGGTTTACATCATTGACCTATGATCAAATGATTCCATGGATGTTTGACTCTAGCTCATCTATTCACATTCATCGGAATGTACGAGGATACCTTGGGGATCATTATCATCATTGGTGATTTCCATCACACTTGTTAACAGTTCACATCATTGACCGGTAATCAAGTGGTTTCTACCATTTTCAACTTCAACTACTTTATTCACATGGATAGAGTTGTATCATTTTTTGGGTTTGAGTTGAATACCCTAGGGATCCTATACTTTACCTAGGTTGCGATGGATATTTTATGATGTACCGTCACATAGATCCACTTTGTATTGGTCGTGGTTGTGTTATTATCTCATCATGGATCTAATTTGTATTTCTGTAGACATGATTTGTCCATAATTATTTTAGGTATAGATCCACACTGTATGGCGATGGTCGTATCTTGTTTCAATACTTTTATGGATATGCAGTGTATTGGTGAAAAACCATGTTGTGAGTCATTGGGATGATAAATTATTGTACTGCAAGAAAGTCCTTGTTTGCTATTGAAAGGTTTCCAACCGATGGTTCCTTTCCTCAATCATTTATCCTTTATCGATCAAAGTATTTCACCTATCTCGTTACTCTAGATTCATACTTTGAGGGTCAATCCGTCACATGAAATTTTCTTCCTCGACATGATCACGAACCTTGTACACCTTTTCCTTGCCTTGATCCCTAAAGTGCTTGGCCAAAACTCTTTGGAAGATTAGTTATGAGGTTTTCCCTTTGAATAAACCCTTTTTTGAGAGGGTGACTCCCTTTTCTCTCTAACAAGGTGCGTCACCCCCCACTGGTGTAGTTTGCATCACTATAGGGTGCATCACCGATGCATTTTGCTTTATGTATAGGGTGTGTCGATGCATGTACGAAGTGAAAAAGAGAAGTTTCAAGAAGTCTCTTGAAGGAGACCCTTGTGTAGGTTTATCCCTTCCATTTAGGGTGGATCTCACTCACTCCTAGCTTATTAGGATCCCACCTCATCCTTCTCCCTTAATACTCTCATCCCTTCATCATCTCTTTTGGCCTATAAATGCAAGTTTACCCTCATGGGATAGGGAGCTAGAATGAGAGCATCCAAATGCTGGAGAAATTAGGCCAAATATTTGATCTTTGATAGTTTGTATATTGAGGCAAGGCTATGTTGAAATGAATATTCAACACCAAGGCTCTATATGGTTGTAATTATTTCCTCTTTTATATTAATACATTAATGTCTTCCTTTCCTATAAATGTTGTTTAATCTCATTTACATTAATTCTCTTTGGTAAATTGCTTATATCTATTAAATTATCTTGTAGTTTATACTTGTTTATGGTTTCCTTTGAATATTTTGTAGGTTATATCTTCATCAATAAGCAGAATTGTGAAGGCTTCTAGCTAACGAGAACAACCTTCTGAAAAGAGGTACAGATTCTTCACATTCAAGTGATTTAATAAATCTAGTGAAATGTTTTCATTTCTGTTATGTTTTGTTCTATATCTAAACCATTTAGACTAGAGAGCTTTGTCTTTGTCCACATTGATGAAATGTCTTGAAACAGACGTAATCTGTGCAACCATACAATTTCCTTCCTTTCTGGGCGTATTCCATGCATTTAGCTTATGTAGCTTAAGGGGTAACTACAACCTATCTATTTCTCATCCAACTAGTTGCTCCTTCAAATACGTTAAACACATAACCACTTGTAGATCTTCTCTGATCAAGATCTCAAATGTAGATTGCATTACCAAAGGCTTGTACATATATAAATTTTTTTGGTCTATGTCTTCCTTGGTACCATATTCCATAATTTGTATTGTCATACAAATACTTGAATATCCTCTTTACGAGTGTCCAATGCTCCTTCCCTAACTTTGACATATATATACATAAAACCCTCACTACATGGCCAATGTTTAGTCTAGTACAAATTATGGCATACATCAAATTATCTCTTCCTAATAGGGAAAATGAGACATATGCTCTACCTCTTCATGTGTCGAGGGACACTATTATATAGACAACTTTGCACCTATAGGAATATGAACCTTCACCAATTTATGCTCTTGCTTATCAAACCCTTGCGTAAGTGTCTCAACTTACTTCCTCTAATTTAACTAATGTTTCCTATATATGTGATTTATTTTAATCTCCATGCTCTAAAATAAATTTTGTGACAACAAGATCCTTCATGTCAAGCCTAGATAATAACCGAGACTTAACCTAATTGATGATGTCCTTGTTGTTTATGATATGCAACATATCATCAACATATAGTACTATATAAATAAAGTGATCATAAACTTGCTTGGAATACACACAATGATAGCCTTTCATCCCACAAATCCTAGTCCTGGTATGTAAATAACACACTTTTGATACAATGTTCTTGGGGATTGCTTCTAGTCATATAAGGATTATTTCATCCTACAAACAAGCTCCTTCTTACCCTTCACTATAAATTCTTCAGGTTGTTTCATGTATATTTCTTCTTCCAGTTATATTTTTATCATTTAATTAATATGATCTAGGATATTATGTGAGAGAATAACATGCACATCAATAATCACAAGAGACAAGAGACACAAAGAGTTTTCCTCGGGGTAACCATAAAGGAGAAAACCCTGCGACTTCCTCAGACATAGAATGAGCACCAGTGGAAAAAGTAAAACCCAAAAACACAAAGAAGATCTCCGACAACTGTTCTCTCTCTCACTTGTGCAAGCTCCTCTTCTCTTACTCATGCACTATAGTTGAGTGAGTGTGTGTTTCAAATAGAGAGGCTCACTCTCTATTTATACTAGTTTCTGACTTGACAATTACTTATCGGGGTTGACTTCTCCAGGAGAGTCTGATAACCCTAGTGCCCCTAAACTGTGGGGACTTTTCCCTCAACTTACAATGGAGGGTCAACCTCTAAGACTTTACATGACTTGATTACATTAATGATTCTCCCGATAGGAACATCGGGGTACAAATAAATACAATATATAAAATATACAAGTGAATACATTTCGAAGTTACAAATACATCAACACTCCCTCTTAACTAGGAAGGTATTCTCTTGACACAGTTCATCAGCACAAGTCTTCGTCTTTGAATCATCATCAAAACTATATCATCATCAAGCTGGATCATCATTAGACTAGATCATCATCATCATCACTAATTTTTCTATCTCGAGCAAATGGTGCAGTCTCTCAATTCTACTTGTCATAGGAAGTTCTACAGAGCCAACCCTTTTTCATGCTGGTTGTAGGCCTAGCCTCCATGTAGGTCTTCATCTTCTTTAGTGCTTATATCTGACCATGGGAGGTCCATCCTTCCAACATGTCGAAAAGGCCCGACCAACACTTATATCTGACCATGGGAGGCCCAACCTGCCACGATGTCTGAAATGCCCAACACTCACATTTGACCATGGGGGGAACACATCTTGCATCCATGTCAAAAAGGATCAGCACTCACATATGACCATGGGGGGAACACATCCCATATCCATGTCAGAAAGGGTCAGCACTCACATTTGACCATGGGGGGAACACATCCCGCATCCATGTCATAAAGGCTCAACACTCACATCTGACCATGGGGGGAACACATCCCACATCCATGTCAAAAAGGATTGACACTCACATATGACTATGGGGGGAACACATCCCGCTTCCATGTCAGAAAGGCTCGGCACTCACATCTGACCATGGGAGGAATACATCCCACATCCATGTCAGATGGTAAACTTCAACATCATTTTGGAAAGCTTATAAATATGGGTAATTCTACTTCCTATTCTCGAATTTAAATTCAAAATCCCTGCATATCATTCTCTTATTGTATTCTAAATGAAACCCATTGCCCATGGGAAACCTTTCGTGCCATCCTCTAAGTATGATAGTTTATCAATAGTGATAGAAAAATATAGGGACCCCACATTACCACAGACACTACGTACAATCTTTGATAGGTTGTATTTGGGAAATTTTTAGATTCTCTAAACCAAACTCCTACTTGGAGTAGTGACTTAAAAAAAGTTGCCATCCTTGCTACCTATCATTTTATCGAATTTGTTTCATTCTATGCCAAACTTTATAATCTTTCTCGATGAGCAATCATGTCCATTGATGGCTCTTACAAGATTATTCTAGTATTTGTTGAAGCAATTTTCCAAATGCTCATTCATATAGGGAACTCCACTTTGTTGAGTGATCAATACTCTAGCTTCTATATTCAAAGGACAATCTCCCATAGATTAAAAACCTTGTTAAATTGATGCCTTCCAGTTGAATCCAAGCTCCTTGAAATTACCCTTCCTCGTAAAGCCCCCATCTTCCCAATATTTTCAAGAGAAGTTACTTATTTGTGTATAGTCCCATGGTATGATGAAAACAATTCAATCGATGTGACCATCATACGAATGGTGGTGAAATATTTCCTACCCTCAAAATTACCTCCTATGTAAAACAATTATGTTGAGTACCTTTCTAAGGTCATTCATAACCAACTCAATGAATTTCCCACGGACATATCCTTTAGATACAAGTCCAATTTAGTTTACCTTCTTTTGTACTTCTGGTATTCTAATTTTGAACATTTTAATATGAAAAATCTCAATAAAGAGTCAATCCCTCATTTTGTGTGACTAAATGGATCCCCGTGGTGAGACAACATGCTAAGAATGAAGGGTTCAAAACAATCATTGACAAATTTATTTAGATATTTCATGTATTTTTCTATGAAGAGAACCCTCCTAGAATGTAAGTGTAATATACCCAAACATTCAGAGAAATCATAGAAAAGCACAAGTGAGAATAGATAGAACCATAGATAAATCTCTTGTATGAAAGATATATATTCAAAATAGAGTCATGTTCACTTTCCTCTTCAAGGAGGCAACATCAAAGAGAAAAGTTGTGAATACAATAATGATTCTTAACGAAATATTACATAACATACTACTCTATATATAGCTTCAATAGACAAATATCGAACTACTTGTGGTCCTGTTATTAATGAGGGTCAACCACCTAGGGCCATTTATTCAATAAAGAGGGCCATATTTCATTAAGTCACTACCCAGTAACTATATAGTGGGACTTATGGTCTTGTACATTGATAAAGAAGGAGGGTTAGGGTAGGACCCTAACATGCCCCCCCCTTCAAAACTAGCATTGTCCTTAATGACGAAGATGGAAAAAATACTGCAAATTGCTAATGGTTCCATAGTAGCATCTTTTGATGAGGTATCCTTCCATTGAATCAATACTTCAAAGATATTGTGATGATGTATTTGATGCTTCTTGGTGATCCATATTTATGTGAGAATGAAATAAAAAAGCATGTATAGAAAAACATACATAGATATATTGCAACGAACACAAATATACAACAAACTCGTATTCTATCAAATCAATGAAACATATTAGACTTTAGAATGAAAACAACTAGAATGGTGGCAACTTTATCTCTGAGAAGAGATGTGGTGGCTATGCTCATTCATGGCAAGTTGATTACACTAGGAGGACAAAGGGATTTTTATCATAAGCAATAGGGAAAAAACCCTACAATTAAAAAACCTAACCCTATGGGATGAACTGTAAAAATGTTTATGGGCCGTGAGGTGGTTAGTTGAGGTGTCAACTTCTTGGGGGCATAACTTTTGCATACAATATCCATTTAGGATTTTTGTTATCCCATAGGAAAGGTCGAGTTGAGAAGTACACGTTTCTCCCATCTAGACCTAGATTTTTCAAATTCTATACTAGGTCATTGGGGCCCCACTTAACATTTTTCCCACAAAATCACTAATCTGGATCCAGGGTGACCTTCAAAGCAACTTGAATAAGAAGGTTCACTCTTTAAAAGGACCAGTGAAAAATGATTGTTTATTGACATTAATTGCATTGAAAAAGTCTTGAATTCGTTTAATATAAACTATGTTGTTAGTGCCATAATCACGACTTAATACATTTAACAAGTCTAATGGTATGAACGAAGCAATGCAAGAGACATCCAAAAGATAAACATGACAAGATGCAAACCATTTTGATAACGAAGTTCGTCAACCTTTGACTACGTCTCTGGATTCACATGAAACATGAATCGCTTCATTCCTTCTCTTATAAAATGTTAGGACTTTCTCATCAGTGTGTACATCAACACAATAACTTTCTCCCCAAGAAGCCGCTTCACAATAACGAACCTACTCCAGACATTAGAAGAGTTCTCCAAATGCAACCTATCCATACTCTCAATCTTGAGTAAAGCATACATCCTCCAACATCAATTAAAAAGAGTGATCACACTCATAACATGGCTCTCAAAACATGATGGATCTTAGACAACAAAAGACTCCGACAAGAATCTTTCAAGTCTCCAAAGAGTCTCCTCTCAATGGAGTTCTCCCTCAAATGGATTCTCTCTCACAATGGAGTTCTCCCATAATGGCCTTAAAGCATGCCCCCTTGCAATGCAAATGCTTGAGATTATATAGCTTGAGTTCTTCCTCTTTAGGCATGAAACATGTGAGCCCAAACTTAGCTCATAAGTTAAGCTAGTTACAACCAAACATCCATTTTAGTTTATGGTTACGTCTTGTTACAACCAAAATAATGGCTTTAATAGCCATATACAAACCATATCCTAACTATGGCCTTGCACATAGTTAACACAGGTTTTTTTTTTCAAGAAGAAAAATATCATTCCTTGATATTCAAAAAGAATCAAAGGTAACAAATACAGAGCTGAAGATACACAAGTATCAACACATATCAGGAAAAAAAACTATGACAAGCAGTAATGAAAGAGAGCATATAACATCTCAGACCTATCATGCCCAAACCCGGCCTTGTAGACAGTAAACTCTCATCACATCTACAAAGAACACGTATGGAGTCCTGACAGTTTATCAAAGGAATCTCTTGAGGGGAAAAAGGAGATCCATCCGACTAAACAAGAAATATTCTAGGTGAGAAACTCATATGATATCATGACCAAGGCTCAAGAAGATTAAACTCATCCATAGAGGGAAATGAGTAGATCCAAAGCAGTGGGACGTACTCATCCATCAAAATAACTAGATAGTATCACTCCCAATCATCTCTCCATCAATAAATTCCAAAAAAGAGAAATTTCCCCTATCAAATATAAGAGCTTCCTTGGAGAACACAAGTTTGTGGTCTCACCTTTTGTTATTACCACAAACTTAGCCATTACAGAGCATTAATAAAACAACCGCTTTAAAATAACCATGTAATAATGGTAATCCAACCATGTGGTATGAAATTCGTTGGCATAATAACTAAACTACACCAAAATATGATACCTTATGGGTAGGCGTGCTTCCCCTTTTGGAATTTACATATATATCACATGCCCTTTTTATTTCTTACCAAAACAAAGTATCGTTACAACCACTTTATAAACATTAAACATGGTATTGTTGTTGCTCCCTTGTTACAACCATATCCCTTTTCAAGCTTGGTGTATTTCAAAATTTAACCTGCATGGAATAAATTTTGTTGTGTGGATCCCATTCAAAGTTGATGTTGCATTGGTTTAAATACCAAAAACATACCCATGGTAACAATAATGTACTAAATGGTTTTTTGGTTTCTAGAACATTTCAACGAATGCCATAAAGATTTGGCATTTGTTTAAAACCAAGGTTCTTTAAATACGATATGATATGTTGTGGTGTGTGTCGGGTGTGAGACCCGGGGTCAAACCCGCGATTTGTGTAGCGGTAAAGGCGTTAAAGTAGTGTAACCGAGGTCCCGAGTTCAAAACATAATGCCTCCATATTTATATTGGTGAATGTTTCAAAAATTCAGCCAACCGAAGACTGCCACATGGCGTCCCCAGATCAAATCACAAACATGCCAATTGGATGCTACGTACATTGATATAGTTCCACATCACCTGCCAACCAAAATGTTTAAAAAATTCAGCCAATCGGAGACTGCCATGTGGCGTCCCCAAATCAAACCAAAAACATGCCAATTGGATGCCATGTACATTGACATAGTGCCACATCACCTGGCAACTAAAATGCACAGTCACCAGATCAAACCACAAACATGCCAATTAGATGCCATGCACATTGACATAGTACCACATCACTTGGCAACTAAAATGCGTAGTAACCAGATCAAACCACAAACATGCCAATTGGATGCCACGTACATTGACAAAGTGCCACATCACCAGCCTACTAAAATGCGTAGTCACCAGATCAAACAACAAACATGCTAATTGGATGCCACGTACATTGACATAGTGCCACATCACCTGCCAACTAAAATGCGCAGTCACCTCAACCTACCACATGACACCAAGATGAGTTTCCATGTCATCTACGACATCATCGCCATGTCATCTCCACAGACTCCACGTGCAGGTGCCACGTCACCAAGGTTCCACATGACATAATTTCATTGGTCCACTTGGCTGCTAAAAATGTCAAAAACATGTGACACATGGCATGTCTTGGAGCTACCACATCATCATCATACATGCCACGTACACCCTTCCAATGTTCTGTTGAAACTTCAGAACACCAACTTTTGCATCCGAACTCTGTTTAATGCACTGTTTGCATTGCTGGAATCACATCGGTGAGCCGATTCCACAAGGAGTTTCCATGTCATTAGTCATATTTGCCACATCATCTACACATACTCCATGTGGAGGTTCCACATGGCACAATTTCATTGATCCACGTGAATGCTAAAAATGTAAAAAATATGTGACACATGGGACGTCTCGGAGCTGCCACGCCATCACCGTACATGCCACATGCACCCTTCCAATGTTATGCTGAAACTTCAAAACACAATAAATTTTGCATTCGAACTGCGTTTAAAGCTCTGTTTGCATTGTTGGAATCATATCGAGGAGCTGATTCCATGAGGAGTTGTCATGTCATCAGTCACATTTGCCACGTCATCTACACATACTCCACATGAGGTTCCACGTGGCACAATTCCATTGATCCACTTGGATGCTAAAAATGTCAAAAACATGTGGCACATGGCACGTCTTGGAGCTACCACCTCATCACCGTACATGCCACGTGCACCCTTCTAGTGTTCTACAGAAACTTCATAACACAATAACTTCTGCATTTGAACTCCATTTGACGTGCTGTTTACACGGTTGGAATCAGCTTAGCGAGATCATCATGATGGAGCTGTATTGGGCAGGGATTGAAGACTTTGAATTTTTAGATTTTCTGGAGCCACTTAGATCAAGCACATGATTTGATCTAGCGATTGAGTTCAACTAAGCTACCAAAAAAAAAAAAAAACATAATCATTGATTTCAAGAGATATGTATAAATATGAAATTGGACTAGATTATCTTAAAATATAGACTAAACATGCTTACAACTTTCTTGTCTAAAATGGAAATGATACGAGTATTGTGTCCTAATGGTTCCACTCACCATCATCACCATCATGACATAGAATTATGTTTTGTGTCTTAAGAAAAATTGCAATGTTGTTGTCTTTGGAGCGAAACGTATTTATTTGAATATGAAACAATTGAAAATTTAGAGAAAAAAAATAGAAATGACACGTTTTTTATTATTATAAATTTACATAAAAATACCCTAAATATAAATGATACATGCATCTTTTTCTATACAAGTTCAACATTATATCAAATATGTTCTCAAAACATCTTAAAAGTTAAAACATGAATGGTATTTACTTAAGGCTATCAGAAAAGCTAGTGTCAACAGAAGGATAATGATCTCAACCAACAAGCTACAAGGACATATTGACAACTAGCACGGGATTTAAAAACAATCCAACAACTTATAAAGAAAAAGCCAACAAAGCAACATAAATTTTATTTCAAGCTTGATGAATACCACATTACAATTGTGTTTTCATGGCACAATTATTTAGTTTGTGACTTCATACAGATGAACACAAACGGTTCCCACTTGATGTTGCAAGAGAGACCAAAGTAAGGTTTAACAAAGAGAATGCATATTCATGATAATTGAACACCTAACTATTTTCATATCAATTGTTGTAACAAATAAAATAATATATAAATATATCAATAAATAAATATTGGAATAAGAAAAAAATAATTAAACAAATATTAAATAAATTTGATATGTAGTTAATTGCAAAGATAGAGATGTACCCTTCCATTGAAAAGGCACATAAGACCATATTTAAATGGTCCATCAAATTGTAATTTAAATATATCTCATTAATTTATATTCAATATTATTTATTCTTTTCAAATGAAGATTTTTTTTCTATTGGTTGATTATTCACTTGAGTAATCCTTGAGAATATCCAGATACAAATATTATAGTGGTGTCAGAATCCCATTTTTGGGCTTGATTTTGGCCTTTGGCCACAAACCCTTCTCGCAGCTTCTCCAAAACTTTGCCTTTGGCCATTATTTTTAGACTTTGTCTAAACTTGGCTTTTGGCCATGATTTTGTGTTTCCCAAAAATCCCTAACCTTGTCTAAATGCAAGCCTTTGGCCAAAGAAGATTCAGTCCTAAAAATAAAAAATTATTTTAGTTGCAAATAAAAAAAGATTAAAAAGTAAAAAAAAAAATACAAAGAAAAAGGGGGAAAAATAATTATCCGCAAGAGAAGGAAAAAAAAAGAAAAAAAAGGTTAAAAACAGAATTCATAAAACCACAAATGACACATTGTTTTACTTACTATATTAAAATTATAAACAAGTTTTATAAGGTATGCTTTGATGAAAAAGCATCCCGATGAGGAAGGAAATGTAACAAATAAAATAATAAATAAATGTATCAATAAACAAAAAGAAAATTAATCAAATAAATTTGATATGTAATTAATAAAAAAGATAGAGACATACCCTTCCATTGAAAAGACACATAAGATCATGTTTAAACGGCCCATCAAAATGTAATGTAAATATATCTCATCAACTTATATTCAATATTATTTATCTTTTCAAATGGAGTTATTTTCTATTGGTTGATTACTCACGTGAGTAATCCTTGAGAATATCTGGATATTGATATTACAATTGTTTATCTGGAGACAATTTTAGTTAGATAATTATTTCTATTGCATATATAAAATAATATGTCAATAATTAATAATTAAGACACATTAACAATAACTAATAATAATTAATATATATTAGCTATAGTTCATCTAAGAGGACGCAACTCCTCAAGTTGATGCTCAAGCCATATTTAATGCGGGCCATATTTGTAAATTATCATCATCTATCTATCAACTATCATATATATATATATATCTATGAAGGCGAATTCTCTTCCTTATTGACAAATCGGATTCAGATTGTATCATTGGTATTATAATAATTCTTATAAATTAATCAAGTCCACACAAAATCCTCTGAGACCACTCACCTCCACATAAGCTAGAATACCATCCAAATATTCACCCTCTCACACCAGGTGAAGAACCATGGCATAATTACGAGATCAAATCGAGAATTTGGAGAAAGAATTCAATGGTTGCATCACCAAGAACCAAGAAAGTTTGAGAGAAGAAATGAAAAATAACAATGCAACATTGAAAAAAGAAATCAAAGAGGAAATTGTTCTAGTGTTAGAAATAAGGCTAGATGAAAAATTAAATGACATGAAAGAATAATACTATCATGGAGATGTTGGAAAATGATAAGACTAAAATTCACCACAAGCAACGAAGTGGTTTGGACATGTTGGTTGCATCATCCTGTGACTTTGGGTCACTGCCATGCGACAAAATAAAAGACAATCAATATTCGTGTTTTATAATATGCCCACCAAGAGCAAAAAATGAGTGGCCGAAATACAACGAAAGTGACAACCAACGTGTCACATGGTTAAATAAAGTTGAAGAATACTTCAATATATACAACATTATGAGAAACGAAGAAAAATGGAAGTATGCATCAATGCATTTGGAAGGACACACCTACAATTGATACATATGGTGAAAATGAGACAGTTTTTCCTATACTTGGAAATGATTTAAAAACGTTTTTCTTAAAATGTTTCAAGGAATCACTGAGGATGAATTCTTTTCGAAGCTTATTAGGTTACACTAGAAAGGAAGCATCGGTGAATTCACACATGTGGGAATCCCTTGCCACACAAGTGTTTTGGGTTATCGAACAAACAACGACTTGAAACTTATTTAGGAGGCCTAAAACAATATATAAAAAAGAGTTAAAGGTGCACGCCATACCAAACGCCAAAGTAGAAAGACATAAAGAAAAAACAATGGAACTCAAATTAGAAGGAATACCAAAATCAAGAGTTGAAAAAAATCATTTACAAGAAAAAGAGGTAGAGTGTAGATAATGCAGACACCATTGGTCATGAGGTCATCAATGCAACAGTTCCCAGTCATATGGATATGAAGTTGAAGGGGATTCAAAAACATCCACTAGTCTCTATGACAATGACAAAAGAAAGAAAAATAATAATTGTCATCGATGTGGTGAAGATTGGATTCCAAGCCATAAATGCATAACCAATTGTACAACACACTGCAAAATCGCAAACGGGAAAGAAGTATAGGTATCAACAGAAGAAGATACATCTGATTTCGATGAAGACATAGGCTCATCTGAAGTTTCAATAGTGACCATTACCTGTGTTCCACAAACTTTTAAGAAGAATATCTGGCAACAATTAAGAAGGTTAACACCCAAAAAAAGGAAAGTCAACTACTCATAGGGAGATATATTCCACCTCAGTTAAGACTTCTCGACAAAATTAAAAATGAACAAATCGTATACCAAGCAACAAAACTAAAACAAATAGGACCAAATAGGTTACGACTTACATGATCTATTTAAAATAAAGGTATCACAAATTTTCTTGACTCGGGTAGTACTTACAATGTAATAGATATCAACAAAACAAGGGAACTTAATCTTTTTATATACCCCATGAAAAATCTCAAAGTGTCAACCATTGTTGATCAACACATCGAAGAAGTGAGTGTTAGGATTATTAATCCTCCCTTTTCCAAATTTGGTCATATGTCTAAATCGGGAGTCCATCCAGTCTATTTATAGTCATTAGCACCATTGGGTAAACTTGACCTAATTGGGGCACATGTTTCAATTACTAAAGTGTGGGGAACACTAATTGAGGCTCACTACCACTTATTGCACTTGATTGCATAATTTTAGGAGCCTCCTAGATCAATCCCTACAATTTAGGAAGCCACTGGGAGTGCCGAAACCAACCAATGTCAGTTCACTTCAGTTAATGACTAGTCAAGCTAAGTTAGGAGTCAATTACATTCAGTTCAAGTCCTCCACATTCAGTTAGCACTAGGTTTACTTAATTGCACACATGTGGGGCACATTTCTCACCTATCACAGTCAGTTAACCACTAGTCAACACTAAATGTAACACTTGGTTGTGTTTTAGAGCTCCGATGAACTCCGGTTATGATTTAGACAAGGACAGTTAACTACTGGGTCCTCCGATAGTGATTTAGACAAAGTCTTGGTTACCTACAGTCAAGTAGAGTCTAATCAATTTGAACTTCCTCATGTGGATTCAAATTGCTTGTGGCTATTAAAGCCATTTTACTTTATTGTAATTATCATCTGGATTACTTTTTGATTAATGAAAGCATTCACAGCTGCAAGCCTTTTGCACTGTTTCATTCTTCAATTGCTGAGTAAATTGTGAGATCTTCTTTGT
This sequence comes from Pseudotsuga menziesii, assembly GCA_001517045.1. Taxonomy (NCBI): domain Eukaryota; kingdom Viridiplantae; phylum Streptophyta; class Pinopsida; order Pinales; family Pinaceae; genus Pseudotsuga; species Pseudotsuga menziesii. Next base: position 96,106 of record LPNX010513904.1, read on the forward strand.
GAGTTGTGTATTTGTCTACAGATCTATATGCTCAAATTTACAGTGAGAAAAGGCCACAAGGTTTCATTTCAAATACAAAACTTGAACCTACAACTCAATTGCTATTCCTTACCACTAAAGGAAGTAGCTATGATATTAGGTGCCGACTGGTTATCCTCATTAGGAACTTACTCTACCAACTTACAAAAACAATACATGGAATTTAAGTGGAAATGAAGTAAGTACCGATTGTATGGACAAAAAAATTCTCCACCCAAGTATGAAAAACCACAATACAAAAGGGATCCAGGCCTTCATAAAGATAAGGAAACTCGTTCAAGATTGCACAATGCAAATCAATGCTCGACACAAATCCAAAACAAAAAGCGAAATCAACTATTCAACTTTGAGTACAAAGATGCCCTTAAAGGGGGTGACAATGTTACATATATAGAATAATACATAAATAATTAATAAATAAGACACATTAACAATAATTAATAATAATTAATATCTATTATCTATAGTTCATTTAAGAGGACACGACTCCTCAAGTTGATGCCCAAGCCATATTTAAGGCAAGCCATATT